>VBSM01001562.1:7924074-8009967 GCA_008086735.1 Cheirogaleus medius
TTGGTTTGCATTTCCCTAGTGATTATTGATGTTGCATGACATGGCTCCCCCCCCAACACCCCCCACCCCCACCCCCACCCCACTCTCGGCGCTGACAGCAGAATTACTTCAACGGAGAAGGTCTGGCTATGGATTGTAGCTCTTCATCTCTGTTTCGTGTCAACTTCTTTTCCATTCTAGGGATGGCTAGAGGCACCTAAAATGGGAATGAGGCTAAGAGGGCCAGCGCCTCAGCCGGCCTGCGGAGAGGGTGGGTGGCTCTGCTCCTGCCACCAGCTGCTTCTCAGGCCTCTGCTCCCCCCGCCCCCTGCAGGTGCTGTTTCTGGTGGAGAAGGGAGCCGTGATCGAGCACGTGGACCACAGCGGGATGCGTCCCCTGGACAGAGCCATTGGCTGTCGGAACACGTCTGTCGTGGTTACGCTACTCAGAAAAGGAGCCAAATTAGGTTAGTGACCCCGCCTCAGGTCAGCAGAGAGGAGGAGGTTAGCCTCAGGTGTTAGAGAACCTTAGGGAGCACAAAGGCTGCCCTGCTCCCAGGTAAGAAATGAGATGTCAGATGTTTGGAGATCTCTCTTCTCATTTAATCGCAGTCATCCGGAATGTTTAAACAGCTCATGATATGGCCAGTGCGGGAGGAAAGCAGAGGCTGATGTTGAAGGAGGGTCTAGCACTGCGTTAGGGACGGCCAGGAGCCACGCCAGAGAGTGTGCGATTAGGCTAATCGCGGGGGGCCGAGCATTGCTGAGCTGTGGGCTCGCTGGGTGACTCTGATGTGCGGCCCAGGCCGAGAACCACTGTTCTAGAAGAATCAGCCGGGCAGAACGGCCACCCCAGCACAGCTCTGTAAAGGAGAGGTTGTGTAATCTCATACAGACGACAACGGGGGTCCCAGGAGGATAGTGGGGGACTGAGTAGGGAGAGCCCCTTCTGTGTGGCTGGTGGCAACATGACACCCCATTTGGCGCCTGAAGGAACGAGTGATAGAGTGTCAGTGTCACGAGTCCATATGCAAGACCTTTGGCCAAGAGCAGTCTGGGCGGGGGCTGCGGTGAAGGAACAGTAGCAGAAGCAACAGTCGCAGGAACTCTCCTATGTTCACGTCTGACTTAATCCTCACCCCAGCCCAGTAAGGAGGTGGCGATCATACCATCACTTTGCAGATGAGAAAGCCAAGGCACACAGGAGCTAACTAGCTTCCCCAGGGTCACAGTGAGTGGCCTGGTCACCATGGGAACCTGGCAGTCCGAGTCCTGAGTCTGTGCTCTGCACCACTCCTCCCTGCGGCATCCCAGGAGCTCAGAGGGGATTGGGAGAGGCTGCGGCCCTGGTGGAGGCTGGGGGAGAGACGCTGGCCGTGGGCAGGCGCAGCCCGGGCTGAGGCAGCCGGAGTGGACCATGATGGAGACTGTGCTGGGGACTCGGTGCCCGGAATATACGCCTGTCACAGTGGGCGCTGCAGGGAACTAAGGAGAGTGCACAGAGGCCTGGTTTTGTCAGTTTTCCCCCAAATCCCCCTCAGAAGGGAGGGATGGGTCATGGCTGCTGTGGTGCCTTAGTTTGTCATCACTTTCTTTCGGTAGAATAACGAGGACAGATTTGTGCCAGGCACCGTTCCCTTCCTGAGTGCCCAGTTCAGTGTAAAGCAAATGAGAAGCAAAACCAGTTTGCCAGTGTCCTGCTTCCTTTCGGACATAGTGTTGTCTGGAAGCTTGGGACACACAGCAGAGGTCCTCGCGGTGGGCTCCTGCGATTTGTGACAAGCCACTGTGTTAGGGCCACAGAAGAACCGAGCTCCTTCCCTCCGGGACCTGAAGTGCCTCTGAATGCGTGTTTATTTTACAGGAAATGCTGCTTGGGCGATGGCCACTTCCAAACCTGATATTTTGATTATACTTTTACAGAAATTAATGGAGGAAGGAAATGTGATGTACAAAGTAAGTGGTGTCGCCCTTTTCTGCGCTGTTTTGACTGACTCCGAGCGACCTCTTAGCTTGGTGTGTGACGGCCGTAGCTGTGCCGCCGCCGCACCTGGTACACATACCTGGGTGGTAAGGGAAGTTCCAAGACATGCTGACCTGGCCTCGCGCCACAGCTTAGTATTGTGACAGCAAAATCTTAAACGTAGAAAGCACTTCTCTTTGTGTCTGAGAACCGTTATTTGGGGACTAAGCCTTAAGGCTGTAGCTATGATGTACTGCCTGAGTCCGTCGGGGGAAGGAGAGTCGCCTCTAGGCCCGTTGACACGTTATACAGGAGGTTCCTTAGCCTTTCATGTTCCCTCAGCGTTCAGAGCACCATGCGGTGACACAGTCAGGAGACGTGGGAAAGGGACACCCAGGAGACACTTCCAGAAGAAAAGAATCATTCAGTCTCCCAAGCTTTTACCATCTAATTTTTAATATTTATAAATTTCTGGAATTTAAAACTAAAATGTTTTAGAGATATTTTTACTTAATATAGCCAAGTAATATATAATATTCAGGAGATTGAATTTTTTTTCCAATGGAAATGGAATTATGATTTATAGATTGATAAACTTGACTAAACTTTTCAAAATAATACATTAGTTTAGATCAGAAGTCAGCACACTTTTTCTATGAAGGGCCAGATAGTAGATATTTTAAGCTTTGCAGACTGTATGGCCTCTGTCACAGCCGTGCAGCTCTGCTATGGTGGCACAAAAGCAGCCACGGATAATACATGCAAATGAGCATGGCGACATTCCAATAAAACTTTATTTGTAAACACAAGTGGCCACCCAGATCAGGCCTGCAAGCTGTGTGTAGTTGGCTGACTCCTGGTTTAGGTAGATGTGGACCGTTTACATAGATCACTGTTCTTTTCAGATATATGATTAGACAGAATTAAAAGATTATGGGGAAAAAACTAGATTATGACTATTTTAATCCTTTTTACTATTAGGCAGCTGTACTTGCTATATTATAGGTTTTTTCCTTTTCATTGTTTTAATAGTAACAAATAAGGAGGTAATATAGCATAACCCAGCAGGGTTCCTGGCTTGGAATCAGTTTGAAATGGAGTTGAGAGTGTGTATTATTGTGGCTTTGAAGTGCTTTTAATACAGATTTTGGTAGGCAATTATGTCAGAAATACCAAGCCATTTTCAACAGGCTTCATACCTGCTGTGCAGCAGGACTGACTGAGCAAATGGATTTCTTTAGCCTTGAAAACGATGTGTGGTGTGTTCTGATTTTTAAAGCCCATGCTTTAGTTCCTCTTAAAAATCGTTATTCTGCAGCAAGCTCGAGGTTTTTCCACAAGACTCTGCTTGTCCTAGGAACTGCATCATTTTTTCATCTGATTTCTATTACACTTGGCATTAAAATATCTTTAGATGAGAGATCATTCTTGAAATAATTTTCAAAAATATATAACAGAAGACAATCCAGTGAGTTAAGATTGATAGTTATCAGTTTGGCAATTTACAAACACCTTATTGTAAACCCGTCCTCTTTCTTGCTGTGTGTAACCCCATGTCGCAGATGCATGTCAGGGCAGGGAAGCCTGAGCGTGTTCAGACGGGTCAGTGTCCTGGTTCCTACCTTGGCACTTACTGAGAGACTTTCGGCATGCTGTCATGGTTTTGCATGGGGGAATAAACTCCCCTAGGGTCTTCAGGGTGCGGGAGCTTATTCATCCTGAAAAAAGGATAAATCTTTGTGATTTTGAATCCTAGAAAGGGAAGATGAAGGAGGCAGCCCAGAGGTACCAGTATGCCTTAAGGAAGTTTCCTCGAGAAGGATTCGGAGAGGACATGAGACCGTTCAATGAATTGAGAGTTTCCCTCTATCTCAATTTGTCTCGATGCCGACGAAAAACAAATGTAAGCCACACCCGCCCCCCTTATTCCAGTCCAGTCCTCTAGCAGTAGAGCTTTGTCGCAGTGGCGAGGGCCAGCGCTCCCGCAGACCAGACCACAGGCCCTCCTGTCTCGCTGCTTGTGCACGTGTGTGAAGCTGCCAGCCGGGAAGCTGCTGCTCTTGGATGGCCATCACTGGTCACCGTCCCTACACACCTCTCAGAATGTGCTCAGGTTCCATTTCCTTTGCTTCAGTGGTGGGAAGCAAGTGCAAACTGCTCCTCTGCACTAACTTTAAAACAAAATAAACAGAAAAACCTACTTTGCTCTTCACTGCTCTCTAGTCACGCCCCCATGCTCTGCTACTCTTAGAGCAAAATGCCTGTGGAAAAGTTGCCTGTAATCGTGTTTCAGTGCTGCTCTCGACTCACATATTTAAATATTGACCCCAGGACTTCGGCATGGCGGAAGAATTTGCTTCCAAGGCTCTTGAATTGAAACCCAAGTCCTATGAAGCCTTCTATGCCAGGGCAAGAGCAAAGAGGAATAGCAGGTACTGTCTGAGGTTATCCACATGACTGGGGGCAGGGGGGCTTTTTTTCTGTAGGATCAAACGTGCTGGTTGAATTTGGGGAGGTTTTGCTTTAGAAGGGTTGCTCAGATGCCTCCCATTCCTTTTAATACTAAATTACTAGCTTCCAAGAGGCATGGTAGTGAATATTCATAGTGATGGGTAAACTTTTATTTCCTCCTGACATCTCAGTAACTGTTCCTCCCCACCTGCACCCCCAGTTGAGATGACTGCAGCCTAAAATTCCTGGTTTAGTCCATATTTCCGTGAAACTGCCAACTTCTAGGGGCATTAGGGGGTGGAAGGAAAGAGAAGGGTCATGTAAGATTTCTGAGTTAGAGGTGGGCAGGGCCGGGGTGATGATGAAGATAACATTAGTGGTGCCTAATGATTTATGTCCACCCTCATCCGCAGTCTAGTGGTCTGGCGTCATGCTGGTCTGGGTTAGAATTCAGCACTGCCACTTAGCTGAGTAACTCTGGACCAGCTAAATGGGTCCTGGCCACCGTAGTAAGTGTTCAGAACTTACTCAGGTTCCTTCTCTTTGAGCACAGCTATTTTATGAACAGTTATATTCAGGCATGGCTTATAATTATAACTTATGTTTTCCTTTAAAGGCAATTTGTGGCAGCCCTGGCTGACTTGCAGGAGGCTATGAAACTCTGTCCTACCAATCAGGAAATCAAGAGGCTTCTGGCCCGCGTAGAAGAGGAATGTAAGCAGCTCCAGAGGAGTCAGCAGCAAAAACAGCAGGGCCCACCCCCCGCTCCACCCAACGACTCAGATAATGAAGAGGAGGATGCCCCGACCCCCGGGTTAAACGACCACTTTCATGTTGAGGAGGCTGAAGAGGAAGAAACTTCTCCACAGGAAGAATCCGTTTCCCCGACTCCCAGGCCCCAGCCATCCTCATCGGTCCCCTCCCCATACATCCGAAACCTGCAAGAAGGGCTACAGTCCAAAGGACGGTCGGTGTCCCCACAGAGTAGGGCGGGAATCAAGCCCCTGAGGGAACCCGTAGCCCAGCCAGGGCTGGTCCTGCAGCCCACCAAGCAGGCACAGATAGTGAAAACCAACCAACACCTGGGTTCCGGACAGTCTGGCGTGAGAAGCAGTAGCACAAAAATTCAAATCTCTTCTCAGAATCCTCCCCCGAGTCCCATGCCAGCTAGACTCGCCGCAGCTCCTGCTGGGAGCAGAAACCAGCATTCAGAGGGGACAGGTACTTTCACGCTAGGAGCTGCTCCTGGCCACTTTGGGGATCGGCTGGGCCCCAGCCAGAGTGTCCACCTGCAGCGCAGCGAGAGTGGCACTGCGTACCCTCTACCAAGCAAGATAAAAACTGCAGAGAGGCTTCTGTCTTACGCCTCCGTGGCTGTGGACGTCGCCCCTCCAAACCAAGGTGGGCCGGTGAGCTGCAGTGACGTGCGACACCCAGCTTCCCTCACCAGCTCGGGCTCCTCTAGTTCTCCATCCAGCAGTGTAAAGATGTCAAGTTCAACCAGTAGTTTGACTTCAAGCAGCAGTTTTTCAGACGGCTTCAAGTTCCAAGGACCAGATGCTCGAATGAAAGACAAGGTTGTAAACCAGGTTCAGAGCGGTACCGCCGAGCACAGACCTCGCAATACTCCATTCATGGGCATCATGGACAAGACCGCGAGGTTCCAACAGCAGAGCAATCCTCCGAACCGCACCTGGCACTGCCAGGTGGCAGAGGGGCTCCTGACAAACACATCTGCAGCTGGCCTGCAGCCCTCGAACTCCGAGAAGCCCTCTCTCAAACCAGGAGGAGGATATACTAGCCAAGCAAAACCCTGTTCTGTTTCTACCCTGAGTTCAAGTGTCCACAATGGGGCACAGGCGAAGGAGCTAGAGGAAAACAAGTGCCAAATTCCAGTCCACTGTCCAGAGAACAGGGTAACTAAGACTGTTTCTCATCTGTATCAGGAAAGTATTTCCAAACAGCAGCCTCACATCAGTAATGAAGCCCACCGGAGCCACCTCACTTCAGCGAAACCAAAGAGATCGTTCATAGAGTCAAACGTGTGAGCCTTAAGGGAGACCCATTTAGAGAATTTGGAAAAGTGTATTTAGCTCCTGGTGGTAATAATTAAATGTTTTTTTCATCCGAAAAATTATTTTTTAGCCAGTTTCTTTTTTCCTCTGGGGTGGATCTGATGCCATTGATATATTTAAAATGTGGGATAAACTTCCTTAAATAGCTAGAAGTCACCATAAATAAAAATGCTAAACAATTAAAAACTATAATTAACTGTACCTATCAAGCTAAACATTTAAGACAGCCAAGAAGACATTAACTCATGCTTTTCTCTTATGAAATTATTTGGTTTTTATCACTTTTCTCCTAGCCTTTGCTATATGGTAAAATCACAGTATTAGAGAATAAAAATGTCTATTGGTAAAGAGTGATAGGTTTATTAATTATTCACATAATATCTAAATGATGTATTCTGGAAAAGGCAGACTTTTCCAGTTACAGTTCCACTGAGACAAATCCCAATTTATGTAAAAAATTAAGATCTAAGTGATTTCTAGCTGAATATAAGTGTGACTATAAACATAATATAGCTGATTTTTTTAAGCAAAATATGAGGACACCCAAATATTGTTCCCTTCATAGCAGTTCCTTTAACAAGGTTCAACACTTGTTTCTGTTATGGTTCTTAATCAAAATATTTTTTATAGCACCTTTTTTGGAACTATATTCATGCTTGAAGGTGTTTCTGATATTTGGAAACAGTATAAGCCATTTGGAATTATGATTGGTGGGTGGTCAAGTGGATCTGAGCTAAAATACTAAGGACCAGCAGCATTCTTAGTGGCACTTATAAATTAGCTCTCAGCTGGGCCCCATAATGCTTTTTAACAATGATAGTGCTTCTGGAACAACCGTTCCAAGGTCCTTTAAGGACAGTGTTTAATTTGGATACTTAAGGTATGGTTGGTTGGTTGTTGCTTTTGTTTTGTTGTACAATCAGTACTTTATATTAATAGTCACATGTTGTATATATTAAATAGCCCAGTTTTATTCAGAACTGTAAATATAACTAGTTCAAAGTAGTTAATCTAAAAACAAAACCCCAGTCATATATTTGCATGTTCTTTGTAAGCTTCATCCATGCTGGTTATTGCACTGAATGATGTATTATTATGGCATGTTAACAGTATACCAGTAACAGCACTTTATCTCGTTTATATGAACACCTTTGAGGTGCTACTTAAGTCCAAACTGATGTATTATTCATTTGTAAAGATAAGGTACAGGAATGAACCTTGGTCTAAAGGTATTTTTATATGAAAATGGTGTTATTGGAGGATGTTGAAATGCTAATTTCAGAGAAGTGGGAGTGTATTCGTTTTATATGTTGGGATGTGAAATTTATTTTCTAGAATTGGGGAGAAGGAAGTTCTATATTTGCAGAATGTTTTAAAAATGAATAGTTGTAATGAAGTTCCTGTGAACATCATTACGGTTTTGTACGAATAGGAACCTTCTGGTGTCATTCAACATTTGTTCCTGAGTGTGTGTACAGTGTACTTTGTACAAACAGCTTTATCTTTTTTTATAGGCTTTCCCTGAGTTCTGCTATAACTACTATGGCTTATTTATTGTTTCCTTTAATATTTGTGAAAGTCTTACTCTTTTGTTATGTAGCTTTGTTTCTGCACAACTACTGTACCTTTCCATATGGAATAAAGACTTAATAGAATTTGCTTTGCATTAAATGTGTCAGTGGGTAAGTAGAGAATATCCTGTTGGCAACTCTCTGCCTTGCTTAATCCTTGTTACCCTAAAGAAAATAGTAAAAACATATTTTAATACTACCTAAATGCATATTAAATTTCATTTTATAATAATTTGAGAATGAGGGTGGCAGCTTCTAGAAATTCCATACTATTCAAGGGTCAATTTAGTCTTTGTGCCTGAAAAAGGAAGAAAGCATGAAGAAAAGCATTCTATAATTTCTTACATGTTTCAAGAAATCTTGGTGTCTGTCTTTACTAGCAACAAGATATCTTTAACAGTAATTCTCAGCACTTCGGTAATACACTGAACACTGTTTGTTCTTCACATTTGTATTATCTTTCAGTTAAAAGTGTGTTTGTTTTTTATGCCTATTACATATTTCAGTTTCAAAGTAGTATGAGTGAGAGTGAACATTAAAACTGTTATATTGTGATAAAATTCTTACTTGGCATCTTAAGCTTAAAATGACTTCAGGTTATTGTCTGGTCACTGTTCTTGCTAGCAAGGCTAAGAATTTTCAGTCCTCCTTTACAGCTACATATTGAATGAAAGGTTAAAACCAAAAATAAAACAGAGCAGGAGGGAAAAAGTATTATATTGGCTAATACATAATTTTTTTCATTAGGTTACTTTTCCTATAAAGCAGCTAGTGAGAGTATTATCATTTGTTATTTGTTAAATTATGGTAAGCTACTTGATGCCATTGCCCCAGGAAGAGGTGAAGTGTCCTGGGAAGCTACCAGTCAGTCCCGACAGAATGGGTGGCAGGCAGGTGACACAGCTCCCACGTGCCCTGAACTAACACTGGGGCCTGAGAGTCCAGCAGAGGGGCTGTGGTCATGTCCCTTCCTATGGATGGTTTTGGATTTGGTTTTTGTTTGCTTGTCCGGAAGAGGGAGTTGTCTGTCTTTGGGTTGTGTGTTTGTTTTACACAAAAACCAGAGGTACTTCAATTTGGTAAATAATTGGCATCTTAGTTTTCAGTAATTTTGTTTTACAAGAAACTATCCTGTTGAAACATGGAAGAGCAAAGCACCTTTAACACATCTAAAAAATAACTACTTTTTAAACTGTGTTTTCTAGCAATGACTTCAATGATTTTTTAGTAACTTTTCTATAATAACCAGCCAGCCTCCTTTAGAAAATGTCTTATTTATCAAAACAAAAATGCCATTGGTCCAATAGTGGGCTTTTTTAAATTAAAAATCTCCAGTTAGAATTGTTAGCATACTTTCTCTATGGAATACAATAGAAAAACACCTAGAACATGTTGCCAGTCTTTTTGTCCTCAATATTGAGAATGTGAAAAGCATGTGTCATATGAAAACAAAAACTTTTCTAGAATCACAGATTGTGAATCCTAACTATGACATGAAGGAAATAAAGTTCAGTAATTCATTAAGTTTTTACAAAGCAGCAATTATAAAGAAAAGGGTATTTGGAGATTTCTGTGGTAGCTAGGTTTGACTAATATATTTACACTGCTTTTCCCCATTTATTGCTGAGTTTTAAAATTCTGAACAACTGTGAAGAGAGTCTGGGGGTGACGGTACACAGGGGATGAAGACGCAGTCCTAGTCCCTGCCTGCCCCTGCAGTTTGGTTCCAATGTGCTGCCTACCCATGGCTCTCATCCTGGTAAGCAACTTTCGACAGGTACATAAGAAGTCAGTATAGCCTTAACTTCCTGAACTTGAATTTTTTTTCTGAGTGAACGCTTGTCAGGGTGTTGTATTAAATATCAAGCTGTTGTATAAAAATGCCTTTGTATAGTCACCCTAGCTTAGAATAATATGTGAAAATTATAAGAATTCTAAATTCTGAAAGGAGGCTAGTTTGCCACTTTATATACTTCAGCAGCCGACTTGACTTAAAATAATTTATTTCATCTAACTTGTACCTAAGTTTGGACAGGTGAAAAAATACCATCCTGCAAATTTAGAATCCAACAAAACTGCTTATTTAAACATGTCTGAAGGGATTTTCTCAATTTAATCTATAACCATTTTGCTATAAATTCTCTTAAAACTTACCAAATTAATGGCTATTAACTAGGATTTAATCATTTATCATATTCCAATCTTTAGTTATAATGAGGTATGACTTATACTTAGTATAAGAATAAATTTGGGCAGTGCAATTTAAAATCAAAGTAAACTTTATTTCTATACAGCTTAAGATTTTTTTCACTAGTACAAAAAGGCTTTTATAGTAAAAATACAAATGAGGTTAGATGTGTAATTTAGTCCATGTGTTTCAAAGAATGAAAACTGACAATTTACAGGTAACTAAATTTACCTTTTTCCTTGTTTTGCTTTTAATATGTGTCTAATTAGTATTTACCTTTACATCATTCAAGTGAGATCACTGAAAAATATAAACAATTCAATATAAACAATTTTACTTTTGATGTGTCTCAAGCCATCGATTGATGGCCATTTTCAGAGTCCTATTTGGTGTAAGTACCAATGAAGGAAGAACAAGATTTGTCATCGGACTTGTACGTTTCTTTTTGCTGATCCAATTTTCCATTGCTTCTCTTTCATATGAATAGCCATCTAAAAAAAAAAACACAAATTATTTGTGATGAGTAAAAAAGGGAATGTAGGATTACTAAAATGAATTGAGTATAAAAACTTCATTGCCAAGGCCTTTACTGTGATTTAAGTGGTATTCTTCATTGTACCATCACTCCCAAAATATCTCTGCCACAACACCTGAAATTCTACCACTTGAGATGCATTAAGATTGAATAGTGTTTTATGAAGCATGAATTATCTAGAACAGTTTCATTATAAGTTCTTTTTGAACACTACTATTGAGACCAAGACCCTGTCAAAAATTCAGACACAGTGGAAAAGAAGAAAGGGACAGAGCTGGGTACAGTAGTGAAGATAAACTGCCCCGTTATAGGTATTAGCTATGTGTGTAAATTAATTTGGCTAAAGATGAAAGGGAAAAGAGCCTTAGGAATAACTCAGCAAAACTTCCCAAGACATTGAAAAGTCAGGAAAACAGAGACATAGACATTATAGAATTTGTCCCACTAAGGATTTCACAGTAAAGGGATTTGTGATGCCAAAAAACATCTACTGGCTAAGGCTTAATACCATGTCCTTACGGGCCAGGCATGGTGAGTTTTTACACCTGTAATCCTAGCACTGTAGGAGACCGAGGCAAGAGGATTGCTTGAACTGTGGAATTCAAGACCAGCCTGAGCTAACACAAGACCCTGCCTGTACTAAAAATAGAAAAATTAGCTGGGCATGGTGGCACGTGCCTGTAGGAGGATTGCTTGAGCCCAGGAGTTTGAGGTTGCAGTGAGCTATGATGATGCCAAGGCACAGAGTGAGACTCTTTAAAAAACCTCCACAAAATACCATGTTTTTGCAAAATTCTTTGCCTTTACATATGTGAAGACTAGATGGGCTTTTTTGTTTTTTTGGAGACAAGGTCTTGCTCTGTCTCCCAGGCTAGAGTGCAGTGGCATCATCATAGCTCACTGCAACC
The DNA here is from genome assembly GCA_008086735.1 of Cheirogaleus medius. Taxonomy (NCBI): domain Eukaryota; kingdom Metazoa; phylum Chordata; class Mammalia; order Primates; family Cheirogaleidae; genus Cheirogaleus; species Cheirogaleus medius. The sequence goes on from VBSM01001562.1 coordinate 7,935,745, forward strand.
TCAAACTCCTGGGCTTTGATCCTCCTGCCTCAGCCTCACAAAGTGCTAGGACTACAGGTGTGAGGCACCATGCCTATCCTAAGACTGGAGTTTTGCTTCACTACTTTCATTTTTATACTTGTAGCTCTTTCTCTTAAGCTGAAAATCTTGGTTCCTATTTACATTTAAACATTAACCTATTTTGTTTTTTCTACTGTATATATTTGTTTCAATATAATGCCAATATATTACTAACATGAGACTGTGAAAGAAATTTAAGATTTCTCTGTGGTTCTGTCATCAAGGTTAGATCCACTAGGGTGGTCTAATCAAAATACCATGTTTGGAAAGCACATTTGTATGGTTCTGAAGTAAAACCTAAAACAAGTTACATTCAGAGGATCTATTCCTGTCTCATCCTTGTTCCCACCCTTCCCATGAGTAACCGTATCAGTTTTTCTTTTCCCTTTTGAAAACATAAGCAGATGCATATGTATACAGACTGTATACACATTCTACATAAAAGCTAGCATACTGTGCACTTTTGCACCTTCATGTGTTTTCCACCCACTGTACTACACTGTGTGGATGTACTGATGGACATCTGGGTTGTTTCCAACCTTTTGCCTTTCACAAACGGTGCTGCAGTGAACAGCCTCGTGCATGTGTCACTTGTACTTTGGGGAGATTCCAGAAGTAGGATTGCCAAATCAAAGAGTGAATGTACATAATCTTGCTATATATTAATAGTGCCAACTTCCATATTTCATTCCTACTAGCAATGTTTATGACAGTGCCTTTTTCCCCTACAGCCTAACAGAATGTTGTCAAACTCTTGGATTTTTACCAATTTCAAAGTGAGCAATGGTATGTATTTAATAGTATGTCAGGTAGGGAACATTTTTTTCATATTTTTTGCCCATTCTTTGAGGTTGCCTTTAATTTATGATGATTTCATGTGTGGAATATTAACAGTTCATCAATTTTCCCTTGAGTCCTGGTTAGGAAGGTTTTCCCCATTCCATCAAGGAATTCACCTGCATTTTCTTCTGGGACTTCAAAGGATTCTTCTTTTTAGATTTCTTATCCATTTGGAGTTAATTTAGATGTACAGTATGAGGGATCGATCCAATTTTATCGCTTTACACATGGTTGTCAGAATATCACTTGCTTAAAATTTTTACTACTGATTTTAAATGCCTGCTTTTATCATTCCCTAAATTTCCAAATGTACTTGGATCAATTTCTAAATTTTTAAAAATTATTTTCCATTGTTCATGTGCTAAAACTACACTTTCATTTATGGAAGCTTATCTTCTAATGTCTAGTAGGGCGGGCAACCGTACTCATGGTTCTCCAGGTTATTTCACTGTACTTGTTTATTAGGTTCCATTTGAATCACCTTCTGTAACTGCAGGAAGAAAATGTGTTATCAGGATCATGTTATTTTATAAACTGGGGAAAACTGACATCTTGCTGACTCCTGAGTTTTCTATCCATCAGCTTGGTATGCTTCCATTTGTTTATACTTTTACAGGGAGGTTTTATAGTTTTTGTCATGTAGGTTTAGAAGCTTTACATATTCTGTTTAGGGTTTTGTTATTATAAATTGTCTTAAGTTATACCTTTTAAGTGCTTTTGTTTATACCCAGCAACCTAGTGATTCCTCTTTGGGTTTTTAATTTGCTACTTTACTAAATTCATATTGTTTGTAGTAGTTTTTCTGTTCTTTTGGGCTTTCCAGATACATCACTGTCATGTAGAAAGGGTTCTTGCCTTTTGAGTTCTTATCCCTTTAATTGCTTTTGGAGGGGAGAGGAATCCCTAATTTTGTTGGCTAGTATCTCTAAAACGATTTTATCCGTTTTTCTCTAAGGACAGCTATGGTTTGATATTTTTTTTCCTTCTTCTAAAACAATTTTAAATTGTGAAGAGAGTGAGCAAGCACCCTTTGTGTATCCATGGCTTCCACTGGTTTTTGGGCCAAGGAATGTTTCATATTAGAAAGTCTCCAATCCCTTTTTGTCAAAGGTGTTTTGGGTATTTACAGAGATGAGCCTAAGTGCTGCTCTTAAGCTGTTGTCTCTCAGCTCCAAACCCACAGGTGACGCTAAGGATTTGCCACTTTGGGGCCAGAATACTGCAGAAGACCTCCCTGCTTTGCCAGCTGGCTCCTCATTAGATGCTGCAGTAGGATCCCTGGAAAACAGTGCAGGCTCCTACCAGTGCTGTGCTTGGCCATGGCTTTTCATCTGGCAAGGTCAGCTGGGTAGTCTCCAGATTGCTGTCTTATTCTGCCCCTTACAGAAACCAGCACTAACTGGGTAGCTCCCCCTCCTTAGAGGCCTGAGTTCTGGCAACCTCAACTTCTTTGTTCCCTCAGTCCTAGAGTTGCTACCCGCTTTCTGCAGATATCGGTAACTGTGATTGCCTTTTGTTCTTTTTTTTTGAGATATACCATAAAACTCACCCTTTTAAGTATAAAAGTCAATGGTTCTTGGTGTATTTCAGAGTTGTATGTCGCTCCGCCCCTCCCCCCTGCAACCACTAATCTACCTTCCATCTCTCTTGATTTGCCTGTTTCAGACATTTCATATAAATGGAGTCAAATAATATGTGGCCTTTGGCTTCTTTTATTTAGCATAATGTTCCTAAGGTTCATCCATGTTTTAGTATTTATCCCTTTTTATGGCCTAATGGTCTGTTGTATGGCTATACCACATTTTATCCGTTCATCTATTGATGGACATTTCAGTTGTTTCCACCTTTTCTTTTTTTTTTTTTTTTTTTTTTTTTTTTTTTTTTTTTTTTTAGAGACGGGGTCTCGCTCTTGGTCAGGCTGGTTTCGAACTCCTGACCTTGAGCTATCCACCCGCCTCGGCCTCCCAGAGTGCTAGGATTACAGGCGTGAGCCACCGCGCCCGGCCCTGTTTCCACCTTTTCTATGAACAGATGTTTTCAATTCTTCTGGGCATATACTTAGTCATGGACTTGTTGGGTAACACTATTTAACTTTCTGAGGAACTGCCAGCCGTTTTCAACAGTAGCCATGTGAAAGCTTCCAATTTCTGTACATCCTTGCCAACACTTATTTTCCAACTTTTTGATTCTAGCCATCTTAGCAAGTGGTTCTCATTCCTACTTTACAGATGTGAAACTGAGGCATGGCCAGAATAACTTTCCAAAGTCACACAGCCAGGCAGTCTGGCTCCAGAGTCAGTGCTCTTAATTGACATGCTAAATGGGACTTCCAGAAAGGACAACTATAGTAAATGAAATTTTGAAAAAAATCTCAATTGAGACAATTACAGAAAAGACAATTGGTAGCTCTGAGAAAATTACCTAGAAAGGCTTAAGAGATAAGGTGTATAGGAAGACTGAATAGTTGAAATTATTCTAGAAATGATGAAAGGCATGAATTCCACTCAAGAAACACAGTGTGCCTTGAACAAGACAAATATAAAAACAAATCCTTACTAAAGACAAATTCTCTGCAACAAAAAATAGAAATTAGTATACTTGAACTGCAACAAGAGTAAGTCAGTATGGCCCATAAACAATCAAGATAAAAACAGTATGAAGGCTTTAGGAAAAAAGCAAACTAATCATATCAAGTTTAGTAGGTTATTATATCATAAATTGTATGAACATTTTTTCTTAAAAAGTTATGTAAATGAATCAATCATCATTTAAATGTTTAGACCCAAAAGGAGTGGAAAGTTGTCATTTCTACTCCTCCCCCCTACCCCCATTAACAGTTTTTTGGTCTTTTGTAATAATGATTCTTGAGGGCAAAATGGGCAAGCCAGTTTTTTAAAAGATTGAAAATGAACATAATTAAAACAATTTAAACTAACAATTCATAGCAATGCCTATCAATATTAAGAATTTATCCAACAGTAGGTACACAAGTGTACCCAGATATATGACTGAGGGTGTTTTCTATAGAATTACTTATAGCAAAAAAATAGAGAAAGATGTCTATCAACACAATAAGAGTTCATTTAGACAATATCCATATCATGAAATAATACTCTCCTGCGCTGAGAATGAAGTACATAGTTCTGAATGTACTGACGAGGAGGGCTCTGCTATATTGTTGAGTAAATAAAAAACATTATTAAAAGTATCATATCCTATTTCTTATAGATTATAAATGTATAGAAAACTATCTGGAAGGACATGGTAACATGGCCACACCAGAGAAGAAGAACCTGGGGGTTTTTTCACCAAGCACATAATTGAAAAGAATGCATAAAAATGTGGTATAAGAATGCTGACATACAAACAGGTCTTGGACATTTTTCTGAGGCAATTAGTTCAATAGATAAAAGCCTTCCAAAACACTACAGGGAGAAAACAGCCAAAAAGGACATGTGATCAATTCAGAAAAATTCAAGAGGGAAAAAGAGTTATTAGAGCATATGCTGGGAGGAAGTACCCTAAATGGTATTAATAAATTGGTTCAATTCTGCTATTAAAAATTGAGTTTTTTAAAAAAACATTAACTTGAATTGTTTCCTACAGGAACTACTTATATAACAAAATAACACAGGAAAGTTAAATTAAGTGGTGAATCTCCAGGGATTATGTTAGGCAAAAAAAAAAAAAAGCCAATCCCAAAAGGTTATTCCATTCATACAACATTTTTGCAATGGAGAACAAATTAGTGGTTTCCAAGGGTTGAAATAGAAAGAAAGTAGACAGGTGATGGGTAGAGTTATAAAAAGGCAATAGGAGGGCCCTTGGGGTTTTGGAACTGCTGTGTCCTGACTGTAGTGGGGGATACACAAATCTCCAAAAGGAATAAAACTATGTAGAACATGACACACACAGGTAAAACTGAGGAAATCTAAGATCTGTGGATTGTGCCAATATCCTGGTTGTGATATAATGGTATCATTTTGGAAAATGTTACCAGTGGGGGAAAAGCAGCAAAGCCTACAAGGTAGGTCTTGCTATTCTTCCTTACAACTGCATATTTGATATATAACTGCTTCAATAAAATAAAATTTCAAAACACTTGGGTGGTACCAGAAAGGTTAAAATGAAAGACAATACGAAACAGTAAGCAAGGCTGTGGAGCAATTAGAATTCCCGTACACTGCTGGTGGAAATGTAAACTATGTATACCTACTCCTAGGATTATACCAATAGAAATGCATACCTACATTCATCAAAAAAACAAGTACAAAAAGGTTCATGATACTGTTTGTAATAGCCAACAATGCCCATCAACAGAATGACTAAATTAGTATATTCACACAATGTATTTCTATACAGAAATGAGAAATTACTGCTTTGTGCAACAAGCACGAATCTCACAATGTTTAATAAAAGCCAGAACCAAAAGAGACACTTTATGATTCAACAGAAAACCAGTACAGCAATCTATCATATTATAGTCTAAAGGAGAAAATGACGTCTATAGATAAGCATTTTAAAAATTCTCAACAAACTGGAGATAGAAAGGAACTTCAACTTGGTAAGGGCAGCTAACATATTTAATGTTGCAAGGCTGAATGCTTTCCCTCTAAGAACAGGTCAAAGAAAGTGTCTACTCACCACTTCTTTTCAACATTATACTGGAAATCCTGGCTAGTATGACAAGTAACAGGAAAATTTTTTAAAAGAGGCAGATTGCAAGGAAAGAAATACAACTACTTACAGATGCCACATTCATGTATGAAGAACGTCTACTCTAAGGGATTAAAAAGCGACAATTACAGTCAGCCCTCTGTATTCTCCAGGTTCTGCATCTGCTAATTCAACCAACCGCTAATCAAAAATATTCAGAAAAAGCAAAACAATAAAAATACAAATAAAAAATACAATATATTTGCATAGAATTTATGTTGTATTAGGTATAAGTAATCTAGAGATGATTTAAAGTATATGAGAGGATGTGCTTAGGTTACATGCAAATACTGTGACATTTGAGCATCCACGGATTTTGGTATGGGGGGCTGAAGGATGACTGTACTAATAAATGTAGCAAAGTCAGGACACAAAGTCAATATACAAAATTGCATTTCTATATATGAACTGGAATTTTAAAAACTACAGTGTTATCAAAATGAGCTAATTTTGACAATATGTGTAGAATCTATACACTAAAACACAAAGCGCTGCTAAGAAAGGGAAAGAAAACCTAAATAAGTGAAGAGATGTTCATGGATTGGAGCTGTCAACTCCAAATTGATCTATTGGACAGAAATAGAGGATTTGAATTAGAAAATCTTGATATCTATATATTGATATATTTATATATTATAAATTGATATATCAATGTAGCAAAAAATAATTTTGCAACCAGAGTTTTATAAATGTCCACTGAAATTTTAAAGAAATTAACCATGAACATACAAGGAAAACCTCAAACTCCCTTTCAAAAGAAACATGCTTTCATATTATTTGATCCCATGCAACAAAACTAGACACCTTTCCTCCAAAAAACAGCCTCAACATTAATCAAACCACTTGTACACTTTAAAATAGTTTTATTAATCTTTGGGTAAAAGAAGAAATATTAATTGAAAGCATATATTACTTAGAAATTAAAGATAAGGAAAAATCTTTGTAGTAGATATTTATTGTTTAGTCAGTACCCATCCCCCTTTTCTGGGAAATGTTCCTTCCCCCACTATCCTCCTTATGATGTTGCCATGTTTATAAATAATTCTCCTCTCCACCATTGGGCAAATCACAGAACTCCACTTCATTCCTGGAGTGGACTACTATTAGGGTAGGATCCTGGCTCAAATTAGGCCAGTGAGTTCTTTTCTCTAGGATTTTTGGAAGTCAGGACCAGAAATAATGTCAGATTGGTCTCTCCCTGGTGGGTGAAACTGTAAAATTTGAGACCTGTCTGTAGTCGTATTTTTCTATCATGTAGAAAAAAAGCACACTGAACATCACAGGAAGTGAACATTAAGAAGCCTCTGAATAAATTAGAGATAGAACCCTACTATATTCTGTGCTGCCAGTTTTTCCTGAGACTCACTTTTAATAAATCAATTGCCATTTCTGTTTAAGCCAACTTGAGCTTCTTTCAGGTTGCAAACAAGAGTCCTGATATAACATACTAAAGTCAAAAAATGTCGAAAATTTCCTAACCTGAAATAAAAATAGCCAACTGGCCTTTATTGAGTGTTTATTATATGCAGGTACAGTTTTACGTACCTACAAATACATTAACTCATTCAATCCTTACAAAAATCCCATGAGGTAAATACTAGTATCCCCATTTTGTACATGAGGAAAATAAGGCACAGTGAGGCTGTATAGCCTCCCACAAGATGACATAGCTAAGAAGTAGCAAAACAGATTCAGGCAGTCTGGCTCTCCCAAGCATGCACTCAACTATCGAGGCCACACTGCCTCCCATAAAGTGTATCATATTAAAAAATTAAAATTAAAAATAAAGGAAATGAACATGAACTAAATGCTTAGGAATAAAAGTCACAGAAAATTATAAATGGGTAAAACATTAAAAGGTACTCAAACCCAGTATTACACAAAGAAATGAGTAAGTAAACAAAAGTAAACTGAGATTACTTTTCACTTATTGAATTGAGAAAGATTAAAAGATTGCTAATACCTCAGTATAGGTAAGGATGGGGGAAACGGACCCCCATGCTATACTGAGAGGGCAGTTTGTCAGTATCAGTAATTCCCTTCAATAATTTTACCTGTAGGGAATTTATCCTACAGAAATATTCACATTAGGATGGCAAGGATAAATTTATACAATGCTGCACAGTTTACAGTAACAAAAAAAAACAACAGGAAATGAAATAAATTATAGGACACAGAAACTCCTGAATAATTCACAGCCTTTAAAAAGAACAAGGTAGATAAAGCGATGCCTGCTTCTTTCCCCGGAAACTAAACTTAAAAAAAATTAAACAGCACATAGAGATGACTACACACTTAAAACAGGCAAATGTCCATGGACATTGTACCAAAAAAAGTATGATACAGAACAGTATAAACACTAAACCCGGTTTTGCAAATATAACTTGATTCTACTGCTATTTAAAATGTGATATAAGCATACATAGCAAAAAATATCTAGAACTATGTGCTAAGCCAGTCTCAGTGCTTGCCTTTGGGACCTGGGATTCAGGACTAGATGAGGTGATTTTCACTTTATATACTTTTATGTTTGCTTGAAATTTTTTACACAAAAGAATGAGCATACATTAGTTTACAATTAAAAAATTTTGCAAAAAAATACAAACAGGCTGTTGGTTTAATCATATCTCAGAGCAAAAGAGACCTAAGTATTTTTTTAAACTGGATGAAAATGTTTACAGTTGTATAAATGAAAAATACTATGCCTACAAAAGTTCAGAGCAAGCAGAGACAATCAAATATATTAAAATGATAAAACTCAATATGAATAGTTCCACTAATGTTAACACAATATATAAGTATCTAAGTCCCTCATAAGTTAATTATCAAAGAAGGTGAACAGATTATTTTATACCCATGTATATTTAAACAGTAAACTGCCATGTAGAAAAATTTACTGCCTTCCTAGCAAAATAAGGAATAGTTTCAAACAAGTATTAAACTAGCAAAAATAAATGGAGTTATAAAATTCAGTGACTACAAAACTGTGTAAAAACAGGTACCCTTAAATATATTGCTGGTACTACTCTAAACTGGTGTCTTTTTTCTAGAAAATAATCTAATAATAAATCTAATAAGACTTATCAAAACTTATTTTTCATATTCATAAAATATTCTCTGATTAATTCTGCTTTGGGGCACATATCCCATGGAAATAACTTTAAGTAATGGTAATAACAGAAAGAAATCTACCAAGATACCAGCACAATGCTATTTACAACATAAGGATTTGCAAACACATACACACACTAACTAGTAGAAGAGTCAAACGAAATGTATTATACAGCCACATGGACTAAAGCTTTTAAAAGTGAAAATTATAGACTGTCAATACAGACTAAGCCAATATTCAGAAATGGATATAATAAAGTTTTAGGCCAAAATAAAAAAAACACAATATAATGTGGATTCACTGATTACAACTATGTAAAGTATATATGTCTATGTTTGGTGACAATGATTAGAAATTAATGTGGAATGATGCAACTTTATAATCTTTAAATTCTTATTTCAGTAAGTTTGTTTAAATTCATGAGAGAAAATAAGAGATCTCAACAGTCTATCTTTAAAAAAATAGTGTTGCATCTTTACAACCCGATAACTAAATTCATATTTCACAAGTAAAACTTGTAAAACTTAATCCTTTTGTCTCAACTCCAAACCTACTCTGTCCAATTTTATTTATTATGAAATATACACTGTTCGATTGTTCACCTCAGGTCTAGTGAGTTTTTAAAAAGAAAAAACCAACTACTTACGAGAAATAAAATAGGAATTTTGAAAATTCTCCACATTTAGGCAAACGTTCTGTAAATTATCTACATTTTTTATTCATTTAGCACATAGCACGCCCAGCAACTTAGTATAGCATCACACGTACCTGATGCGATGACTGGATCTGTCATAAGTTCCCTAGTTATTGGACATATGAACTCATCAGGAATTCCAGAAGAAAGAGATTTAACCTTGGTCCTGAGCTCTTCGATTTTCCTCAGCAATTTACTACGCAGCCCTAGAGATTCTGGAAAGAAATTATTGTTAAAGCTGGAGAACTACGGGTAATCCTTATTATGCAAGTCTTTCACAAATAGAGATTTTATCAACTACAACTAAAAATCTTACAACATACTCCTTTACTACATGGAACTGTTTCCTTTATAAATTCCTTAATAAATCTTTGTAGTATAGAATACTATATTGCTAATATATATCAGCAGGTAATAGCTTATTTTAAACAACCTTAGATTCTGAAAGTTCAAGTATTTCAGGTTGCCATACATTAATATACTCCACAAAATCAGAAAAGGCTTATTTTATTGGTTAATAAGCATACAACATGCTTATTAAGCATTAACATGAGCATACACCAAAATATTTCCTAAAAACCAATTTTTTTTTTTTGAGACAGTCTCACTTTGTCACCCTGGGTAGAGTGCAGTGACATCATCATAGCTCACAGTAACCTCAAACTCCTGAGCTCAAGCAGTCCTAATGCCTCAGTCTCCTGAGTAGCTGGGACTACAGGCACGTGCCACCAAGCCCAGCTATTTTTAGTAGAGATGGGTCTCGCTCTTGCGCAGGCTGGTCTCAAACTCCTGACCTCAAGCAGTCCTCCCACCTCAGCCTCCCAGAGTGCTAGGATTACAGGCCTGAGCCTCTGTGCCTAGTCCTAAAAATCATTTTTAAACATGTTTGGGTTAATAACATAAAAATTCCATGTATAATATTTTTTAACTTAATGAAATTGGATATATTTGCTGATTCTTATACGAAGTACAATCACAAATAAAGCTCACCCATTTGTCCAAAACTACATGCACAAGTTTCATTTTTTTTTATTCTTGGGTGTATTTTAATTTTTAAAAATTATCTTAATTTTTAATTTTTTTAAGAGGTTCTTTGTTGCCCAGGCTAGAATGCAGTGGCATCGTCATAGCTCACTGTAACCTCGAACTCCTAGGCTCATGTGATCCTCCCACCTCAGCCTTCCAAGAAGCGGGGATGATAAGCACACACCACTGCACCCAGATAATTTTTTTGTTTTTTGTAGACACAGAGGTTTCACTATGTTGCCAAGACTGGTCTTGAACTGGCAGCAAGCGATTCTTCTGCCTCAGCCTCTCAAAGTGCTAAGATTACAAGTGTGAGCCACCATACCTGGCCTTAATTTTTAATTTTAGGGGGTCTAGTATAATTAATTTTAGGAAGGTTAGTGTTTCTGGGTTTATATTTTTAGAACTAGTTGACAGTTCTACTTTAGGTTGTGGTATTTGCGGGTAGGGTGGGTAGAAGGAAAGAATTACATTTCAGAATGCCTTATAGTTCCCATACAAAGCCAAACCAACTTTCTATTGGGAGGTAATTCTCCACGGTGTTTATACATGTCTCAGGGCACCCTTTGTCACAGACAATCTTTTTAAGGATGTTTGCAAACATCCTTGGGAGCTAGAGATAGTGTCTCCCTCCCAGAGGGCAGATTTGTTTCCTGACCAACATAAAGATAACCTCTCCCTCTTGAGCTCATTTGCTTGCAGCCCCCTTATAAGACTGGGGGTTTCATATGCTCAGGGTTCCTCATGTTCCACAAACATGAATCACCCCCATGAGACTTACTGGGACTGGGGGATCAATTAGAACATGAAGCTCCTGCTGCGCCATGAGTAAGACTTTAAATCCATCTGGGCTCGCCGCCCATATCTGTGTAAATGTGGCAAGTCAACCTAGCAGCTAGTAGCTGCCTGCTGCTTAGGGCTGCTTTCCTGAGACTCCTTTCCTATGTAATTCACTGAAACCAAACTGAGGGCTTTTAAACAATTTTTTAAAAGTGCTACAACATAAATCAACGACTTCTTTACATGTTGAATGATTCTGCAAAAACATTTATGACTCAAAGAGATTCCCTCAGATTCTTTATGAAATCACTGTCCAGACTCAAGAGAAAGCTAGTTCAACACAAAAGTGCCTATTTAGGGAAGGGTGCCTCTAAAATCAAGCACATTGCTGAGTGATCACCACAGACAGTATTAATGTAACAAGCCTGAGAAACACTCACTCATCATAGTTTATTGAGTTCAACTCTTCCCAGGATGGTCCTATTCACAATGCTGCATTTTTCAAGGGTTAGCCAAGCTGTGTATTTTTATTTTGCCAGGCAAATATAACGAAGGGCTTAAGAGGAGTTATAATGATGGACCATGTACTCTTAAGCTAAGTAAGGAGGGAAATGAGAGTGGAGATAGATATTAATAATTTAACAGGCAGGGAAGAAAAACATATTGAAGATTTTGATGAGATCGAGATGTGCTGAGGTGCCAGTATTGGAGGATGAGATGGCAGCAAATCTGTTATGACTGGGGTATTCTTCCTGATTATTTGCCAAATGAAAATCCTCCACCTGGGTAGAGACAGGGCTTGATAAACTGTCATGAGTGTTTCTAGAACATGCTTATAGACAGTAGCCTTCTCATTTAAAGATACAGTTATACAATTTACAATAAGAAAAGGATATAAGAATATTGAATATTCTGGGGAAAAAAGTATATTTTCTTATCTGTCAAAAATATTATACATATGTATAATATGTATTTAGAATGCTAATATTTATAAATAGAGAATATAGAAGGCCTAATTCAAAAGTCCTCAGGTAAGAAAAGGTTAAATTGGGTGTTATCCTTGTCCAATTTTAATACCATTTAAAAATGAAGTCAGATCACCTTGCCCTCAGGGAAGCATTTACCAAACAATATCCACAAAACTTAACCAGAAACAAACATCTCCTTTTATGATTGAGGGCTGGAAAAAAGTGTTTGTTTTTTTTGTTTGTTTTTTTTTGAGACAGAGTCTCACTCTGTTCCCTGGGCTAGAGTGCCGTGGCGTCAGCCTGGCTCACAGCAACCTCCAACTCCTGGGCTGGAGTGATCCTCCTGCCTCAGCCTCCCGAGTAGCTGGGACTACAGGCATGCGCCACCATGCCCGGCTAATTTTTTCTATATATTTTTAGTTGGCCAATTAATTTCTTTCTATTTTTTAGTAGAGATGGGGTCTCGCTCTTGCTCAGGCTGGTTTCGAACTCCTGACCTTGAGCGATCCGCCCACCTCAGCCTCCCAGAGTGCTAGGATTACAGGCGTGAGCCACCGCGCCCGGCCGAAAAAAGTGTTTTAAACTTAGCTTCTCAGAAAGAAAGGACTCCTTACCAGCTGAGGGCTAATAAACCCTCAGTCCAGGTAATGGGCAAAATCTGGCTATTTGCTATAACCTTGAAAAGGCATCTGGTTCCTGATGACAAGTTTAAAAATGGGCCACCAGCTCCTGTCCCCTCCTTTCCCTTTATCCAATTCTAGAAATGCTACATAACTGAGAGTTTGATGGAATCTAGAAATTAATAACCATCAAATACACAAAACTAAACTGTGAAAACCCTTGAGGAAATAGGTGAATGGGTTCCAGAGCGGGAAATGGGAAATGACAGCTTAGAGACTCAGGTACTTGAATGGAAGAGAGACCTTTCTACTTATGCCCTTTATTCTCCCAACTTTGTCCTCTAAGTATCATCGCCAAAGAAACACTATGAGCATCAACTGGAGGCTGGATAACAGGACTGAGCTAGAGCCTGGAAACTAACACGCACAAACTATGGTGTGGTTACTCTCCACTGCCATAACAGAGAACAACAGAAAAACAAAAGCTGGTTTCTTGGAATGAAAGCTTTAAAAACTGCTTTTTATTTTTATTTATTTTTTTGAGACAGGGTCTCACTCTGTTGCCCAGGCTGGAGTGCAGTGGCATCATCATAGCTCACTGCCACCTCAAAGTCCTGGACTCAAGTGATCCTCCTGCCTCAGTCTCCTGAATAGCTAGGACTATAGGCATACCACCACATGCAGCTAATTTTCTATTTATTATGGATAAAAGGTCTTGCTATGTTGCCCAAGCTGGTCTTGAATTCCTGGCCTCAACCAATCCTCTCACCCTGGCCTCCCAAAGTGCTGGGATTACAGGTGTGAGCCACCATACCTGACCTTTTTTTTTTTCTTAAATAAATTTTATTTTAAAAAGTCAAACCTCTAAACAGAATGATCCAGAGAAACAAGAGAAGGCATAAAACCTATAAGAAAGAAAAACATAACTATAGGTACAGTAGAAATTTTCAAAAGAGGACTTAGAGAAGATGGTGGTAGAAGCAGTATAGTTTAATTTCTCTGAATCCCCACAAAAAAAGAGCAATTAGATAGCAAACTCAAATCACATGGATATTTCCAAGAAAACAAGGTAGCAAGGTATCCTCATGAACCCCACAATAGAAGTGAGTGAGACCAAACCACCATATGACCTGTGGTTGACATCTGAGTGGAAGGAAGCAACAGGACATCTGATAGGCCTGAGAAAAGGAGACCCCATAATGTCCACTGGAGTACTCACTGGAAAGTGGGGTAGGCCAACCAAGAGAGTGGTTGAACTGGAAGTGTTATGCCCCCTCCAATCATGGTCAGTGCACAGTAACTAGATTTGAAGGGACTAATTCACTTTAATCATGTATAATGCAAAAATGGTAAATGTTCGATTCCTTAACAAGATATGCACTTATAGCTAGGCAACAAGTGAAAATCTGCATAATCAAGTATTACTAGGAACTGAAACATGAAACTTTCAAAATCTAAGGATGTGAAGACAATGTATAAAGGTTGAAAAGAAATTCGATATTATTTTTAAATTAAAAAATGATTTAAAATGTCTTGTGTGCCTTTATGACTTCTTGGAAAGAAAACACCAAAAGAAAAGAGTGAACCCTTTGAATAAAATCTTATTCCCAGTTAGGCATCTACAACTTAAGGTTATCTGAATATAAGCATAAACACTGACATGATATACACAGTTCCTTAGCATCTGTCAACTCCAAGTTTCTGCCATTTTATCATCTACAGCAATTCAAAACTCCAAGATATGCAGCAATTTGCAAGGTTCCCAAGGCCCAGATATCAACTGAGGCCAATGAGCAGATGGAAGCCATGTGGCTTATTGTGGACTTACTGCTTGCCTAACACCATATCTAAAAGTGACCTTCTTGCTCTTCACCTTTCATATTTTATGCCTTTTGAATGGGATATTAAATGTTATAGTATTCACGAATTCATAAACGGATTTATAAACGTCTTAACGACATATCCTTCTCAACAGCAAGGATCTTTTGAACCTATAATCTGTCTGGACATTCCTTATGCAAATGTAGTACTAGATATAAGGAGTTATTTCCTAACAAAAACTGTATGTCTTTTGTACCCTAAGTCATTAACATAATCCTAGAAAACGACTATCCTCGGTTAAAGCACCAGATTCAAACATACTCATGTCTACAGAAACTTCCTTTATTGTGTATTTACAAAAGATTCATTGAAAAAAGATTTGATAGACTATTCAATTCCTTAAAAATATCTTTTAAGTGTCAAACATAATAGATATAACTACTTTGGTCTCAAACACTCCAACGTACTTTACTGCACAATTAATCAACTTCATTCATATACTGAATGTTAAACAAATTCTGATTTATTCACATTGACACAGGCCCTATTTTAACAGTTATACCACAAAGGCAAATGTAAGTAAAATAGTTATGCATAAAAAAAGTAAAATTCATTAACATATATACTTATCAGTTCACATTTTAACACATTTGTTTCTAGACCAAATTTTCTCTCTATTAGTCCAATTGACTGTTTTGAGGAAAAGTTTGCTTTTCTCAAAATTCAAGGCTAAAAGAAATTCATTGTAGCTTAAAATAGCACTTGTAGAAGATCAAAGTTAGCCTCTTGATCCTTTATATTGAAGGTTTTGCAAAAACTTTAAAATACTTTATGATGATGAGGAAAAAATAAACGTTCTAGTCTATTTATTTACTAATTTATTCTGTGTTTAATTTGTTGAGTTTGCTAACTTTCCAAACCTTCACCACAAGCATAAAGCAGATTCCTTATTTATTAAAGAATATGCAACATTTTGGTTCCATTCATAATAATGATTTTTCAAAGTCAGCTATTAGACCACCACAGGACTCATTTAAATATTTCAATTTTGGCTTGGGCCTGGTAATTCCAAAACCCATTTCACTGAACTTTAAAATGATTACTACCACTAAACCTGAGATTCACCCTTCAAAAACTATTTCAGGCCATTAACTGAATCCTGTAAGAACAAATGTCTTATTCTTTACCTGGCTATAAAAACTGAATTCTACTTCTATTAATTGTTTTCATATGTTTTTCTTATGTTTTCAAACATCTTTTGTTGAATCTGAAATTATTTTATATTATCAAGTACTTCTGCTTGATAAGGTACTGTTAAGATTTCATTGTGAGAGATCAATGAGAAATCAACTAAGATGCTAATTTCATCCAAATTTTTAAAAAAACAAAGCTGCACTCTATTACCTCCTCTCAGGAAGAATGGGTAAATTAGAAAACAAATATTAGAAATACAAAAGTGACTTTCACAGTATGACCTGAGTATAGTATATAACCACTCAACCTAAGTATTTTCACAAAATCATCTTTCTGTTAACTCCTCAAAAGGCCATAAACTTCCAAGGGATTTCAACAGGCTCACATACTATAGTTACTACGTAAGAAAAGTATACTACGATATTTTAAAATGGCTTTATATAACAAATAGTTTTTGTTATTTCACTCTTCATTAACAATAAATCTCAAGATGAATATCCTATTTCCTGAGCTTTCTGGTTAACTAATATTTTACTACACCATAATGGTAATAACATCTGGCTATTACGTTTATTAGAGCATGGTGCTAAGAATCCAAACTTGTTTTTTATAAGAATCTAGTATTCAGAATAAACAACTCTTACAACTCAATAATAAAAAGACAAATAACCCAATTTAAAGCTGGGCAAAAGATCTGAATAGACATTTCTTCAAAGAAGATATATAAATGGCCAATAAGCACTTGAAAGATGCTCCATGTCATTAAGTAAATGCAAATTAAAACCTCGATGAAATACTACTTCATAACTACCAGGATGGCTATAATCAAGATGACCGGTAATAAGTGTTGTACTAGAATATTAAAAAGAAATGATTAATGCAAATAAAACCAACCTCAGAGTAAATACTAAAAGTTGTTTTTAATACTGCCTAATCTTACCAATTTTCAAATCATCAGCCAGAATTTCTTTCGTAAGATTCAACAGTTCTTTTCCATCAATGTTATTTTTCTTGAAAATACCAACAAGGTCTTTTAAGCCTTGGGCACAAAGCCACATTGAGACATCTTCCTCTGACCAATCTTCAGTAAACTGCTTCAGCTGATCTTCTGTGCTCCTTGCTTAAAAAATAAAAAAAGGTAAGTGAAATAACAAAAGTATTTCCTTTATCAACATTCTCACTTTGAATTACAAAGTAAATGAAATTTCCTTAATCTGTTTCACTACTTTAACTCCCTTTTAAGAATTTCAAAAAATCAAATATCCTATGTCTAATTAAAGTATTATTTTTTTTTTTTTTTTAGAGACGGGGTCTCGCTCTTGGTCAGGCTGGTTTCGAACTCCTGACCTTGAGCTATCCACCCGCCTCGGCCTCCCAGAGTGCTAGGATTACAGGCGTGAGCCACCGCGCCCGGCCCTAAAGTATTATTTAATACTACATTAAATATTCCTCCTTTGGAACTTTTTCCTTTTCACTCCAGAAAAACAATTATTCTTTATTATACAAAATTCATACCAGCAAATGTATTCTCTATTTGCTCCATCATCTGCATATCAGCACCACTATTTGGTTAATTTTGACAGTGATAAAAATAAAACTCCTAAATTATATGGCAATGTTGCTTGATGAGGCCAAAAATAAAACCAACAAAATATAACTGTAACTTCTATTCTGTCCTCAGATTATATTTATCTGAAAAATTAGTATGAAGTATAAATAAACAGCATACAAAAGCAAGGAAGGTGTGATATACATAAACACAGACCCAAAAGCTTTTACCAACAGCTTTAACATAGGGCAGCTACTTTGACACTGGCTTCTCTAAATTATTTTTAAATTGAATGTGGATGCATACTTTATATGAGAAAAGCCATGTGAATAACATGTCAAAGGATTTACTGAATTGCCGATTTTAACAGTGAGTGGGGTTGAAGTGGATTGAAGATGATGTCCTTACTAACCTTGGCAAAGTGTTTCCACATCAAATTGCCAAATGTTCACTGTTTTGTCCATTGAACCAGTAGCAAGTAAAAGAACATCGGGTGCAAAGGCACAAGTTGTGACATACCTAGTTAATAAAAACAACTATTATGTATCTTCTGACTTATTATTTAATTATATTAATACAAAATGAGATTAAGTTCAGACCTGGTGTGCTGAGTCAACGTGTAAAGTATATTCTCAGTATTCTGAAAAACAACAAAAACAGCCTTATATTTATTCAGGCAAGAGTAAAGTTTCTGATGAAGACTCACTTGATATAAATGGGTATATCCTATCTGTACTCTAATATTTTCATTATAAATATTACTAACATTTATATATTATAATATCACTAATGATATAAATAATTACTACTAATGTAATTTGAAACATCAGTGAATGACTGAAAATGGCATATGTAACTACGAGTATTATCAGGTACTTATTTCACTCTTTCTCAATTACCAGCATTGCTGTCCACTGACCACCTTCTTAGAAATGTTTAGTAGAGCAGAGCTCTGGCATTTGCCGACCTGTTTAAATTTACTAACTAGTAACCTAAACGTCTATTATATGACATAATTTGTATTTCTGCTATGGTATCTGACTTGTACACATTGTAGGACTAGTGATTAGAAATTAATTACTTAGATTTTGAGGATACTTAGGTGGCCATCCAACATTTAGGCATATTTAGTGGGACTCATACATATTTTACAGAAAAAAATTAATGTTAAAACTATTTTTGTGAATGTGAACTCTCATGAAAAGTTCATGAGTAATATTAATGATCTACTTCACCTAGCTTGAGTATTCTTTCCCATTTCCTGCCAGAACTCTCAATGATATGAACTTCTGTGTGGGGGCCCAGTTTAGGTTACCTGCTTGACCCACTACACTTTGACAATTTCTAACTCCATTTATTTGCTGGCTACAGACTGAACTTAATCGTTGTAAGTCTCATTCAACACTGATTTCTGTTAAAGAATTTTTTGTCGACTACATCTTTGTTATACGTAAAACATTTTTTCTACACATGCATGCAACTTGATCTTTACCCACATGGATCAGCCAAAAACTCCCATTTTTCCAAGTCCATAACCTATTCTCTCTTATGCTACTCTCCAAAATCCAGCCAAGACTCCAAGAATAGTAGGCTACTTTCAACTATGCTCTCCAAAAACCCTGGGGAAAACATTCACTCTTTGCTGTTATTGAAGCCTGGTGTAAAAGTTTAACAATCGAAAGTGATTTCTTTTGGATACTGGTACTCTTTAAATCTGTATTTTCTATGATCAGATATAAAATCTGTCCATCTTAATATCATTATTGAGGCCAGGCACTTTGGGAGGCCAAGGCAGGAGATCATTTGAGCCCAGGAGTTTGAGACTAGCCTAGCCAACAGCTGGCATAGTGTTGCATGCCTGTAGTTCTAGCTACTAGGGAGGCTAAGATCATTTGAACCTAGGAGTTGGAGACTGCAGCGAGCTATGATGACGTCACTGCACTCTAACCCATGCCTCCAAAAAAAAATTATTTAAATATTTAAGGGCTTGACCCAGAACAAATACTTTACCTGCAAAACTATTTTAGTATTTATGAAAATGTATATATTATATCCTGGGCATACTAAACAGAAAAAATATATACTTCTTCTATCATGCCTAACCAAACTTGAAGTTCAGTAGTCTAATAAACATGACTTAGATCACACATAAGATTTTGATATACTTACAGTATTATATACTATGACAGACTTATCCACTGATCTTTAAAAGAAAAAAGAAACTAGGTGAAAATTTCTATAAGAACAAAGTACAGCATTTGTGTAATTAGTATTTTTAAATCATTTAACTTTTTTGGAAAAGGCTGAAATATTGACATACATTTAGAATACCCTCTTTTTGTTTATATATATGAACTTTTATTCAAAAACTAAATGCCATATATAAAATTTATCAGATAATTATAAGCTTTATTAAAACAATAGCATATGATATTTATACTACATAGCTATAAACAGGACAAGCATCTGTGATACATAAATAAGTCATAATTCTATATCAAGTTAGTAACTCAAAGAGAAAAATCATTACAAGGAAAACCTATTACTTGCTACTTAGTTTTGTTTCCGATAGCATTGTTCTTTACCATTGATATGGCTGTGCCTTAATTAGTAATCAATGTATACATGTTTTGATCATGACCCATTTTTGAAAATTATAATTCTAAACTTAATGTTGACTACATGGTTTCTTTTAATGGTATAAAAATTAAAAGCAACCATCTGGGGTTATTCTAACAGGGAAAAAGATAATCATGCAAAGAAAAATACAACATTATAACAAAGTACATAATTAAAAACAAAGGACAAAAAAGGTTATAGTTTTAAATATGAAATTCCATGTAAAACAATGAGAAATAATATTGGCAGCTAACATTATTTGAGTATGCATATGTGAGACACAATTTATAGATACTCTTATTTGGTCCTACATTCCTCAGGGTACAAGTTATTATTTACAGAATACCTAAAATTCTTAGGAAAAATTCTATTACTTTTGAGCATCCTTAAAAAAAAAAAAAAAAAGAGTAATGTCAACAAGACAGCAGAATAGAACTTCACCTCACAGAAACATCAATTTGAACAGCTATCCACACACAAAAATATAATACCTTCATAAGAGGTAAGGAAACCGGGTCTCTAGCTATACAACATGGTGGGCAGTCAGAAGCACATTAAACACACTTTTAAAGATTTTATGAAGACCAAAAAACTCAACTGAAACTAATAAATTTTTTTTTAAAAAAATAAGTGAACGGGTCATTGGGTGAATTGGCTTTTGTTTAACTGACCTGGAGCCCAGTTCTGCTTAAGCTTGGCTCTTCTAAAGGATGACGGCCAGAATTTCATTTGGAGCTTGGTGGAGCCCAACTATACTAAGTTTACATAGAAAATGATCTTCCCATCTGGTACCCAGTACACTGTTTCTCAACTATAATTCTCATTGGTGTCAAAAAACAAAACAAAAAAACTAAAAGGAAATTCTACCTTCTGAAACTACCACTGGATGCAATTAAAACTAATCCTTGATGTATCACTTGAAAAGCAGGGTCATCGTTAGTATTGGGAAGACAGAAATTAGGGTAACAAGCAAGAGTCCACATATGAAAACAGCATGCAGTAAGGCTGAAAATGTGGACAAGAACAAAAAGACAAAGCACCCTGAGTGCCTGCCCAAGGAATTCAGACAATTTCACAGGCAACAGATAGCCAGTCATGAGGGCAAATAGGTTCACTTGCTGATGAGGTATAGGAATAAATGTGAGAAGCAAAAAGGCCAAACGTGAAGAAACTATTAGGAGTCCACCGAATCCAAGCAAGCAGAATGGAAACTACAAACAGAGACCTGCAAATTTCTGGAGATAGAAAGGATTTTAAACTCACATCCTACCATCTCTAATTTGATTAATATTGATTCAAAGGAAGACACAATAAGATTTGATAACTCATTAGATTTTGATAGAGGGAAATTAAGAGTAGGGATTAGTTTTCAATATTGTGAGATTTGAGTTTGAGAAACTAGGAGAATAGCAGCTCACTGTAAATAGGTACAAAATAAAAAACTTTGAAACTACTGAAACAATATAAAACCTCAAAATATTTCCTAAATTAAAGCTGAACCAACACCAAAAACTACAACAGTTTTGTGCCCTTGGTTATACATTTTCTGCCCTGCTATGGCTCTTCCCCCGACTTTTCAGTACACACATTCTACCACAATCATCTCTACCTGACTTCCATTTTGAGGCAGGTACTAGTATTCAAGCCTTTTGATACTCCATTCCTACAGTTTCATGGTACTCTAAACCACAACTCTGCTCACTCAAGAACACAAGAGAAAACACATTATATCTAGGCAGCTACTGGACAAGATCAACAATACATACAGTTATGTGCTTGATATGGAAGAACATATAATCACAGACTCCAGGGAGATCTGTGACGCTGCAGTGATGTGGTACCGCCACCCACATCAGAAAGCACATTAAGTATTTTATTCCAAACTACCTTTGTACAATGGCCAAAAAAATCCTAATCAAATTAAATTACCAACAATTATTTCTTGAGGTCAAGTATGTTCCTAAAGCATAAAGAATTTTACACTTCAGCATTTTTACTTTAAATATATTTATGTTTCTTATCATACAGAAAGGGTTTACAGTCTTTTGCAAAGAGGTAGCAAAAACAAGATAAAAATTACACGAATCTGAAAAGGAAGAGAACATAAGGATGAGGTGGGGAGAGAGAAATGAAGGTTAAGGTTAGTATCCAAAACACATGCCATAAGATCCAGTCCACTTTGCTAAAGGAGAGCTGCAAGTTTGGTTCTGAGCTTCTTCAACAGCAATGCAACAAAGGCAATATAATCAGTTACACAATTTAAGATAGACAAACCTGCTTGGGAAAAAAAGACATCAATTCCTAGACTGAGATCTGACAGAACTATTTCCCTGGAGATGGTTTATAGAGAGGACACTATGAAACACAAAGTCCTCAACAAGTCTTCCTGAAAGAACATAAGTTTCAAAGAGTTGTTTTGTAATGACCCTCAGTATAAGCCAATGGCTAAAAGCTCAATTCAGAAAAACCAGATATCAGAAAGAGGGGATAAAGTGATATGTTATACAATTCCCTGATGTTCTGGATTACATAAAAATATGTATATTATGTGTAATATTTAATAAACATGTATCAATTATATCCCAAACATAATAAATGCTTTACCTGCATTTTCTTATTTAAAATTCATAACAATTTAATGACAGAAGTGCTATTATATTCTCCATTTTATAATTCAGACAATGAAGCTAAGACATGGAACTAGAACTTGTTTAAGGTCACACAACTAGTAAATAGCAGTGCTGGGATTAAAACTCCATTCTATATGATCCTAAAACCCATGTTTCTGAATTTTACACTTGCTAGAATATCTTCCCCCATGAATACATTGAAACTGATTCATAACAGGCACATACCCTGATAGTTTTATCCTAAAAACTTAGAAAGCAGATGGCATGGCTATTCAAATTTCACTAAAGCTCTCACAAAACATCTAATTACAAGCAATACAATATCTGATAACCCTCCATGACAAACAAATTGCAAAATTTCCTTTCAAGTTACTAAATGAACTTTTTCAATTGTAGTGATTGCAGAGAGTGTAGGGGGAAAAAAAGATAATTTGGATTTTGTGAAAGGTGACCTTAAACCTTCTTCTGGTAGTCATTACTGAGCAAGAGAGAGTTGTTCATTAAAGCCACTGATTCATGACAATAAAACTCTCAGATATTTACAAAACAGGTAAAATATAAAAAGCATCTTGTTGGGGAGACAGGGAACATTTACTTCTCATCCCTTCTGGAGTAAGATTCCTGGCCGCCTTCCTCTCTCTCTTGCCTTAGCAGGAAAGGAAGTACAGAGGACTGGAGAGTTTGGGAGAAGATGCTGGGCCATGTGGCTCAGCCCCTTCTGATCTTCTTTCTGATCTGCCCCTACAGGGGCATTTGCAGTGGTCTTTGCTGCCCAAGAGCAGGTGGGCAAGTTGGTTGCAGACTGAAAGTCAGGTTACCCACTCTGTCAGTTTATCTGTCCTGTATTTCTCTCATTGGTTTTCAACTCAAGGAGAAGAAAAGAGGGTGTTAGTTATTAAACTTTTAAAACCCTAACAATTGTGGGCATTTTATTAACTGGTTTCCAAGGAATCTGAACTACTGAGACTTTATGGAAAGAGGCAGCTTCTATCTTAAAGACTGACCTTTCTTGTTTGAACAGAAGCTAATACATACAGTGTTTGTTTTCTCTGTTTGAATCAAGAGAAGTAGGGTGGAACAAAAGACAAATTCTGCTAAGGGGCTAGAGGAAAGTTACCAGAAATGCGGAGAAAGTTGAAGGTAAAAAAACTTCCTACATGTTTTGCTACATGACACGTGATGCCATCATAGCTCTGAGGGCCAGTGGAATGTGAGCAGATATGAAAACTCAGGTGCCTTCTGCTATGCCAGATACTGAAAAGACCTTCAAAGATGTAAAATAATGCCACTCTTCTCACTATATTTAATTTTTCCTTAAAAAAATGTTAATATGCAATAAGTTTATTATTGCTGTTTTTAAATGAATTTTAAAATACTTTAGAATTTTCTCAGTTGTATTTTCTAATATTATAAATAGTGATAGATACAACCTACATAAGCAAAGGCTCTTTGGGGTCCTGAATAACTTTTTAGAGTGTAAAGAATCTTAAGACCAAAAAGTGAGAACCACTGATCTAAATCATGAGTCAGTTCTTTACTTCACCATTAACACTCATCTCCAATAGCCAGGCCTAGCAAGTTAGAAATGCTTTAAAAGTTTCAGTAGTTCCCCTAAATTTGCTAAAGTTTGAACAAATTCTAACAACATCCTACGTCCTCTATCATCTTTACAACCTATTTTTCCGGCCTCATTTCCCTTTATGCCTTTTTTTATGTTTATCACACATTTCAATCTACTCAAAAATTTCCTGCCTCTTGGAATGCCCTTTCTGTTCTCCAATCCTCCCATATTCTGCATATGAACTCTATACTGCCTTTTACCACATCCATCTATGCCTTATACACCTTCCTTAGCACACCTTCTGACTTACAGTCACATTCTTTTGTTCATTCATTTTTCCTATCTAGCCATTTAATCCATCTTTTATCCTACTCATTTTTTTTCACTGTTACCCTCTTTCTCATATGTATCCAATCTATCTTACCAATGACTTTTAGTTATAAATGGAATCTATCATTAACTAATTGATTTGTTCTTATCTATCCACTCACCAAGTATGGTTTAAACATGTCTGTTAATTCTTCTAAAAAACTAAATGTTTACCTTTCCAACTCATTCATTTGCCTGTATGTTTATCCAAATAAACTAAGAATATTCAGAAAAATATTTAATGTGACCTTGAGCAACAATACATACCCGCAAATCATTTAACAGTGTAAGCTTCCATTTATCCAGAATGATTGGGAAAGGTATATTCCAGTTAACATAATGTTAGTTATCTAAGAGTCACATATATACAAACAGACAAAGAATTACAATGCTATAAAATGAACTTAACACAAAACAACACTGAATATCACTTAATACTTCTTCCATGATTTAGAGGGTAAGGATATGTCAGAATCTTGCAGTGTTATTAGGTTATCACCATGAACATCAACTATCGGAAAGAGACTTAAAACATCTTCAAGAGCACAGTGTCTTATACTTTCTTTTATATGCCCTACTGCAACTGGCAGACAGCAGGGCACATAAGAGAACCATAGATACTTGTTGAATTTCATATAATCATTTGTCAATTAACCTGTCCCCCAAAACAACAGAAGGAAATCAGTTTTATTTGCTTAAATTTTCCACTGATTTAAATTCTAGGTCAAAGGGGAATTACATACATGCTTTCTGATGATAATATTCATCTTTTGAGAAGAAAAAGCCACATCTAAAACAATGGCAACATAACTAATTATTTGGCTGACTGTATGACAAGAATTGGAGCATATGGAGAAAAGAACCAATAGGCTTAGTCCAGAAGTTTCAAGCAGAGGTTAGGAGCCTAAATGTCTTTGCTGGAGCAAAAGCCGCTGTGAAGAGCCATGAATGTGGGGGGTTGGAATGCTATGGCCTGAGAGATCAGACAGGAAAGTTTTAGAACATCTATCTAGTGGCAAGAAGGAGAAAACATACAAAAGTATTCAAAATGAAAAGAGTATACAATTACCTAACACAATAAAGCTTTGAAAAATAAAAAATTGAAAATTTCAACAGAGAACTGGAAATCATAAAAAGTGACACAGTGAACTTGGAAAAATAGCCAAATAGAAATTCTAATACCAAAAAATAAAATAAGCAAAATTAAGAACCTCAGTGTACCAGTTTAATATCACATTAGCTGAAGAGGGAATTAGTAAAGGGGATATCATTCAGAATGAAGAATAAGAAACAGAAGAAAACAGAAATAGAATAAAAACATAAAAGTGAGAATAAAAGACAAAAGTTTAGAGTGAGAAGGTATAACCTGCATTTAATTGGAGTCCCAGAATTAGAGGAGGAAAAGGACAGAGGCAATATTTAAAGAGATAATAAATAAGAATGTCCCAAAACTGATCAAACATCATTCCACAGATTTAAGAAGCTCAATGAATTCCAAGCAAACTAAAAAGAAACTCATATGTAGGTACATCAAAGGGAATGTACAGAAAACCACAAATAGAAAATTTCACAAGCAACCCCATAGAAAAAAATATTAATTACATCCAAAGGAATAACAGTTAGAGTGAAACTTCTCTACAGAAATTCACAAAAATAATATGTTGTCTTTGTTCCAACAAAGCAAGCAAGGTTGGTTAAACATTTGAAAATCAATGTAATTCACCCCACAAATAGAGCAAAAAAAAAAAATTATATCATCTTAAAAGATGCAGGAAAAATCTGATGAAATACAACATCCTTTCATGATTAAAAAACAACAAAAAACTCTTACAGACTGGAACAGAAGAGCTAATAAAGCCTATCTCCCCAAACCTACAATCATCATACTTAATAATGAAAGCTTTCCCTCTGTAATGAAGAATCAGATAAGGAGGCCTGTTATCACTATTTCCATTATCCTGGTAGTTAGCCAGTTCAGTAAGGCATAGAAGATATCAAAGGTATAAGGATTAGAAAGGAAGGGACAAAACCACCATTATCTACAAATGATAAAATTTTGTACACAGAAAATCCAAAATAAGAAACTGTATAGATAAATCCATTTTATTTGCATATATATTTCCTTATATCAGCCGTATCTTTTGTAATCACAACAATAAAAAAATTAAATGCCTAAAAATAAGTCTACTAAAAAATGAACAGGACCTCTAGATAGAATTACTGAAATTAAAAGACAAATAAATGGAGAAATACACCATATTCATGGATTAGCAGACCCAATATCATAAAGATGTCAAATCTCCCCAAATTCATCAAACTCCATGCAACCCCAATCAAAATCTAAACAGGTTTGTGTGTGAAGGAATTGCGGCAACCTGACAAGCTGATTCTAAAGCTTACAAGAAAGTGTCAAGAGCCAGGAATAGCCAAAATATAAAGCCTTGGAAAGACAGATGGTATTAGAGCAAGGGCAGATAAACAGAAAAACAGAACAGAGTAACAGGCTGAGAAACAGACCCACATGTACATGGTCAGTGATTTCTAACAAGGGAGCATAACAAAATGGTGGAGAAAAGATGGTCTCATCAATAATTGGTGCTAGGACAAATGGATAGCCATAAGGAAAGAAATGAAACTGGATTCCTACTGCATATCATACACATAAGTCAATTTTGTGAAAGGCAAAACAATGAAGGTTTTAGAAGATCATATAGGAATATATCTTCATGAGCTCAGAACAAAAAGAAATTAACTACAGGCCGGGTCCAGTGGCTCATGCCTGTAATCCTAGCACTCTGGGAGGCTGAGGCAGGAGGACTACTTGAGTTCAGGAGTTTGAGACCAGCCTGAGCAAGAGTGAGACCCCGTCTCTACTAAAAATAGAAAAATTAGCCAAGCGTCATGGCACGCATGTGTTGTCCCAGCTACTCGCAAGGCTGAGGCAGGAGGATTACTTGAGCCCAGGAGTTTGGGGCTGCAGTGACCTATGATGACATCACTGTACTCTACCCTGGGGCAACAGAGCAAAACTCTGTCTCAAAAAAAAAGAAAGAAAAAGAAAAAGAAAAAGAAAAAGGAAGGAAAGGAAAGGAAAGGAAAGGAAAGGAAAGGAAAGGAAAGGAAAAAGGAAAGGAAAGGAAGAAACTATGTTAAAATTATGAACTGTGAAAAGGCAAACCCACAGGGCGGGAAAAGATATTTGCAACACATATAACCAACAAATGGTTCAAATATAAAAATACAAACAACAAATCAGTAAGAAAAAGATTATCCATAAAAAAAACAGGCAGGAGACATATACTTCATAAGAGAGAAAATACCTATGACCAATAAACTTCTAATAAGGTTCCAATTTCATTGTTTTAGGGAAATGCAAATTAGAAACACAGTAAGGTAACCCATCAGAATGGCTAAAATTTAAAAGACCCACAATACCAAGTATAAGCTAGGAAATGAAACAATACTGCTACAGAAGTATTAACTGTTTCACCATTTGGAAACAATTTGATGTTATTATATCTGCCAAAGTTGAAAACACAAATACTCTATGAGCCAGGCACATCATTGCTATGTAGGTATTTATCCTACAGAAATGCATGAATATGTGGCATCAGGAGATACAAAATATTCACAGAATTATTATTGCAATGCTCCTAAACTGGAAACGATTCATATATCCATCAACATTAAAATGGATCATATGGTATATCCATGCAATGGAATATTACACAGCAATGAAAATCAACAGATCACAGCTACATACAGTAATATGAATTAATGTCACAAGAGTAATGTTGGGTAAAGGAGGCCAGACACAAAATAATTCATATTGTATGATTTAAGTCAGTTTAAAAGAAAAAACAGTATTGCATATGACCTGAGGTGTTGTCACAGAAAGGGGCACTTGGAAGGGATTGGAGGGGATTCTGGGGCAGAACCAGCAATGTTCTATTTTGACCTGAACAGTGGTTACATCATAGTAATTCATCAAGCTGTTCTTTTATGCTTTATGTACTTTTCTGTATGTCTGTTCTATTTCATATAAAAATGGCTTAAGAAAAATAAATAGCTTACCCTGAGACCAGCATCCGTCCATCATGAGAAAAAGCACAAGCCAGAACAGGAGCACAGTGCCCACTCAATGTACTTTTATATTTTAATTCAAAACCTGCAAATAACAAGGTAAGAAAAATTAGCAAGCTGACCATGCTTAGACTTTATTTTTAAGTCAACACTATTCCACTTATTTATTCAATAATCTTTGAGTGCCTAAAGGACACAAAAATTAAAAATCCTTATGCAGCTCAGGTATCTATACATATAAGCAAATAATTGGAATGCATTATGATTAAGTGGTTTCAAAAGTACAGCAATGGACTTAAAAAATAATGTGCTCAGCAAAGGCTAGATGGGGTGATTTTATGACCAACAAAATATTTTTAAACATTTAAACCATACAACAATTTTAGTATCTGATAAAAAGAAAATATGTCAATTGTCCAAAAGACTAAAAAAATCTAATGCTTATTTTTTTTAAACATTAAGAAAATACATTCTCATTCTATAAAGATAACCAATGGCAATTTATATATCTTGTAATTCCAATATATCTTTATAACATCCCTACAAAGTATGAACACTAAAACCCTTTTTATACTTTCTAGAATTACTGAAAATAAATATCACAACTATTTTAAAGGTTAACTGAGGGAATTCAATATATTTTGGTGACAACCAATAAAAATAATTATTAAGAAGTTGGGAGGGAGATGTACCAAAAAACTCTTAGAACTGACAAACGAATTCAGTAAAGTTGCAGGATACAAAATCAATATACAAAAATCAGTAGCATTTCTACACAGGAAGAACTAGCTGAAAAAGAAATCAAGGCAGCAATCCCATTACAATAGCTATTTAAAAAAAAAAACCCTACAAAACACTGATGAAAGAAATCAAAGGGCATACAAATAGAAGACCCATACATCTATTTACTCCTCCTACAAATAAGCAATTAAGGTACAAATGATGATAAATGCTTTATGAAAAGGTTTTAACTATATAAACTGTTACATGTTTTTAAAAAAAGAGTCAGTGTAGAAATATTTTCTAACAAGTGTATAAAAGTCTTTACTTCTGAACAATTATTAAAGACATTGTATTTAAGACATCCACATGAGTGACTATTTATAGTTGCTTACCAGAATTTTACTTCTGGTAAAGAACGAAGTAGAAGGAAGAGGTGGGATAGACCAGAGAAGGACAGGAACTCTGACCCTCACCAGCATGTCATCCATTAAAAGAATTACTAAACATAACTAATAGGCAATGAAACTAAAAGGAATGTATTTATTTGCTGATAGTAGGCTCTTCTCTGTACACTAACATATTAGTAATAAAAATGTAGTTTGTGATTTAACCAAAGCTTAGTAGGTAACAAATAATATTGTGAGGCATCTGAATCAAGATGGCCAACTGACCACAAAATTCAGTTCTCATTAAAATGTTACAGAGGGAATAAAGATATAAATGTACATTGATGAAGAAAGGGAAGGGGCATCAGCAAACCAGAAACTGAAAGCAACTTTGGGAAGGCAGAAAGCAGATGAATTGATGAGGCAGTAGAGCAGAACAGCAGCCAGAGTACGAGGGAGAGGGCTAGAGCCAAGTAGAAAGTTGTTCTGCCCTAGAAAATCCCCCATGACTTAGGACTATCAACAGTTAGGGGAAAATAAAATTAGAATGACACAAACATGACTTGAAAATAGAAAAATTAACTGAGAAGTTGATACGTGGAACACTCAATGTCTACCTCCAATCCCTCCCCAACCCTACCCTTAGTATGCTGCACTAAAGCCGGGTGCTTATCCCCCAGCAAAATCTTTCTAAGGAAAATAACAACTGCTTAGGGAGCTCTTGGACCACATGGACATCCACTCTCTCAAGCCTCCAACCCCTCCCCTTTAGGGCCAACTACCTACCTCCTCATGCTAAAGGGAAGCCAGCAACAACAAACCACCGACATGCACAAAGCTTCTAAACATCTTATTATTGTCTAATTCTTAAATGTAAATAGAATATTAAGCAAAAAAGGAGACCAAGAGCAAACAAAGATGATCAGGACACAGAAGGGAACTTAAAAACAAAACAAAAACTCCTAAGTGATATCCTGAGAGTTTTGAAATCTTACATTTGTAAAATAAAAGGACATTATGAAAAGGAAACAAAGATGATCAGCTTTTAGAAACTGAAAATATGATTGATGAGATAAAAAATTCAAAAGAAGGTTAAAACAAAAAGCTGAGCAATTTTTCCATAAAGTAGAAAAAAGAGATAAATATGGGGAAAACAAATAGACATAGCACTCAATGGAAGTCATAAAAAGAGAAGAAAGTAGAGAAGAAATTATCAAAGAAATAACATAAAGGAATACTGTATTCCAAAACTGATCATAAGCTTCTTAACTGAAAGGGTAATCTGAGGGAATAGTACAATGCATGGAGAAAAGATCCACACACTGTCAAAAAGCAGTAACAACAGTGAACAAAAAAAAAATAGTAATACAAACAATGTTTACAGAAATTGCAAACCACCAAAAGAGTGGAAAACGAAAAGCAAAGTGATCACCTCTTGTGGGCAGGAATGTGCATGGTGGCAGAAGGGGTAAGGTAATAATCAGCAGTGAGCACCTGATTTTTAAATCATGTATTACTTTGATCAAAAGCTTCTTAAACATATTTTTACAATTACTTTTAGATATCCAGGATACCTTAAGTAAAAAGATTAAACAGAAATTTTATCCAGATGACAAATGATTTTAGGGAAGTACTAGCTATATACATACCTAAGACATGGGTAAAAGAAACCACCCAAATTTTGATTTGGCAATCTTGACCACATGATGCCAATCGAAAAAACTGGAGGCCTTGTTCTCCATCTAAAAATTTGTTAAAAATAAATACAAGAATAAAACATTTAAACCAAAAAATTTTCAATTTATTATACTGAGATTTGCTAATTCTATTCACTTAAGCAATATTAATTAATGTACACCATCTAGTGAAATGTCAATTAAAAAATTTCTTTTAAACAAGGTACTACATAGGATTATAACTTTAGTCCTGAAGTTGCTACCATAAAATGCCTTTTATTTACCTTATATTAAGAATATAACTCAAGGCTGCAAGTACCAATATTGAACCACTAAGGAGAGTACCCTCTAACTCAATTTTAGAGCCTATGACACTAGCATTGATGAGAAAAATTAGGAACAAAAGTCATCTATGATTAAGAATGTTAAATGTTTAATCATTCTCAACTTTTTAAGACATATTAATTTCTTAAAAGCCTGGTCTATAATTCAAATGGAATAGTAATAGGAACTTTTCTCCATTTGATTTAATCAAGACAAAGGCTGAAATTATATTAATCCAAAATAACGTCAACTCAGCCCTTTTGGTCAAAAATATTATACAATTTAGGGAAAGCAATCAGTTAAATAGTGTTACAAAAACTCCACTAGTTTGTGCTTAAGATAATTTCAGTGTATAATTAAACAGCTACTAAATTAAGTTCCTAAATATGTGTAGGTAATGTAAATATTGGTATCATCAACTCAATTTTACAGGCATTCCACCTCACACCACAGATGTAGTTTCATCAAAGGTAGTTTGACACTTATATGCAGTAAAACACAAGAAAGCTAATACAGAGTACATCTTAAGATTGCACTCTGGTTTTCAAATATTCACTATACAGTATTTAATTTATATACCTGGGTATGTAAATTTGATGCTCTCTGCCTCAGTGAAAGTACATAGAGTTTATTAACAAACAAATTAACTTACATTTCATTGAAAGTTTTTCTAACTCCACGGGATTTCCACATTTCAACAGCACTTCTATTTTTGTAGCACAGGTTCACCCAAAGTGTATTCTTTCTATAAGAGATCTTTTTTTTTTTTTTGAGACAGACTCACTCTGTTGTCCGGGCTAGAGTGCCGTGGGGTAAGCCTAGCTCACAGCAACCTCCAACTCCTGAGCTCAAACAATCCTTCTGCCTCAGCCTCCCGAGCAGCTGGGACTACAGGCATGCGCAACCATGCCCGGCTAATTTTTTCTATATGTTTTTAGTTGTCCAGCTAATTTCTTTCCATTTTTTTTTTTTAGTAGAGACAGGGTCTCGCTCTTGCCCAGGCTGGTCTCAAACTCCTAAGCTGGAGCGATCCTCCCACCTCGGCCTCCCAGAGCGCTAGGATTACAGGCATGCGCCACTGCGCCCAGCCTCTATGAGAGATCTTGATGGATGTAAGCAACTCCTAATAATCACTAAGTCTTTTTAAGGTAAAACATTTTACTCAATAAATGACTGAGTAAAATATTTAAATATTAGACCTGATTAGTAAAACTTTCTTTTCACTGTTTCTTGACTAAACAGAGTCTTTGAATTCTGAAGTTCTTTTAGTAAGAATTCAGCTAAGACAAAGGAAAATTATCGAGCTTAAAATATGCCTATGTTCGGTATCTAAATATAATATTTAGAAATAGACTTTTCTCCAGGAAAAATATCTAAATTGTATTAATAACCTAACCCAAGATTTAGCATTTAAAAACTGGAGAGACTGACCATTTTTGACTGGGTGCAAATGGGATTATTTGTCCTTATTTAAGCAAAATGTCACAAGACAAGTCAATGTCATAACTATTTATAGATATTAATACCAAATTAAATGACAAATTAAAATTATATACTTTGTCTTTTAAGTAAATACAGTAGTTCTCACAAATTTCTATAAATCACTTTTAAAGTATGTTTCAATCTGTTTCAGGGAATTTACACATAAGGTTAAAATCTGTTTCAACAGAAGCACTAAACAAACTAAAGCAAGCACAGATTAAAATTATACTGAGAGAAATGTACTGAAATATGCTCTAAAGGAAGGGTAGGGATATGGGTATTACTTATTTCAGAATCTCACATAGAATTCTCTGCCTGGTTTAGTGAACCTTTCCTGACTCCAGAAGCTGCTGATCTCTCTAAAGGCAAAACAAAGAAGCCCTAGTTTTACTCTAATATTAACTAATATATTAATAATAATGGTATTTTTATTGGAAATCTATCTCTAAAAAAATACAGAAAAACAAAAAACTTTCCAATTCACCATGTCTATTTAAAACCAAGAGACTGTATCTATATTTAGGCGGCTTTTTTCCTTCTTTTTGAAAAAGTAATTGTGTTGCCAAACATTTTATAAATTTAACCTTTCGAAGATTAAGTTATCAAATGGACAATGTAGCATCTGTTTCCAATTTTTTAATGTCATGTTTTTAAACATGTGTATTTTTAAAAATCATAGTAAAACCAACAGGGTTAATCCTCTAAGTTGCCATATTCAAAGAATATGAATCTTTTGTACCAAATTAAATCACCCCTTACATATTCAAAGAAGGTGATTTTCCCATGTATTTCTTCATGATTTCATTTTGATCAAGAGAGAGAGAAGGATAATCCCTTAAAAGGAATAAATTAGGAGGGCTCCTCGCTTTACTAATGATGAAATGAAATAGAATAAAAGAAAAGTCATATACAGTACAAGTTATGAATAGAAATTTCAAGTGCTTAAAAGAGTAAAATAACTAACCAGAAACTGGCTGTGAAGAAATATCGCAGCAGGTAATTCCAAGATCATGCGCTTTTTCACTATGCAGACACCTCATTTTATCATCCCACACTGTTAAATCTCCACATGAGGAGCCAGTGACAAGGAAGTTTCCATTAGGAGAAAATGCACAGGCCACTAAGGAACCATCCTTAACACTACCACATCTGAAACAAAAGCAAAAAAGGGGTTTTCATTTCAGAGCATCTTTTACTTTATATTATTACACAATTTCTAACAGCAGCTTGATATCGTAAAAAGAATAAATGGCTATCACAGAACTAGAGAGAAAGGACAACTGATGTCTACAGAAATATCATTTGTATGCTATAAACTGAAATATGCTTTCTAAAAGTAAGGGAGGATTTACACATCTTAATATGCCTACATGTAATTATAGGGCTCCAAACCAAAGTCGACATATCTTCATATTTTGCCATGTGCCAAGTCAGTATAAACACATTAAAATCTACAAAATTTAAAAAAAGCAATGACAACCAACAATATCAACTGTAGCCAAATATTTTTTTAAAAAGGTAAGACAAAACTATTTTTGTTGAAAAACATGGTATTGGGGTCAAAAGTTCTTTCACCTTCTATATTAAAATCACACAGAAGAAATGCTAAGGCTTTTCATCTCATCTGCAAATATAAATTCTTTATGAAAAGAAAATGCTGTGAACAAGTTAAAATTATCTTAGGAAGACAGGGAAGCACTGTGCTGATGATATTATTTTCTCAATTAGGAAAAATAGGCTGTTAAAGCAACAATTAGTGCCGTGTCCCATCCAGCAGGGCATCATTTTTATAATACATCATTAACTACAATACTTCAGGGATAGTTAGCCTATAGAGCCAAAAGTCATCACGGGATAAATAGGGAGAGAAAAAAAAAAAAGTTTCCTTGGCTACCAGGTGTTACTTCATTCATATGAAACATTTTGTTTTTTCCGTGCTTTCTCTTTAAACTAAGCATTTATTTACACAACTTAAAACATATCACCTTCTTCAACTGGAAGACTAAGCTTAAGTGGCATCAGTTGTTGACCAGCTGGCATTTGTACTCTGAAAGATATTAGGAGGTAGGAGTAGGGGGAGGTACATTAGGCTATTTTAGTTGAAAATACTTAAATGGACTTTATGGTTTATGGTCTTTAACGTACTTAATGTCACCTGAAAGTGGCTGAAATGGTAACTTTTGTTATGTATTTTTTATCACACTATAAGTAAAAGTGTATGATTATAATGTTTGTTGGTATGTTGCAACATACCATTATCAATATAAATTAACTGATGTATTTTTTCCAAAACTTTTGCTGAGGTTTTTTTTTTTAGAAATGATAAATAACACACCATCATACCAGTCACAAAGTTCTTTCTTCTGGTCTTGGTCATTCACCCAGCAAGAATCCTAGTCGGGGAAATAACCTGTTACCTCTTAAGTGAGACTTACCTATCATTACTTTATTTTATTGAGAACACTTGAGCCACAAGTGACACCAATAAAGCCTAAAATCACTGAATCTTATTCAAAAGACTGTTCTCTTTACCTAATTCTTACAGTAAACATCCAGAAATGTCTAACAAGATTAACTCTTATTTTTAAAAAGACTGGAATTTAAAACTCTCAGAGCCAAGGAAATCCACTATAAGTTTTTTTGGGGGTTTTTTTTTTTTTTAGAGATAGGGTCTCAATCTCAATCTGTCACCCAGGCTAGAATTCAGTGGTACAATCACAGCTCACTACAGCCTCAAACTCCTGGGCTCCAGCAATACTCCTGCCTTAGCCTCCCGAGCTGCTAGGATTATAGGCGCACTCCACCACACCCAGCTAATTTTTTTTAGAGATGGGGTCTCACTATGTTGCCCAGGCCAGTCTTGAACTGCTGGTCTCAAGTGATCCTCTGGTCTCAGCCTCCCAAAGTGAGGGGATTATAGGCATGAGCCACCACGCCCAGCCCCAGAATCATATTAAACACCTCTCTAGTTTTTTGACCTTTAGAAGACAGGTTAAAATGTTTTTCCTTGTGCTGTCTGAAAACTATCTGCTTCCTAGAGTCATCAAAATATTTTGCTTTCTGTGTGTGTGTTTCATACATAGTCAATAAGAGTAAAACCAGGAAGGATTTAAATATTCATACCTATATAACTTGTGCGACTGTGCATTCCACAAAACAAGAGTTCCATCAGCTGCCCCTGATGCCACACAAGTGGAGTCTGGGGAAAACTGGCAAACTCTCACAGGGCTACCACTAGGCTGTTCCATCACTGCCAGAGTCTGTCCATTCTGAGTATTCCATAGGACAGTGGTACCATCTGTTGAACATGAAGCCAAAATATGTCCTGAAGGGGAGAAACAGCAGCAGTGGACAGCATAGGTGTGAAACTTCAATGGAGAGTGTGGCAGTTCAGTAAAGTCACTTAAGGAGTACAGACGAATTGTTTTGTCCAAGGAGCAAGTAGCCAAAAGGGAAATGGAGAAGGCACAGCAGTTGACATCATCACCATGATCGGCTAATGTGTGAATTAGTTTCACCATGTTCTTTATTGGAAGTAAAACAGCCTGTAATTTTTAAGTAGATAAAAGTTACTTCTTCATCCTAGGAATCAGAAAATGCAACTCAAATCCATATAAAAAGGCCAAAATCAATGTAAAAATTTGTTCAATGAAAGCTCCTATAATATTTTTAAAGGACAATCTATTGCTTGGGTTAAGGATACCTTGGAAAAACAAAAAACATTTATAAGACTATAACCTCTGACGATGATCACAGTCACCACTACCATACCAATGAAGTTTCACAACTCCTGAAAAAGAAACTTATCAAATAACTTCAAACTGATTTGATGTTGAACTTTCAAAACCTAAGGTATTTATTTCACCTTCAAAGTCTTGCCCATAACTAATTAATTCCCAACACTGCCTCATTCCAGATCTAATCTCAACTCAAAAAAAATTTTCTATTTTAACAAACTGTCTCAGCTGCTCCTTCCACAGGGTGGAGTCAAGGCTATTTGCTCTGCCTTTAAGATGCAACTGTAGGATTTGCTCATAAAAAACTAACAAAGGTCTCATTGAAAATTTAAGTAGCAGTGTTGAAAGTTATCTTGTCATGGTTTGTCATCTTGTCTGATAAAGAATAAAATGATATAAAAGATTTGAGGTAGAGAACCTACTCTGGATAAATCAAGGAAACCAAGAGAAGAAAACCAGAGTGGCAAAAAACGGACTTCACCAGAGTGCACTCAAGAATAAACCTACAAATTCAAAATAAAATCCAAACTCCTCACCATGGCAAATAAAACCATCTGTGGTCTGACTTTTGCCTACCCACTTCTTAGACCTCAACTCTTGCCACCGTCCCTCATTTCTTTCCATCCTTCCCGGCCAAATTCATCCCAGTCTTTCACCTTCATAAAAGCAGTTTTCTTGAAATGAAATGTTCTTCCTTCTGCTCTTGGGAGCCTATTTGTCATTCAGATCTCAATTTCAGTGTCCCTCTTCGGAGAGGGTTTCCCTAAAGTAGCCACTCTCTAAGTTAGCACGTTCTAATTCTCAGCATAGCAATTACCACCATCATCAGATATTTGTTTTCTTCCCCAAATTCCAAAGGAGTGGGTATTTTATCGATCTTGTTCATTTCTGTATCCATACTATGTAAAACTGTGTCAAGCACCTAACATGTTCCAATAAATATTATTTATTTTGTTCAAACCCAACTGAGTTCCAGCCTTTAAATATTATATATGAAATACAATATGAAATGATTAGAAAATAAATCTACCAAAATCAAAATATATACATACATATATACCTGACAAAGAAAAAATGGTTTGGAATGAGACAGTAATCAGCCCTGAAGGGATAGGTATAACCTTGACTTGTAAAATTCATGATCTTTTGTCCTAATCTTATTTACGGAAATCTCCACCAAAAAAATTACAAATGGAACCTGCCTTTTCCCACCTTCACTTTATCCCCAAAAGTTCAGCCTCTTTTTGTCAAACATAAAGTCCAATAAGGTCTAAGAAACAAACATAAAAATTTCTGGTAGATTATCGCCTGTATTGTATTACTGCACTGAAAACAATAGATCAGGTGGTGCTTTCTGGAGAACTCCCCAAACCCCAGTTGTGCAAGTGCAGACACAGGTGATTTTCCAAACAAACTTTGGCTTTCACTCCCCAGTGGCACTCAGCTCCCTCTGCAGCCTGAACTCAGACAGCTGGAAACACGGAGGCCACCGCCAGCTTAACAGCTTTGAAAAGCGCCCTCAAGCCTAACCCCTACCTGCCGGGGGGTGGGCGTCCACTCGGGCCTCGGCTGTCACGCCAAACGCTGACCCCCTAGGCGAAGCGGGTCAACCGGCCAGTGTAAACACACGCATGTCCTCCTAATCGGAAGCAAACCCGAAATACGCCAAGCACCCCCACGATAAAGCCCACGACTCACTGCCCCCGCACGAAATGACCAGAGATGAGCCCAATTCTCAGAGCCCGCCGGGCCTCTGCGGACTGAGCAGCCCGAGGCAAAACGGTGGCCTCGGACGCCGGGTCACCCCGCGGCGGGCTTGGGCAGCGCCCAGCTGGGGCTTCCACCTAGGCCGGCAGGCCCCGCCCAGCCCCGGGCCGAGGCGACGCGACCGCGCCGCGCAGCCCTCAGGGTCCCGGTCCGGCCCTACTGCGCGCTTAAACCCGGATTCCAGGGTACCGGGAATTCAGACGCCCCAGCGAGGCGACTGCGCGGGCTGAACCCAGCGGCGCTCCTCCACCTGCCGCCGCCGCTAAGCTGGTCCGTGGGCGCGGCCCCTCTCACCTGGAGGACCCAGGACGTACGGGATCCGCCCTCAGGTGCCCCGCGGGCAGCGCGGGTCACGTGACGTGGAGGTGAGGCGGGCGGGGCTGGTGCCCGCGCAGACCTACAAATAGAGCGGACAGGCCCCGCCCTCCCGGCGACCGGCCGACGCGGCTGCGCATGCGCGCCCTTCGGCCCAGCCTAGAGGTCCTCGCTCCAGCTGGCTCTGGGGTCAAGCTGAGTTGACTGAAGGAGGACCTTCAGGTGCAATTTTTTCTGTTGATGAAGCTGAGGTCCCAAGGCCTGGTGAACGCCTAAAATGTAGTTTCAAAGGGGATACTGCGTCAACTGTCCGGTTGTCCCAGCTTAAAGTTTTTAAATCTCTTTTCTCTCCTCCCTGCACTTTGTTCTTCTCTGAGACCAGTCCCCCTGACTGCTGGTGTTTTCTGTCAAGCCCAGCCCTGGGCGGTCCATGGCGCGGTGTCTTCTGCCATCCCCTCCGTGCTCACGGTTCCCAGAGCTCTCTTTCCAGGGCTGGCTGCTCGCCCCTGGGCCCCAGCCATTGGCCCCTGGTATCATCGGAGCCCGATGCCTCTTTCTTCCAGACTTCCCAAGCGTGTCTCGGTGCCCCATGGATAGATTGTGGTTTCCATGTGTCACTGACTACAAAGTGGTCCTGTCAGTCCCTTTTGAGATAAAAAGTTATCCAGAAAAAAAGTTCCTAGACGTGTTAACTAAATGCACGACATCGCGTAGGACTATGTTCGGATGAAAATCAAAGATACAGATAACTTTTATTTTTAATCCATGAGGAAACATTAAAAATATGTCAGCCTAAGGAAACCAAAATCCTATCTTTGAAGAGTAATAACCTAAAATGCTTACATTTAAAGATGAAATTGAGATCGTGGAAAATGATTTGTAATGAAAAAGACTACAAGGAAAGGAGATATCAAAAATCATGATTTGGGGCCTTGGCGTGATGGTTCATGCCTGTAATCCTTGCTCTCTGGGAGACCAAGGCGAGAGGATTGCTTGAATTGAGGAGTTTGAAACCAGCCTGAGCAAGAGTGAGACCCATCTCTACCCAAAAAATAGAAAAATTAACCAGGCGTGGTAGTGCACGCCTGTAGTCCCATCTACTCAAGAGGCTGAGGCAGGAGGATCAGATCCCTTGAGCCCAGGAGTTTGAGGTTACAGCTAGCCAGGGCAACATAGCAGACTGTGTCTCAAAACAAACAAAAAACAAAACAAAACAAAATTCATGATTTTGTGAAGCTCTTGTGATTTTTAAATTAACAGAGAGCATCCTGATTGAGACTTTCAACACCTAATTATGTTCCAGAGTACTACCAAAACAGTATTTTTCTAAACGAATTTTTGATTGTATAAATAAAATAGAAAATACGAACATGAAAATAAATAGCTAATAATCACACCACTCAAAGATAACCCACTCAGAGATAATATTTCCTCTCAGTCTTCACTCATATCAATAATTTTACAAAAAGTTCTACATACTTCCTTTTTAAACATAAACTTATATCATGAACATTTTCCATGTCTAAAATTCTTCATTGGCTTTATTTTCTCTGCCTAATGGTCTGCATGGAAACATACCATAATTTATTTAACATCTTCCCTGTTGGTGGATGGTTGTTTTGACATTTTTGCTTTTGGTATAAATAATGCTGGATTAAACATCTTTGTACATAAATCTTTATCCACATTTATGAATATGTACTTAGGATGTAATTAAATAGAAATGGAATTACTATTCCATTGGCATGAGGGTGTAAAGATTCTTAATAAGTATTACTATACAGCTATTCAGAGAGGTAGTATGGTTTATGCTCTTAGCAACATGTAGTTGTGCCTGTCTCTCCACATTCTTGCCCAACTTGAGTAATACCTTTTTTATCTTCATTAATTTGATGAGCAAAATTGGTTATAATATTCTTTAAGTAAAATATGTAAAAGAAATCCCTGCCTACATATGCCCTCAGTTTAGTATGTGACCTTAAGGCCAATATGGTCAGCTTTACCTGTCCTACAGAGACAGGCATTTTCGGAGAGGGAAGCCCTATTGTAGCTGGTCTCCAATCTACAAGTTTGCAGTTTGGGAGATGATAACTAAAATATCTTGCCAATATACCATAAAAACAGAATTTATAAAGATAAATTTATAAGAATTTATAGAGATCTTTGATCACATGAGTGAACTGGTTATTTTATCTCACAGGACAGAGTGTTCAGGTAGTTGGACCTTTGACTCAGAATATTAAAGATATGAATATTTTATGCATTCCTTGCTTTAATTGTATACCTATTGAAAATCTTATTAATGATAACAATTCTATTTATCATTAATTTCTAGTTCTGCTCCTTGTAATAATGCTACTTCAGAAAGATAGAAAGCAATTTTAAATGATATATTTAAAGGAAAAATATCTTTTTGATTAAATAGTAAGCAATACATGCTCTCAAAATACATTTGCAATGGGAACAGTGTGAAGCAATTAGTAAGCCACTGATTACTAAAATGTGTGGTCAAGAGTAAATATGCAAAGTAGAGGGAGAACTGATAGGTGCTGGCTAAACTGGAAAAGGTGGGTGTAGGAATGTGTCCTAAATAGGTCTGAAGCCTGGGCCAGCTGAAA
This sequence comes from Cheirogaleus medius, assembly GCA_008086735.1. Taxonomy (NCBI): domain Eukaryota; kingdom Metazoa; phylum Chordata; class Mammalia; order Primates; family Cheirogaleidae; genus Cheirogaleus; species Cheirogaleus medius. The sequence continues at coordinate 7,977,415 of VBSM01001562.1, forward strand.
GATGAGCTTGGGACATAACCAGTTTCACAGGAAATACTCAGGAATATATTGAGGTTGTTTTGCTTTGTATGCAAATCCGACATCAGATTTTCCAGAACAGTTGGGCAGGGTAGAGCTTAAAGTATAAAAACTCCCTTGAGTTGTTTAGTTTGTGAAAACTATGCAGCTTGACACATCATATGTGCATCTTTGTGTGTGTATATTATACTTCAAAAGAATTTTTTAAAAATGTTCCTGAGAATTGCGCAGAGATTCTCGTATCTGATGCAATCATTCTCTCTCTGCAGCTAGTATCATCGGCAGTGCCACCGCCTCCTGGAGAACTCTGGGGATCTGGGAGGCTGTCACTCTCCCTGGGAGCTTGCCTTGTTATCCTCTGCATTATGAAATGTTCTCTCAATTCCTGTAACCTTTGCCATTATATAAACTTTACACCTTCTAACTGGCCATCTTTTTATTAAACCAGCTATAGTCCTGGTGTGGCAATCAAGTAGGAAGAGTTAGAATTCTGGAAAGAGCTGTAGTTCCATACAGAAAAAGGGAACATCCAGGGGCTGCCAAGCAAGGGTGGGAATTTGGATGGAGTATATTGGGCACAGTGTGAACTGCCTGGCAATAGAAAACACACATATGGCTGGAAGTAATACTATCAGAAAGAAATGTGATGTTGCATATGACACTTGGTATTTGGTACATACTAGAGAAATTTTGCAGTTCCAACTGTGCCCTTTTCTTCCTCTATGTACAGGAAATATTTTCCCTTGTTTATGAAATTTTAAATTTCAACTTCCCATAACTTACATTTTTTTGTTTTCTTCTTCTGTCTCATTTCCTCAAATTCTCTTTCAGATATCTTATTATTGTTTTTCAAGAGAATTCAAGATGTTAAAAATACAATTTGGAAAAAAAATACATTTTTATTTCCAAATGCATGGTTTCGATTACATAAGAAGAACATATTATAGATGTCAATAAATCAAATTCACTTAATAATAGTTCAACTTAGAGAATTAACAAATCATGTGTCCAGTTTACTGATTGTTATAGTCTAGAATATAATGTGTTGATGGTACAGTCTTTGGCATCCTATAACATCCTGATAACTATTAATAATTGGCCAAATAGTGTTAGATCTATATTTTAACTAGATTATTTGGTATTAATATTTCTCCATAATTTCACCAATGACTTTCAAACTAGTTGACTGATCTTTGCCTAAGGAAAATTAAGATAAACTCAAGCAAATCAGCCAGAAAAAAATCAAACACCCCCATTAAAAAGTGGGCAAAAGACATGAACAGAAACTTTTCAAAAGAAGATAGACTAATGGCTAACAAACATATGAAAAAAATGCTCAGTATCTCTAATCATCAGGGAAATGCAAATCAAAACCACAATGAGATATCACCTAACTCCAGTGAAAATAGCTTTTATCAAAAAGTCTGAAAACAACAAATGCTGGAGTGGATGCAGAGAGATAGGAACAATCATACACTGTTGGTGGGACTGCAAACTAGTACAACCTCTATGGAAAGAAGTATGGAGGTACCTCAAAGAACTAAAAGTAGACCTAGCATTTGATCCAGCAATCCCACTACTGGGTATTTACCCAAAGGAAAAAAAGACATTGTATAAAAAGACACCTGCACTGGAATGTTTATGGCAGCACAATTCACAATTGCAAAGAAGTAGAAACAACCCAAGTGCCCATTAATACATGAGTGGATTAATAAAATGTGGTATATGTATACCATGGAGTACTACTCAGTCATAAAAAATGGTGAACTAATGCCTCTTGTATTATCCTAGATGGAGCTGGAGACCATTCTTCTAAGTGAAGTATCACAAGAATGGAAAAACAAACACCACATGTACTCACCATTAAATTGGTACTAATTGATCAACACTTATGTGCACATGTGGAAATAACACTTATTGGAAATCAAGCAAGTGGCAGGGGAATGGGTAAATTCACACCTAATGGGTACAATGCACACTATCTGGGTGATGGGCACACTTATAACTTTGACTCAAATGGTACAAAAGCAATTTATGTAACCAAAATATTTGTACCCCCATGATACTCTGAAATAAAATTTTTTAAAAAATCAAGATACTCCTTTAGTTTTACTGACTTTTTCTTTAGTTTGTAACTTGAAGAGGGAAGGAGAATTGTCACATTTAAAAGAATACAATAAATGTCAAACCTAATGTGGCCATTTGTGTTTTTCAAAAGTGACTACGACAATATTTTCCATCTCACATGCTTTTCCAGAACTTTGCCACTCGCCCATCAGGAGGAGGGGGTTGGGGAAGGGACAAAAAAAAAAAAAAGAGGAGAGGGTTATGTCCCTTCCCCTTAATTGGGTGGGTCATTATGACTCTCTCAGGTAGTAGAGAATTTTGTATAACTTCCAAGGCTAGATCATACAAGGCAGTACAGCTCTTGGGTCACTTTCCCTTAGCACCCAGCCACTGTGCTGTAAGGAAGGCCAGGCCACAGAAAGAGGCCCTCGTAGGGAGGAAGGAAGGCCCCAACCCTTAATCCAGGCTGACCTCCCAGCTAATAGCCAGTACCCGTGAGTGAACCCTCTTGGAAGAGGGTCCTTCAATTCTTGGTAGAGCCACCAAAGCTGATGCCATATGAAGCAGAGATGAGCCTAGATTGTTATTTTAAGCCAATAAATTCTGGAGTGCTTTGTTTTGCAACTAGATAACTGTTAGAAAGATCTAAGTGTAGTAACTAAGACTGAACTTACATTGTTTAGAATTCTCTTAACACTTCAGTGAATTAATAATAGAAATATGCCAGCACAATCTCTCTTTGCTTAAAATGAGTTAGATTGAACTCAAATCTCATTATATAGTTATTTGTCCAAAATTTTAAAACTACTAGGGCATGGGACAATTATAATACGCTTGTAATTTGATTACTGTCCTTTCAGAATAGTATCACTTTGACTCTGGGGGAGCATCTACTTCAACTTTTCTTCCAGCTTTTCTTCCTGAATTGCTTATGTTTTTAATGATGCTACTATACATATATAGTCATCCAAACCAGAAACCTAGGAGCCATCCGTCACTCCTTACTTCCAATCAGTAACCAAGTCTTGATGACACTGACTTCTGTATCTCTCCCACACCTTCTTTTCCATCTCCACCGCTGCTGCCTAAGTTCGGTTTCCCCATTACCACTTCTCTCTAAATTGCCACAATGATCGCCAAACCTATTTTCCTACCCCTCCATCCCACTCACACACACACTCCCACTGCGTGCAGTAGATTCCGTCATGGATTCCCTGCTGCAAACCTCTCCGGTGTGTCTTATGGCTGGGTGGCTGCGGCATAGTGGGTGAAGCATGCATCTGAGGTCTGTGACCTAGGCTGTGTCCCATTTAAGAAGTCAGAAAACTTGAGGGAGTTTTTGTGGATGTTGTTGATTTGTTTTTAATAACATTGAGTTTTTGGTTTCTCATATATAAAATGAGCATCAAAATACCTTGCACAATTGCTTCGAGAATCAAATGAGAGCGCTCAATACTTCCCGAGGGCATTTTAAATAAGTTTTGTGGAATGTTAATAGATATTTGATTTTTTAAAAAAGGATTTTTGTAGTCAAGTTTGGACATGATTAAGTTAAATAAAGTTAAACAGGATTCTATGCTAAGGAACTTCTTAGACTTTATCCTGCAAATGCCCATAATTCTCTTAGAGGAGAAACATTGCATGCAGTGTCTCCCAAACTTAATTTGATCTTGGGATCTATTTTTCAAGAACATCTCATGGGAAGAGTTTCATGGGACACGCTTTTGGGAAACACTTGCTTTGTGCAAGTGGTAACTGACTAAATTCTAAATGCTTTAGCATGTTATAAAACTGTTATAGTGGACATTTGACATTTTCTCCTGCAGAGCATTCCCTCCTCTTCTTCAGGTAATAGCCTCGAGTTTCTCCTTTGGGGAACTGCCCGTCTCCCATTCCATGTGGTCCTAGTAGAACTGTCAAAATGCCCTCCCTGACACCCCCTCTCCACTATGCAAGTTTCCAGGGTGAAGCATATAGTCCATCTCTTCCAGAATTTGAGTCTTTAAGTGGCTTTGCGCCAGGTTGCAGGTGATTGGATTCATGTCATTCCTACAGCAGGGCCTTAAAGAGGCTCTGCTCAAGTTCCTGCTACTGAGACCCAGAGAACTGTCCTACTTTCTGTCTTTCCCCAGGCTTGCTTCTCAGCAAGAACTGTTTGTGACCCTGATATACCCCTCTGTGCTATAAGCTCTCTGTTCCATGAATACCTGTCCAGCTTTGTCTACTGCCTTTTTCTCTTCTTACACTTTGTTCTAGCTATACCACACTCTTGGGTTCTCTTGAACACACCATGAACATGTGTGCCTTTACCTGGAGTCACTTTTCTACTTTTTTTTTTATTATTACAGTCTGAATTATTTTTCAAGACTGAGACCAATGGTTGTCTCATTTGTGAAAGAGTCTTCTCTGACTCCATGATATGGTATCAGTTGATGTGCTCCAGCTACATATATTATAGTTTGAAGAAGCAAATAAAAAGCCTCTGTTTTCCCCACCTGAATTCCATGCCAATTGAACAGAGGCAACAGAGACAACAGACAGAAATTAAATTATTCCCTTTAACACTGAAGAATCCTAAGCTGGAGACATGGGTGAGGGAAACACAATTATGGACTTCTTAATTCCGAACCTCACAATTAAGCAGACGTGCTCACTCAGTAAGCGCAGGAAAACGAAGGCTTCCACCAGTAGGCCAGAGGTTTTACTGCCAGGCTTGCAGCAGAGCCCAAGTCAGCCGGCGGACACACTGTGTGGCAGGCCAGAGAGGCTGGAGCATGCACTGACCTACACAAGCCGGTTGGTCACTTACCCTTAGCCCACCAGGCAGAGAGGGAAGGCATGAGTGAGGGGCGGGAAGACCAAAAGTGCTGCACTGATCCAGGTCCTTTCACTGGAAACACGATCCCAGGAAATGGGTTTCCAGCTCCAACAATCCACAGCTTTTTCTTCTTTCCACTTAACTCACTGAGCAAAGCCAGCCGGGGGCGTGGCCATCCCCCAAGGTCCCGAGTTCCTAGATTGCCTTGCTGCTAACCTTCATTAAGTCACTCCTCTGATACCAACTACTGTTCTTTTGTGGGTCATTTTGAATCAACAGAGGTCAATATTGATTTTGCCCCAGAAAGCTCTGAAATGGGCCAAAACAGTGTATTAATTAAATCAATTCTAGGGCCATTCGGTACCCAAAGCTGAATAGTTACTCCCTAGTCTCCTTCCCATTCTAATTATGTGCATACATATTGTCCACATTGGCTCAGAAATGGGAGTAAATACCGTGTTTCCCCGAAAATAAGACAGGGTCTTATATTTATTTTTCCTCAAGAAGACACCTTAGGGCTTATTTTCAGGGGATGTGCTATTTTTTTTAAGTATGGTACAACAATCTACATTTATTCAAATATAGTTAAGTCATCTTCTTCTGGAACATCATCATAACTCTCCAAACCTCGAATTCCATCCTGAATTTCTTGTGACTCTATTTCCTTTAGAACCATTGGCCCCAATCTCTCCTGTCGAGCAATAGAGCTCTCATGGGGCAGATGAGAAGGGCCGCTCATCTTTACCGTTCCATGATGAAATGCATGGGTTGTGCAGATAGGCTGCGTAGCCACGCCCATCACTAGGTCTTATTTTTGGGGTAGGCCTTATATTGTGCAAATGCTTAGAAATCCTGCTAGGGCTTATTTTATGGGTAGGTCTTATTTTCAGGGAAACACGGTAACTCCATTAAAATACTCCAGCAACAAAATGACCAAAATGTGACTATAACTGCTTCCTGTTATGAAATTCAATAAGGTGAAATTAAAGGCCCAAGGTTAAATCTCCTTGAAAATTGAAGTCCAAAGATATAAAAATTCAAAGGAATTTAAGTTAAAATCAAATTCTCTTGTCCAAATAAAAAATACCCAAATATTTGTTTTTCTGACATAAATAGATTTTGTCTTGTAGAGTGCTCCATGGTATTTTGGGAAAACCCAGGTCACTACAAAGTATAGAAACACCACCCCTCTCCAACCCACCCACCACCCCCAGTACCGCACCCCAAACTGAGATGGAGCCAAGAAAGGAAAGAATGATGCAGACAAGTCCAGTTTGGCCAGTTAGATGGGTTTATCGGAGGTTACTCACAAGGCACTCCTGGGCAAGACAGGAGCTTTCCGAGCACTCTGCAGAAGTTCTTTAGAGAGTAAGATCCGACCACCTACCCAGGTGTTGCCTTAAATCTTTTCCCACTGAGTCACTTTAGAGATCTTATATTGTATCACGCATATTTACACTGAAGCAAATCAAGCACGGGCAGTCCAATTGACAGGGAAAAACCCCCACCCTGGGGCCCCATGGCTGAACTCACTGCTGATTGGATATGTAAAGCTTATTGCTGATTGGATGCTTTTTGAATCCCACTGCTGATTGAATAACTCCTCATGTTCATAGTTGATTGGTTGTGTGTAACCCCAAGAAGTGTATAAAACTGGAGGAGAACAAGGAAGCGGTGCTCAGAAGTTGGTGGCATGCCCCTCTGAGCCTGCCGGCGAAATAAAGGCTGATTCTCCCACCCTCTGTGTGTCCTTCAGTTCTTTCCCTGGTCAATCGCTGTAACACTTGCCGGAACACAGTCATCATGTGCTTTAACTTAACCCACATTATGTTAATGATATTATAATTCTTCATTAGGTGGAGATTTTAGTATTACAATTAGTTAAGGGGTAGTGCAGGTCAGCTAAAGTAGTTGTACAGCAGTCAGGGCTGGTTTACACCAGTTGCCTCTGCCTCAAGGAAGTGCTGAGGCACATCTCTTGTGCCTTGTAATTATCTTTTGGCATTTGTTTAATCTATTTTGTAACACCCTGTTAAGCACTGAAAGCTAGCATAGTGCAGTGTTCCTCTTTGTGTGGGAGGGAACTTATATATTTTCCTCACATGGTGACGGTTATGAAATCAGTATTTCTAGAACTACCACAAGCATCATGAAACTAAATTTAGCCACAGAAAGACCAACTCAAAACAAACAAAGAGGTTGTTTGAGAATAGCAAGGGGGTTGGGGAAAGGAGATGCTTTTAAAGGGAAAAAGGAGAAATCCACATAAGCTGTTTTGAAACAAAAATCATTGGCTACGGGAGCTTATCGCAGTTGGTGGCATTTGTTCATTGGTTGTACTGGCGGTTGCTAGAAGTAGCTTTAACTGGAATTTCCGGTTGGGAAAGTTCTTCCTGGCAGTTCCTGTTAAGGCACATATGCCTGAGGGCACTTCGCTTATGACCTCCTGGCTCCATTTTGTTAGGGTTTGGCATGAGTGACTCCATTTTGGTACTGACAACTCTCACAGCCTTTATTGTTTAAATGAATCTTGTCCACTTTTACCTACCTATTAATAGAGTAATCATACCCAGGAGATAGTCTCCTATCATACCAATATATAACAGGCCTGAACTTTTTTTTTTCCAGCCTGGATCATCTTTAATATACCTCATCTTTCCTGTGACTTCTTAATTTCTCAGGCATATTCCTTTAGGGAAGAGGCAATACTTGTATCCACACCCACAATAATTCTATCATCGTGAAATTCAACAGTGAGGCAGCAAGTCTTTTTTTTTTTTTTAATGGTTTAACTGACATATAATTTGTGTGCAATACAATTCATCCATTTAAAGTATAAAATTCAATGGTTTTTAGTATATTCACAGAGTTGTGCAACTATCACCACAATCTTATTTTAGAACATTTTTATAACTATAAAAGGAAACTGCATACCTATTAGCAGTTACTACCCGATCACCCCAACCCTGATCAAACACTAATCTGCTTTCCATCCTTATAGCTTTGCTTATTCTGGTCATTCCATGTAAATGGAATCATATAATATATGATCTTTTACAACTGGCTCTATCACTCATCGTAATACTTTCAAGATGTATCTATATTATAGCATATATCAGTACTTCATTCTTTTTTATTGCCAAGTAATATTCCATTGTATAAATATACCACATTTTATTTATTCATCCATCAGTTAACAGAATTTGGGGTGGTTCCAGTTTTTAGCTAATAGGAATAACGCTGCTATTAACATTTGTGTACAAGTGTTTAAGTGGACATATGTTTTCAATTCTCTTGAGTATATTCCTAGGAGTAGAATTTCTGGGTCATACAGCAACTAAATATTTAAACTTTTGAGGAACTGCCAAATTGTTTTTCAAAGCAGCCCACTATTTTACAATCCCATCAGCAATGTATGAGAGTTCCAATTTCTCCACATCCTCACCAACATTTGTTATTGTCTGTCTTTTTCATTATAGTCATCTTAGTGGTTCTGAAGTGGTTGTCTCATAAGGTACAGTTTATCTATTTTGTTCTTTTGCCATTTGCGCTTTTGGTATAATATGATAAGTAGGATTTGCCTAACCCAAAGTCACAAAGTTTAGTCCTATGCATTCTTCCAAGAGTTTTCTAGTTTGGGCTCTTACATTTAGGTCTGTGATCCATTTGAAGTTAATTTTTATGTGTGGCGTGAGAGTGGGGTCTAACTTTATTCTTTTGCATGTGGGTATCCAGTTATACCACCACCATTTGTTGAAGAGACTGTTTCTCCCTTTGAATTGCCTTGGTACCATTTTCAAAATCAATTGGACATAAAGATGAGGGTTTATTTAGGGACTCTCACTTCTGTTTCATTGATATATGTCTATCCTTATGCCACTACCACACTATGATGATTACTAAAGTTTTTAGTAAGTTTTGAAATCAGCAAGTGTGATCCTCTAACTTTCATGAAAGTGTTTTTTTTTCAAGACTGTTTCCGCTATTCTTGGTCTCTTGCATTTCCATATGAATTTTAGAAACAGCTTGTCAATTTCCTCAAAAAAGCCATCTGAGATTCTGATAGGGATTGTGTTGAATCATTAGACCAATTGGGGAATTACTGCCATATTAACAATATTAAATCTTTCAACCCACGAGAAAGGTCTATCTTTCCATTTATTTAGGTTTGCTTTAATTTCTTTCCACAGTGCTTTATAGTTTTCAAGGCACCAGTTTTACACTTATTTTGTTATATTTATTTCTAAGTATTTTATTCTTTTTGATGCTACTATCAATGGAATTGTTTTCTTAATTTCATTTGCAGATTTTTCATTGCTAGTTCAGTAAGTCCTCACTTAACCCCATTGATAGGTTCTTGCAAACTGCAACTTTAAGCAAAACATCATACAACGAAACCAATTTTACCATAGGCTAATTGATACTAATTGATAGAAATAAGTCCCCATGGCATATTTCTGGCCACAAAAACATCACCAAACTTCTAAATAAAGACCTAAATGCTTTTAATATTAAACACTGAAATAAATGTGAGCTACACATACATTTAAGACAGATTATTAAAAACAAGTAAGAAAATAATTTACCTGCCTATTCCTGTTCAGGGATTCATGTAGCCAGAGCTTCTCCTGGTAGCTCAAGGCACAAAGCAAGAACCAACCCTGGGCAGGACACCATTCCATCAGAGCACATTCATATACACACCCACACTCACTCAGACTGGGATGATTTAGACATGCCAACATGAAATGGGATTACCTGGAGAAAACCCATGGAGACACGGGAAGAACATGTGAACTCCTCGTGAACAGTGGCTGCAGCCAGGAATCAATTTTTTCCTTATCTATCTTATAACGAAATGATGTTGAATGAAACAATGTTATTTGAGAACCTGCTATGTATAGAAATACAATTGATTTTGACCTTATATCCTATAATCTTGCTGAACTTGTTTCTTAGTTATAATAGGTTTTTTTGTGGATTTCTTAGGATTTTCTACTTTTTTTATAATTTAAAAATATTTGTGTTATCCTTGCCCAGGGGCCATACTAATCTTCTCTGTATTGTTCCAATTTTAGTATATGTGCTGCCAAAGTGAGCACTGGATTTTCTATATGTAAGATCATATCATCTGTAAATAGAAATAATTTTACTTCTTTCTTTCCAGTCTGGATGCCTTTTGTTTCTTTTTTTGTTTCTTTTTTTTGCACAATTGTCCTAGCTAGACCCTCCAGTGGACATCTTTCTTTAATCCTTGTTTATATTAAGGGTATAGCATTGAGTCTTTCACCATTAAGTTTGATGTTGGCTGTGGATGTTTTTTCAATATCCTTTATCTGGTTGAGGAAATCCTTCTCTATTCTACTTTGTTGAGTATTCTATCATGAAAAAGTGTAGGATTTTATCAAATGCTTTTTCTACATCTGTTGAGATGATCATAGGGTTTTTGTTTTTATTCTATTTATATAGCATATTATACTAATACTAATTGATTTTTGGCTATTAAACCACCCTTGCATTCCTGGGATAAATCCCAGTTAGTCATGGTGCATAACTCTTTTCATATGTTGCTAGATTCACTTTGCTAATATTTTGTTGAGGATTTTTACATCTATATTCATAAGAGATATTGGCTTCTAGTTTTCTTGTCTTGCAATGTCTTTGATTTTGGTATGAGAACAATACTGGCCTCTTAAAATGAACTGGGAAGTATTTCTTCCTCATATTTTTTTTTGGAATCAGTCATGAAGAATTGATATTACTTCTTCTTTAAATGTTGGGGGAAATTCAGTACGCAAGCCATTTGGGCCTGGGCTTTTCTCTGTGAGAAGTTTTTAAAAACTCTTTGCTTATTATGGGTCTATTCAGATTCTCTCTATTCTTGATTCAGTAGCACTACTTTGTGTCTTCTAGGAATTTTTACTTTATCACCTAAGTTATCTAATTTGTTGGAATTCATTTGATCATACTATTTACTTATAATCCTTTTTATTTCTGTAAGGTCAGTAGTAATGTACCCTCTTTCACTCCTGATTTTAGTAATTTGAGTCCCCTTTTTATCAGTTAGTCTAGCTAAAGCTTTGTCCATTTTGTTGATCTTTTCAGAGAACACATTTTTGGTTTTATTGATTTTTCTCTATTCTTTTTATATTCTCCATTTCATTAATTTCTGCTCTAATCATCATTTTTTCCCTTCTGCTTGCTTTAAATTTAGTTTGTTCTTTTTCTAGTGGAAGGTAAGACTTATTATATTATATTATATTTTATTTTTTAATTGACACATAATTGTACATATTTATGGGGTACATAGTGATGTTTCAATATATATAATGTATAGCCATCAGATCAGGGTAATTATATTCATCATCTCAAGCATTTAGCATTTAGCAATGTTCCTATTGTGTTAGGAACATTCAGTATCCTCATTATAGCCAATTGAAACTATATATTATTTTTAAGTATAGTCATCCTACATTGCTATTGAACATTAGAATTTATTCCTTCTATCTAGCTATACTTTTGGACCCTTTTAACAAATCTCTCCCTATCCTTCCCTTCCCCCACCCTTCCTACTCTCTCTCTAGGATCCTCTGTTCTACTTTTTACTTCTATGGGATCAACATTTTTTTTGCTTCCACATATGAATGAGAACATGTGGTATTTAGCTTTCTGTTCCTGGCTTATTTCACTTAACATAATGTTCTCCATTTCCATCCATCTTGCCACAAATGACAGGATTTCAATCTTTTTATGGCTGAATCATATTCCATTGTGTATATACATCACAATTTATCTGTTCATCTGATTTTGGACACCTAGGTTGATTCCATATCTTGGCTATTGTGAATAGTGCTGCAATAAACAGGAGGTGCAGATGTCTCTTTGATATACTGATTTCCTTTCCTTTGGATAAATGCCCAGTGGGTTGTTGGATCATATAGTAGTTCTATTTTGTAGTTTTTTTACGGACCCCTATACTGTTCTTCATAGTTCCTGGACTAGTTTACACTTCCACAAACCGTGTGAGTTCCCTTTTCTCTGCATCCTTGCCAACATCTGTTATTTTTTGTCTTTTTGATTATAGCTATTGTAACTGGGGTAAGATGACACCTCATTGTGGTTTTGATTTGCATTTCCTAATGATAGGTTAAATTATTAATTTGCAATCTTTCTATTTTTTATATAGGCATTTACAACTATAAAAATCCCTCTAAGCACTGCTTTGGCTAAAACCCAGTAATTCTTTGCATTAACAAAGTTTACTACTTTTACCATTCTTTTCTAAGTGGATCACAACTTGACTCTCTCTAATAGCATAAGGCACATCCATACAAATCCACAACATCCCAAAGTTTCATTGGGTCAAAAGGCACTCTAGTCTGTCCATTTTTCTCAATGTCTTTGTGTCTTTCATCATGACATTTCTCAAAAGTAGTGTTTCTCCTTTGAACCTAGGGTGAAATATATTGCAGTCTTTCCTAACCAGATTACTCCAGTTTGATCTACTTGCTTTTTAAAGATCATTTTCATCTTTTATCACATATTCCTCTGTTGTGCATTCTAGTTATTTTCTAGGACCCCTTCTTATAAGTGATGGTACATAGAGCAGGAGGACGTTAAACCCAACTGAGCCTACGTTTTTTTCCTTCTAATCCAATGGTTTGATAGCCAATCTGTGAGTATCAGTCAGGATAGCTTAAGATATACCATGTTTCCCTGAAAATAAGACAGGGTCTTACATTTATTTTTCCTCAAGAAGACACTCTAGGCTTATTTTCAGGGGGTTTGCTATTTTTTTTTAAGTATGGTACAACAATCTACATTTATTCAAATATAGTTAAGTTGTCTTCTTCTGGAACATCATCATAACTCTCCAAACCCCGAATTCCATCCTGAATTTCTTGCAACTCTATTTCCTTTAGAACCATTGGCCCCAATCTCTCCTGTCGAGCAATAGAGCTCTCATGGGGCAGATGAGAAGGGCTGCTCGTCTTCTTTACCGCTCCATGATGAAATGCATGGGTTGTGCAGATAGGCTGCGTAGCCACGCCCATCACTAGGTCTTATTTTTGGGGTAGGGCTTATACTTCGCAAATGCTTAGAAATCCTGCTAGGGCTTATTTTATGGGTAGGTCTTATTTTCGGGGAAACGCGGTAGTACAGTTACAATGGAACCCAATATCTCAGTGTCTTAAAACAAGAAAAAATTATTTCTTGCTCATGCTATACATCCATTGTAAATTGGTAGGGAATTATGTTCATCACAGTTAATCAGGGACCTAGGCTAACAGAGTGGGGGTCATTTTGAGCACTAATAATTGCTAAGCTAGAGAGAAAAGAGAACAATTAAATGCTTTACCAGGAATAGACACATGATACCTGCATTCTGAACTCTTGGGTCAGAACTAGCTTGTCACATGGCCCGAGTAAACCACAAGGGGTATAGAAAATACAATTCCACCATGTGTATAGGAAGATGGAATGCTGAAAGTCTTTGATTTTATGGCATTAATGACTGTACCAGATGGTAGATGAGGTCCCCCTTCAAAGGGAGTCAGATCAAAGTCAGAGACCAGAGAGAAGCAGTGTGGAAAATTACAAAGAAGTTCCATTTAGTATCATCCCATTCATTTTCATCTATGGAATTCACCTGGGACCTCTTACTTAGGCCCTTTAATATAGACATAAGCCTCTTCAACACATCCAGGAAACAACTGTACACTATCAGAACATTACTAAGTTTGATGATATAAATTAATATAATTGCATATTTTATGAAATATAGTCCAATGTATACATATCAATAAGAGTATCCTTTTTAAAGCAATTGTTTTGGAAAATCAAACATTTATTCTAGTGTTCCTCCTATCTAAAAGATATTTAGAACCCCAATTTTGGCATTGCTTTCAGAGCATTTGACTCATTCTTTTCAATAACTTCCTTGATATTGATGGGAAGGCTTTACTGGCAAAGTTTTATTGGATGTCTTTAATATGTCAGACATTATACTAAATGCTTAACAATATTTAACAATATGTAAGACACAATCTCTTACGAAACTATGTCAGGCAAGAGTATCAGACACACAGGCTATAATAGCAATACTCCTAGTTATGGGGGAATGTGAGTTCTAGTTGCTCACTGGAAATTTGAAAGAAAATAAGAGCCAATTAAATCCACATATAATGGTGAGAATTTTCATGTGTACACCAAGAGCATGTCAATGAACACAAGACTCATGATGAGCTTTGAAATATCCTATAATTCCAATCAGATGGCCAGAGATAATTATAAAGCAGCAGAACTGAAAACCGCGATAATCAAGAAAGCTGAGACATTTACATCTCTCAGGAGCAAAAACTGAGGATAAGCATCATGGAACCATGTAGAAGGGGTTTGAGGGCAAAATGTGCTGTTTAATTTGCATTGTCCAGGAGAGAGCACCAGAAGTTTTCAGATATAGATGGAGGCTCCCTTGTAGTTTGCAGCGTTGTGGAGAAGGGCTGGTTCTTACCAATGCCTAGATAAAACACTCCTCGGGTTCATCACATTCTCCTTGTGTTGACTTCTAGTGTCGTTTAGGAGAGTCATTCTCTTTCCCAGATACCATGACATTGGAAACCAAAACATGGCACCTTAGTCACTGGAAAGGAATCCTTCCATTATAATTTAGTTGACACTCTAGTTTATGCTTTTAGTTAGTGAGCTTGGGACATATCAGCAACCTCGAGTATGATCAACTTTGGGGTCCTGATAAAATCATTTCCAGGCCTATAAGAAAGTAGGTAAGTCTCTGGATCCTATTGTATTACACTAACCAGCCATCCCTGTTTAGTGGCTCCATAGATTAGTGCTAACAGCGTGGGTCGGGAGACCGCTGATTATGAGTGTGAACCCTGGTTCTGACACCTAATTAGCTGTGTAGCTAACCATGTATAAGCCTTGATTTCCTCATATATAAAATAAGGCTGCTAATAGTATCTATCTCATAGAACTTTTCTGAAGATAAAATAAAATACCACACATAAAATCCTTAGCACAGGACTTGAGCACAGGTGTTACATATCAACACCACTTTCACTGTGTGATTGGGGTAAGCAGATGTGGTAACTCTGGGCAAGGCAAGCACAAAGACACCGTGACACTTAACATTTACAGGGTGAACATAGGCATGATGTATACAATTTATTATTATATAATATGACAATGGCTTTGATAATAACAAAATGCTATAGGATCTCAGAGGAAAAAGTAACTGTCACTGGGGAGTGGAGGATGGGAAGGACAGTAGGGAAAGGCATAGATGTGTAGGATGCGGCAGGTGGAGGGAAAGCATTTATTGTGTTCTGGGTACTTCTGTGGGATAATTAGACTGTAGGGAGGAGAGAATGGGGCTATGGCAGGAGGAAAAGCTAAGAGAATAGCCTGTGGCCATATCTAAAGAGGCTTTAATTCTACACGGATATGTTTTCAGCAGGGGACTGACAGAATTAGATCTGGGTTCAAGAAGATAACCATCAAGGCAGAGTGGTGGGCAAAACGAGGATGACTAGACTGACTGCAAAACTTATTATATAAAGCTACGTAATCAAAGAATGTGGCATAAAGACAGACTTACAGACCAATGGAATCGAGAATAGAGAGCCTGGAAATAGACCCTCACATATATGGTCAAATGATTTTCAGTAAGGATGTCAAGACCATTCAATGAGAAAAGGAATTTTTTTAATGTATGGTATAGTGAAAGCTGGATATCTTCATGGAAAGGAATAAAGTTGGACCCTTATGACAAATTAACTCAAAATGGATAAAAGACCTAAGTATAAGAACTAAAACTATAAAACTCTTAGTAAACAACATAGAGGGAATGCATTATGGTATTGGATTTGCAATGATTTCTTGGCTATGATACCAAAAGCACAGGCAACAAAAGAAAAAATAGATAAATCGAACTACATCAACATTTAAAACTTCTGGGCATCAAAGGGCACAACAAACAGAGTGGAGAGGCAACTCATGGAATGGGAGAAAATATTTGTAAATCATATGTCTATATACATCTGATAAGGTGTTAATAACCAGAATATACCAGAATATATAAAGAACTCAACAAAAATAATGTGATTTTAAAATGGGCAAAGGAATCGGATAGACATTTCTTTAAAGAAGGATATATGAATGGCCAACCAAGCATTTGAAAAGATGCTCAACATTACTAATCATTAGGGAAATGTAAATCAAAACCACCTTATACCTATAAAGATACTATTCAAAAAAGAAAGTGTTAGGGAGGAGTAGAGAAATTGGAATCCTTTGTACTATTGATAGAAATGTAAAATGATACAGCCACTATGGAAAAGAGTATGGTGGTTCCTCAGAAAATAAAAAATAGAATCCAACATTTCCACATCTGTGTATTTATCCAAAAGAATTGAAAGTAGGGTCTCAAAGAAATATTTGTGCACCCATGTTCACAGCAGCATTATTCACAATAGCCAAAGGATGGAAGCAACCCAAGTGTCCAGTGTGATATATACATACAATGGAATATTATTCAGCTTTAAAAGAAAGGAAATCCTATTACATACTAAAGCATGGATGAACCTCAAGAACATTATGGTAAGTGAAATAAGCCAGTCACAAAAAGACAGATACTGTATGATTCCATTTACACAGAGTACCTGGAGTAGTTAAATTCATAGAGCTAGAAAGTAGAATTGTGGTTGCCAGGGGCTGGGGAAAGGAAGAATGGGGAGTTAGTATTTAATGGATATAGAGTTTCAGTTTTGTGAGATGAAAAGAGTTCTGGAGATGGATGGTGGTGATGGTTGCATGACAATGTGAATGTACTTATTACCACTGAACTGTGCCCTTAAAAATGATTAAGACAGTCAATTTTACATTATGTGTATTTTACCTCAATTTTTAAAAAGATAAAAGGAGGACAAATAGAGAAATGGTAGCTGGCAGATGGTGAGGACTGTACTAGTAGAGTGTCACTGGGAATGGAAAATTGCACATGAATTGACACTATAGGAATTTTAGAGGAAGATTCAACAGGATGTTGTGGAGATAGGAAGTGAAATGAGAAGTCCACAGGCACTGAGGTTTCCACCTTGAGTGGCTAGGTAGGTATTAATGACTACCCTTCATTGGGCCTCCCAGATTTACATAAGCCTTTTGATTTGTTCACTCATGAAAGTCAAGGAATTAGACTCAAGGTACTGGCAAAAACTTTGGGAGATCATAAGTGACTTGTAGCTTATTTTTCTAAATAATCAGATGTGGTAACAAAAGGATGGCCCACTTGTATGCTACTCATGATATTTTATAGAAAGCTAAAAAGTTTACCCTTGGGCAACCAGCAACTATTCACACCATGCATTACCTCTACTAGAACAAAAGGGAGGCTTTTGGTTAGCGGCTGACTGGTTGGGTAAACATCAGGCTACTTTGTTAGATAATCCTAATGTAATTCTGAAGGTGGTGTCCATCTCAAATCCAGCCACCTGGCTACCTATGGACTCTCGTTCCCAGTCCACGATTGTATTCAAATTATTGACAAAGTGTATTCTAGTCACCCGGATTTGATTGATCAGCCCCTGTCAGGCCCAGATGAGGAGCTCTTTAAGGTTGGGTGCAGCTTTATGAAACAGGGACAACACGAAGCTGGGTATGCTGTGGTTACTGGCCAACAGGTAATTGAGGTGCAAGCCTTGCCCCATTGGGGCACCTGAAACCATATACCCTGTATGTCTTGCTTGGCCTTTGGGGATTTTCATTTACCCGGCAAGACAACTCTTTAGTTAAGATCTCTCAATCTATTGCCTTTTCCACTAACCTATCTCACTGCTGGATTAGCTCCCTAAAGCTGTTTTCACAACTGACTAGGGGAATTTTGGGATGGAGATTCCATCTAGGGGACACCAGGCCAATATATCCTGGGAGAGATCCCAGATGGGGATGGCTACTTCTTTGGACATACTTTTCTACCTTATTGGGGGTGGGTGTGGCAGCTCAACAACATGTACTAAGAAATTCCAATTGCACGTCTAACATTTTCATTCTTCTTCATACCCCCAACTACGTCCCATTTCAGCAGGAAGCAGATAGATCAATATCCTGATTCCACAAGATTGAGGAATAGACTAAAAAGAAGGAGGGAGTTGTAACTGCTTCTATGAAAAAAAATCAATGACCCCTATATTTTTTTATAATCTTCTTGTTCTCATATTTTAGATATCAGGAGAGTAGAGCTTGATGACCAGAACCCTGTAACTGTTAACTAACTATTTGACTTTTTGTTTCCGAGAAATGGTAGAATTTCTGCAAGACAAAGGTGTTGAGATTCCAAAGGCCCCTGTGCAGACTTCCTGATGCCAAGATTCACTATCCTTCATTAACCTGCCCTTTGTTAAAAGCTCCCACTCTCTGTTAGGAAGACAGATTTGAGGCTGCTTCTCCCATTCTCCTGGCTGACATCAATTGCATCAAAAAGTCCTTTCTTGGCCAGGCATGGTGGCTTATGTCTGTAATCCTAGCATTCTGGGAGGTCGAGGCAGGCGGATTTCTTGAGCCCAGGAGTTCCAGACTATCCTGAACAAGAGTGAGACACCATCTCTACTAGAAACAGAAAAATTAGCCAGGTGTCGTGGTGCACACCTGTAGTCCCAGCTACTCGGGAGGCTGAGGCAGGAGGATTGCTTGAGCACAGGAGTTTGAGGTTGCAGTGAACTGTGATGATGCCACTGCACTCTAGCCTGGGCAACAGAGTGAGACTGTCTCAAAAAAAAATTCCTTTCTTCCTTGGCAACTCTTGTTGTCTCAGTGATTGCCTTTCTGTGTGGTGAGCAACCTGGACCTAGGCCAGACACCTTTTGGGTTCGGTAACAGTTATATCTATCGGCTAAATTCATCATGCTTGGTTGTAAAAGATTTTTTAAACGTTAAAAAAGCAAATAATGTGCATTTGCTGCAGTGATATTATATACAGATAAGATGACAAGATGTTAAAGTCTTTCCAAATTCTACTAACCAGAGGAACAAACAATTAACATTGAAATATTAATAATACATCTCTTCAGAATTTTCCCCATGTTAAGTGCATTAAATTTATTTTTACAGAAATACTATACATTCTATACTATAAACAGTCTTTTCACTTAATTTACTCATATTTACATAGATATATATGATAATTTATAATGGCTGAATAGAATCTGCCTTTGTTTCAAAAGAAGTCACTTCTGTATCCAAATGAATTGAGATTTGATACAATGTAGATAGGTAGAAAAGTATATCATGAACGCAATATTGAAAAAGTTGTAAAAAGAATAAGAGGAATAACTAGAGGAAGGACAGCCTCCCAAGGCCTTTACTGTCTCCATGTAAACCCGTGTGGGGTAAATGCCTCACTAGCTTTTGGTGATCTCACTAAGCTTCCCTTTTACCTCAGCCCAAGATCTATTCCCAAATGGGTACAAGCCTTATTTCTCTTTATCACTCACTATGGAATTCTTCTTCAACATTCAGCCACATTCTTTGATATCAACTACCATATGTTTTACTAGGAGACATAATGAGGAGTCTGTTCATGAAAAATAACAGTATTCTTAGAAATGCAGCTTAATGCTTAGTTTTTTATTTTTAAGTTTTAATTTAAAAAATTTAAAGAATGAACAACACAGAATGTATAGTATACCCCATAATGCTTTTCTTTAGACATTCAGTGTGAACAACCCAAACAATCTTCATGTGCGTATGACTGGAGTAGAGGAGCTACAAACAGGTATCAGATATTAATTTTGCCACCCCATATCCCTGGGTTTAAATGCTAAGGTGCAACATTCTCTTTCAATGAAGGGTCCAGAAGATCCAAATAAGCTTTTCCTTTAACCCTAGATTTAGCCAGCCTCTCATCCACCACACTTCTAAATACTGCTTTTGCTGCGGTAACTGATACATCTGTATTAGTCCCAGTATTATCTAAGAACTCTCAGTATTTTCTATGAACCTGCATGCACCTAAGCTTTTTCCTTAACGAGAGCAAGGGCTACCATTTCATTTCCTAACTATCACTCCACTGAAAATAAAATCTGGGGCAGTTTTTACAGTCTATAAAGGAGATAGTGTAAGATTGCTGCTGCTTCAAGGGTTTCTCTAGGATCCATATGTAGGGGAAAATCCCCAAGTTATTACGCATGCGTACAGTTAACTCTCTATGATATTGGCATACTAATTTTCAGATGACTAACCCAGTTTACACTCCTCCCAGTAGTGGATTCTTTTCCTTTACTTTCCAACCACTTTTCAATATTTGGACTATTTTTCACTAAGTTTAGTACAGATTTTTGAAAAGTATTAAGCAATTTTTCTAATTATATGAGCGGCTTCAACTTCCATTTGCCCTTTTATAGATTTTTGTCTTTGTTTTATAGATTTTTATAGATGTGTCTTTTATAGATACTGCTGTGTAAGAAATTAGTCAAAAACTTGAGTGGTTTAAAACAATAAACATTTATTATTTCATAGTTTCTGTGGGTCAAGAATTCAGGTGTGGCTTAGCTGGGTAGTTCTGGCTCAGGTTCTCTCATGAAGTTGCAGGCAAGATGTTGGCTGGGGCTCCAGTCATCTGAATGTTTAACTTGGGCTGAAGGATCCACTTCTGAGATACCTCGGTCACACGGCTGGCAAGTTGGTGATAGCTACTGGCTGCTCCACAGCGCTGCTAGAGTGTCCTCACAACATAGTGGCGGGCTTTACCCAGAGCAAGAGATCCAAGAGAACAAGGTAGAAGCAGTAATGTATTTTATGGTTTAGTCTGGGAATTCACACACTGTCATTCTGCCATATTGTGTTGGTCACACAGACTAACTCTGATACAACGTGGGAAGGGATTGTACAAGGGCATGAATACCAGAAGGCAAGGATCGTTCTGGGGGCCATCTTGGAAACCAGCTTCCATGCGCAGGTCCATGGATTACAACATTCTCTGCAGTGTTATTGGCAGTGACAAGGAGTTGCAGGGAACAGATTTTCATTCATACAGGAATTTGTAAGTAAAATGTGGTATGTGCCTCTGATGGACTACCTTGCAGCAGTGAAAAGCAATGAACTAGATTTACATATTCTATTTTCAACTCAGAAGAAAAATAAAAAACAGAGTAAGATTTACAGCATAATTTAACTGATATAGGTTTAAAAACCACCGTGTATATATAGTTTTTCACATTATATGTAGATATACATATTGCTAAATAAATACATAAAAAGGCCAACTAGGAAGACACATTAAAAATGATTATACATGGGGGAAAGCAAAGTGGAGAGGAGCTGAAGGAAGAAATGAAAAAAAAAAAAAAAAGAAACAAAGAAGGACTTTGCAAGAACAATATGAAGAGTGTGCCATGAATTGAGAAGAATTAGTTACTGAAATTAATTGAGGTTTAAAAAAATTTTTATTTTCCTGGTAGAATTGTCATGTGGCCTAAGCAAGAATAAGAGATCTTACTGAAGCAAGATTCCTAGCAGATAAGGTTCTACTCATTTCCCTATGTTGTAATTTTTTTTCTTTTTTGGAGACAGAGTCTCACTCTGTTGCCCCGGGTAGAGTGCAGTGCTGTTATCATAGCTCACAGCAACCTCCAACTCCTGGCTGAAGCCATCCTCCTGCCTCAGCCTCCCGAGTAACTGGGACTACAGGTGTGCACCACCACGCTCTGTTTATTTTTTCTATTTTTAGTAGAGATGGGGTCTCACTCTTGCTCAGGCTGGTCTTGAACTCCTGACCTAAAGGGCTATTCCCACCTCAGCCTCCCAGAATGCTAGGATTACAGGCGTGAGCCACTGTACCTGTCCTCTATGTTGTATTTTTTATGAGTTATATGCCTGTGTTAGGGAAATTTCAGTTCTCTTAAAATACCTTGCTTATCTCCTTGTTGGAATGAAATTCTTTTAACAGAACACAAACCTCTTTTATTTCTCAAATGGAGATATTTAAAATGCAAATAACCTTGAAAGAGGTAGCTCATGAATTAAATTTACAATAAGGAGTAAATCATTGATATCGGATTTCCTCGTTGAGGATGTGTTTAATGGGAGAGGCCAAAGGAACAAGATTTTGAATTTCCTTAAAGAATATGGGGGCAGAGGGGACAGGAAAGAGAAGGAGCGTGAAGAGGAGCATTAAGGTACCAAAGACAGATTAGATCCTTCATAATTTTGATTAAAATTATTATTTATAACAAATTTTATTTTGTGATTGGAACAAGAAAAAGATCACCTTGCATTTATGGTAATTTACTTCTTCCGAGTTCATGGTGTACCTATAAATTTTCACCTGTCTAGTTTTCACTGTGGTTTATAACTCAATAAATATTAATTTACTGTCTACATATTGTTTCAAACTGATTATTATTTTCTGTGTTTAATAGTAGTGAATTATTGGATTGGTTATCCGTGGTTGGTCACCAATTGAGGGATAATCTACATAAACTTGAAAGTTGGCCAGTTTTTTTTGTTTTTCAATTTACAGAGCATTTAGGACTAAAATGAAGAAGGTTCTTGGCAAAGTCTAATTTATCTTAATGAAAGTATGTCGTGTATATTTGCAATTACATGATAGCAGAGGGTTAGGTTAATTTTTAAATATATGTATTTGAGGAGAACAATGATATTGGTTTATTGAGAATAAGCCTAACCTAGGGCACTGTGCGTGCATGAGTGGTTTACATAACAAGCGATCCACATGGGTACAGTAACAAACCACTGTCACTGGCTCCAATTGCAGCCCTTTTGGGATCATGCCCACTAATTCTTGAACAGCCATCTCTGCTGAGTAACAGCCCAAAGTAGCCAATATTTACCAAGCTTTCCTTTTTTCAGGGAGATCTTATTTGTTTTCAAAAGAAAATTCTCACTCTTGAAAAACTGTTTTTGTATGTATTTTCTCATTTATGAGCTCCTCAGACACCAGCCGTGTTATCATTAAGCCCCTTATATACCATCTAAGATAAATTAACATAAGCATATATAACCCCTAAGGCAAAAAACCCTTATGAAAAAGAATCCCCATGAAGCACCAGGCAGTTCTATAAACACAAAAACCAGACACTTTATTCACAGTGCCACCTTGTTCTCTGCTCCACATGGTATTTTTGATTAAGCACCAGCCCCCTAAGGCATCGCCCCAATATTTGGTTAACAGAAACTGACATATTTACATAATAACAGCTGATTTTCATATAAGTCTTCATAAACAATCTAGGGATTTGGAAAATACTATGTGGCTTCAAAACATTTTAAAGTTAGGAATATTTTCTTTAAAACTCTTCTATTCTCTCTCACTGTTAAAAGCAGTGGACATTATCTAAGGCCCACTACATGATGCTATAAGCCCCTGAAGGTAGGGCCTGTCTTGTTCACCAGTGATTGCCCAGAGTCCAGTGGAGGGCCCAGCAAGGCATCAAACTGCATTTCTTCACTGCTTGAATTTGTATTTCATGGCTTATTAGACTAATTTATATGATCAGATTTTCTTATTGACAACCGGGTTATTATGTCCACCAATAGAGACTTTTCTTATATTGGGACAAGATCTTAAAAATGTATTCTAATATTTTCATACTGAAAATGCATCATAAGAAATAAAACGAGGTCCAGAGAAGTTTACAGAGTTGTGAAGCTTAGTGATTCCCGAAGTTTAGTCACTTGATTTAAACCCACCCTCTTCCACCCAGCCTGATTTCTATGAACAACACTCCATACACTGTTCCTCCTTTAGGACTCTGTAAAAATCAAATTTAAACTGACTGGCTTTTTGAAAAGAATATATTTTCAGGCTCATTAAGAAAAACTAAAAAAATAGTTTGTAAAAGTCTTTTATTGTATCCGTGCCACACATAGTAGTGAAAAATAACACTCCTAAAAAAAGAATGCTACCTTTTCCACAACATTTTATTTTAAATAAAACTTCAAGTACTCTTACATAGGTACAAAAAAAATTCTGATCTATTTGCCTCCAACAGGCCACCACAACACACAGTAGATAAAACACAGTGGTTACAAATGTCTTTTAAATTTATTTCTGAGGCAAGGCAAATGGGAGGGAAATGTTTCTATGAAAAAATACTGTGTGCGTAGGAAATTGTCACAATTTTATTCCACATGGATACAAATGATTATACTTTAATTTAGGCCCTGGTGGCTTAAAATTATATAACAAAATAGAAAAATGGAAAACTAATATCCCCTACACCCTGTTTCAAAGGCAGGCACTACCAAGATTAAGGAGACGCCACAGTGTTGGTAGAGGATAATTACTGTACAGGCTGTATAGCGATACCTTCCGACTAAAATAAAATGCTACAATCCTTCTAAGGCATAAACAATAATGTCTGCAAACAATATATACACATAATACATATTTAAAACAAGACAATATAAACAATAATGAACAGTATATACAGTCAATTTTTTTCACTGTCTTGAAATACAATTTAACTACACAAGTGATGCAGCAACATATATATATATAAAAATGTACTTGTAACTCTACAGTAAAGTTTATTTTTGGTGCTTTTATAGCACATCAGTGTAAACAGTTTAACTTGGCTTTGTTTTATATTTTAAAACATTCCTTGTTGTATTTTCAAGATTTAAAGCAATTTTCTAGTTCTTCCTTTTCACAGAAAACGAAGATTCTGGATGTGGTTTAATCATAAATAATTCATAAAATTAAATACATTCACTAAAAAATAAACTACAAAGTAAAAAAATGAAAAATAGATATTTATTGAGAGGGAAAGGAGAACCATTTCCCACATTAGAGCTCTGGTGTTGAATATTCAGTGCGATTTGATATATTTTAATTGCTATTGCACTATAACACCCTTTCCTTTGAAAATTCTTTGGGTGTGCTTCCCTGTTCTACCTAAATTAGCTGATAAATCACACAAACCAATAACCAAGGGCCTTGGTTGTTGTAGGAGTGAAGCCTTTAAAAATGGTATCATTCTTCTGATACTTTTTTTTTGATACTTACTCTAAGAAAAAAAAAGTCATTATGTATGTGCCTTGCACGTTTATGTAAATACAGTTCACATTGCTGGTCTCATTTGTCCTTGTTTAAAAGGAAAAAAAAATTATTATAACTTCAGCTCACTTTGAAAGTATCTGTCCACTTTTTTTCAAAATATTTTCTCATACTGTGGCCAGCTCTGCCTATATCAGAATCATCTTCATTAAATGTTTCACAGTTGTCAAAAACAAGCCTGACATCTAGAGCAAAGGTTTCAAGGTTTGGATACCTGAAAGAAAACACATAATTAGAGATTGCTTTCATAAGGTGGCTTTGTTCTGTAAACAAATGAAGAAGTAATAAAAGACAAAATAAAAAGTAAAACTGAAAGGATAACTGTATTCAATTGATATAAAATATATGACACCTTTTTATAAATGGAGCATTTAAAAAAAAATTTCTTACTAACTGGCATTTTCCCTACATGCCATTTCCTTTTTGACCTGTATATCACAATTCTGTTGCAGGACTCATCCCACTTGACTAGTTTATTAACTCCTCTGACCAAGTATATCACTTGTAGTATCCGAAGTTGCAGTAGGAATAATGTAAATGCTTCTTAGCACTATAAAAATCACACCTGCCCTATGGCTTTTACATACATGCCTCTCTGTGTCAAACCTTCCCCATTTCCCATTTCTCTTCTCTTTTCAAATATGCTCTTTTGCTCAAGCACTGGAGTATGATGAACCAAAACAGGGAAAAAAACATGTGCTATTTCTTTACCAGAGATAACATGATGAGGGACTGACTTTCACAAGAAGCACTGTAGCTTCAGTGCTTTTCTGGTGGTATAAACCCAATTCTCTTTCTCTGTAGGAATACAGAGAGGAGAACAGAAAGGTGAATGAATCTGCCCAATCTTATTAGTAAGAAGGGAGTGGTCATTTCAAGCCAACTCAAGCCAATTCAACATATTTTGAAAGAGGGCTTTTTGGAAATTCAAATTTTAAATTAATTCTAACCTATGACAAGCTGGAAACTAAAATAATTTAACCATTAGAAATACCCCATGAGATACTGAAGCTTTGAGACCTCGTAAAAGTGGAATTCTATTTCTTTGACGAAATACCCTGTATGGCCTGTCACTGCCTCCTTCTAATACGCGCAATAATAAAAGAACTAAAATTTCTCTGTTTGTAACATGCTCACAAAGAGTTAAGTCAGCCCTTATGTAACCTTATCCATTTTCATGTTCTTCTGGGAATTATTTACTTATTTTTATTGAGATGAAGAAATTCACATAATATAAAATTAATAAGCATTTTAAGGTGGACAGTTCAGCAGCATTTAACAGTCAAAACATTGTACTACCACCACCTCTATCTATGTCCACAACACTATCATCACCCTGAAAGGAAAGTTCACACCCATAAAGCAGTTATTCCCCACTTCTCCCTCCCCTAGCTCCTGGCAACCACAAGTCTGCTTTCTGTCTCTATGGATTTACCTATTCTGGAAATACAATAATAAATGGATTAAATGGAATCATATAATACATGTGGGAATTATTTTTATAAAATATTTTTAAATTATTTTGAGGACTATTTCTCTCTTCAGACTGTTCCTGAGAATTCCAGGTCAGATAAGCACACTACTCGTATGTGTACCTGTCCTTTGTAGAAGGATTTGGCAGCTAATGGAACTCAGAAAGATTCAGTAAAAGCAGGCACTTCCTTCCCTCCATTCTAAAAATTTTCTAGTTTAAAGATTTGAAATATTTTTTGAGTTTTGGTTCCACCACATTGGTTTGGGTTTAATCAAACGACTTGAAGTTAGGAAGTTGAATCCTCTGGCTTTTGCTCTCATACAGCTGGCGCCACAAACAGGATCACACGGACCGCTTCCCTCTCTGCCTCGCCACTGCGACTCTTCTCATTCTCCAGGACTCATGCTTGAAAGGGAGCTCTGATTTTGTAGCATTTTTGGTTACGTGTTAATTTCTAAGCTTACTTGTTTTAGGGATTTTGAGGTTTAGGTTTATCCTTTATCCAGGAATTGGAAGATCGTTAAAGTTAAAATCAAGAGTTAATTAAACACTGGTAAAGTCTTCATGCATCTTTGTTCTGGCCATGTTAGTGATAAATTTCATTGTGCTACCCACCAAGACATGTGACTATTTTGATAGAAAAAGCAAAAGAACTAGTACATATCTAGACAACAACTTTTACTGTCTGGTTCATATTAGAACCAATAGTTATAATGGTTCTAACTGTTTTCTGATTTTAGGAAGGTAGGTCCCTTCTGTAATTTTTTTAAAAAATAAAACATAACAGACATAAACGTTTGAAAGACTGTATTTCAGTCTCCAAAGAAATAAAATTAATCATTTGGTCAATCTAGTAAATTACTTGATATATGTGAGAGAGACACTAATCATATGAGATAGGTTCTACTTAACTCTTCTGAATTGAATATAAATCATGGTACACAGTGATTTTCATCAAAAGAATATTCGGGAAGAATTAAATATATATTGTATGAGTATTGGGATCCTCCCAAAATAAGTAACTTTATTACTGGAATAGGATATCTCAAACAGAATATGATAGAAAGGAGCAAATAATAGTTTTCTTCTACATTTAATAAATAGATTTTTAATATTATCCAACAATTCATAATAAAGCTTTTAATATTTAAAATTTCCAACAATCTTGTATTTCTACATAGTAATAAACTGAAAATCTTTGAGTCAGTTTTTGTTAAATCCACATGAGGTGGTGTCAGTATTCCATGGATGCTGCACAATACAAGCTCCAGCTTGTATGCTACTTGCTTTGGGAAGCTTCCCTGATACTTTTCCTTACCTCCCAATCTGGGTTTGGTAGCCTTTCAATGTCAAAGGCAGGTTTATCACATTGCTTTTTAATTTCTTAAATAATTCTAATTGACTTGTCTTCCACACTATACCACCCTAACCAAATGCATACACAACCTCCTCAAAGGCAAGGCCTATGTCTTGCTGTTAATTAATATCTTTGGCTCACTACAAAAGTGCCCAGCACATATCAGATATTCAATAAATGTTCACTGAAGTGAAATGATTTACTTACTGTCCACTACTTAGTTTCTCTCTAATTGTGGAAAAATCCATAGGCTTCTTAATAACTTTCTTATAACCAGGAACAAGTTTCAAGTTTACAGGAAGTAGGAAAGGCCATGCATCCTCATGAGTTTCCATTTCAGTCAGAATCATACTAAAGAAAACAATATTTGAAATCAGTATCTATATGTTAAAATTGTTTATTTTTATTAAAAAATTAGCTATCATAATCTTTCAAGTAAAAACTCAATGCAAACTAATTTATTAAAAAAGATAAAGGAATACATTTACTTTTACTTATATCTTACCCTTATATTTACAAAAATTGTCAGAAAGTAACCTTTAATATGGTAAAAGGTTCTAAACAAATAAATGGGATGTTATAGATATATAGTATATGAAAACTGAAATAATACCTGCAAAGAGTTAGGTCCTTGGAGTCATCTCTTTTAGGTTTCTTAACAGAAGTAAAATTTTCTTGTTTTGACAAGTTAATAGAAGTGTTTTCCTCTATTTTTCTTTTTTTGAGGTCTTTGTTTCCTCTTTTTAGTGAGCTACTTGTAGATGCAGAGTCTTCATCTTCAGTTTCCCCTGTTAAAGTTACTTTCTTGCCTTTCTTAGACTCATTAGTCTTTTTTCCTTTGACATGAAGCTTTTTGATTTTTAGAGTCTGACCACTTGCCTTTAATTAAAAAAATAATGAAGTATAAGAAAATGACTGTCTATAGACCTTCTATTATTTTAAATTATGAACGTCCGACAGGACATATTATAATAAATATAATTTATTATAATAAAAAGAATATTAACTCTGACCTAGAAGGTTGATAATTCTATTATTCTCAAGAGAGATCTGTGAATTTGTTCTCACATAAGACTGAAATCTAATAAAGCATGAAAAGTCTATTCATCTTAAGAATTCTTAAAACTTGAAAATGCTGATCTCATGGTAATTCTTTGTTGGGTACCACAGAACTTGTCAGTAGTATTCCTTTAGTCAAGGTCACTAACTGAATGAGTTTAAAGATACAAAAAGGACTCTCTTTTAGAGTACAATATAATTAAGAAAAAGAGTAAATATAAACAAAACATAGAGACTATTAATAAGAAAGTTGAAGAGGGTTGAAGAGGTTGAAGAGGTAATAAAAAGCTAGGCTAATACATGAAAAAGAGCTCATGAAGTATCAAAGAAAGAAGTCCTTTTTAAGTGATCAAATCTACTAGAAATTGATTTTTTTTTCTGGATAAAGAATAAAAGGTATTTGCAATAAGAAGAGAGTCCTACAAACTTGTGGTTCCCAGGTGTGAAGAAAGCAATGGTGAAAGATGGGAAAAAAGATGTCTGTTTTTGAGGAAAACAACACAGAAATGGTATAACAGACATTATATTTGGAATCAAAGGATATGAATTCCAGCTATGGCTCGGCTACCAACTAGCTATGGACCTTTGGGGAAAAATATCTGTGAGGCCTTGTTTTCTCATTTGTAAAATAAGACAGATAAACCATGTTATTTGCTAAGGTCATTCTAGCTCTAGAATTACATGAAAAAAAAATCTCAATGTGGCTATATGCAATCTAACCACGAATTGCAGGTAGCACACTGATGAAACAATAAGGGTCTCTAACCCTGACTTTGGAACTGGGAAAATAAATTTCTCTTTTGAGAATTAGATGATACAATAAATACAGTAGATCATAAAATAGAAATATGTAAAGTCATGGGCAATGTATGGTTTTTGTTTTGATTTTCTCACTGACGTGCACACTAAATTCTTTTAGAAAACTACTTCTCCTATAGCCAGACTATTAAGAAATCCTGGACTACAGATGATATAACCAGTCCAGCAATAATTTAAAGTTGGCTGTATTCTTGAAATTTGCTGAAAACATTTCTTTGGAGTATTTCATAGCAATTTCTTTGAGGATTTCATGACCCTTGCCAGCAATATTATTAAAAAATGCTCTTAATCAAGTAGTTAAAGTTATTTGGTTCTCTAATGGCAGGTTAAAAGTATGATATTAATTGACTAACTAAGGCAAACCATAAACCCAATACCTTCTCCATACCATATTAAAGAATCACTACCCATGTCACTAACTGAAACAATAAAAAACGTTTTACTCAGTCTCTTCTCCATTTAGTTTAATTTTTATTCACTAAAATATTATTATTTTGGGTTTTTGTATCACACTGGGCTTTTAGCACTCTGAAATCATTTAAGAGAATGCTTAATATAATGAAGAAAAAGTCCATTTAATGAAAATTAAGTTAGTTGAATAGTTTTGTTATTTAAGAGAACAATGTTACATGTATTAATATAATGGGTCAAAACTTGAAGTTTCTATTTGAACTAAAATATTACTTGGGACCATTTTCTAACAAATTAATATTCACATTAAGAAAATGTGAACTTGAAATCATAGAATCAAAAAACTTCAGTCATTTTTCAATAAAGACAATGAAGTCTCTATTATTTCTTTAATAAATAATGCTTATCAGCTTACCTCATTAGATAGTATACATATAACATACTTTAAAAACAAGCTTTTATATAGTTACTCTAGTACCTGATTATTTTGTTCTTGGGCAGAGATCCACCCCCTCTTGCTAGAGCACAAATTCAAAGAGGAACCTCAGTTGGATCTTAAGCAAAACCTATAAAATTACATGTACAAATGTGCATATCTGTTATATTTGTATACTTTATAAGTTGTGAACTGGTGGCTCACATAGTCCACAGAATGTGTTATTTGGCTCATATAATGCTTGCAAAAAATCTGAATTTGTTTCTAATATTTAATATTTACGAAGATATGCATAAAAATCCATAATCTTGACTTTCCTTGAAATATTAGAACATTCTGGAACACAGGGCTCGCATTTCTATATGACAACAATTGGCTAGAGTTGAGTGATGACTGTTACCACATTTAAATAGGAGCATGACTCTCCTGTTTGCCACAGTTCCCACCAGTGGTTTGATGAACTCTTTTATGTTATTTGCTTGGCTTTTGTAGGCACCGGATTTTGAAACTTTTATATGCAAGTTTGTGTGTATGTATCTATGACTGTGTATAAACACAAGTTGCCTCTCCATATCTGCAGGTTTTGCATCTGTGGATTCAACTAACCATGGATTGAAAATATTCCAAAAACCTCCCAAAACAAAACAATAAAAAATAATCAAATAAAAATACAGTATAACAACTATTTACATATTATTTACATTGTATTAG
Source organism: Cheirogaleus medius (assembly GCA_008086735.1). Taxonomy (NCBI): domain Eukaryota; kingdom Metazoa; phylum Chordata; class Mammalia; order Primates; family Cheirogaleidae; genus Cheirogaleus; species Cheirogaleus medius. Next base: position 8,008,677 of record VBSM01001562.1, read on the forward strand.
GCATTATCAGTAATCTAGATGTGATTTAAATTATATGGGGGAATGTACATAGATTATATGCAAATACTACATATACCATTTTACATAAAGAACCTGAGCATGTGCAGATTTTGGTATCTAAGGTGGGTCCTGGAAACAAGTCTCCGAAGATACCAAGGAACGTTTGTGTACGTGTGTGACTGTTCCTTGGTATGTGCTATATGGCTTATATAATGCTTGTAAAAATTCTGAATTTGTATACGTATATATGTATGTATGTGTATACAATATATGTATTGTCTGTGTGTGTATATATACACATACAAACATACAAGTCTTTTGATTCTGTGATCCTGACCACATACATACATACATATACACACATACACACAGTGAAAGTAGTTAATTAGGATGATATATGCAGAAATAGCCATTAAAGAGAAAGATGTATAGTACAAATATTTGTAAATAATTATGAATTAACTGGAAAGATATTTTTAAAAACTTAACTTTTCCTTATATACCCACATCAAATGTTTAGAATTTTTTTGTTGTAAGAAACATAACATCTAGTTCATTACATTTAAAAAACAAAAAAAAAGCAGAGGTTTTGAAAGGTACATTCACATAGAAGGGCTTGGATGAAATCACAGATCTTAAGTCTTCAAGCCCACTTCTTGAATGACAGATAGCCAGAATTCTAATTTAAGCCAATTTAGTAAAAACCTCTAACGGCCTACTACCCCCAATAGTCAAAACACTTATCTGTTAGTAATTCATAAAGTATTAGAGAAACTTTCTATAACTTGACAGGTAAGAAGTTAAAAGATAATTTAAGTACAAGCAATGAAGATTACTGTTGAACTCTATTTAATTACATACAAAAAAATGATCAAGTAATAAGAAATCAAAAAGTAATATTAATGAATAAGATACCATACAAGACCCTTTGCAATCATATAAAATATAGTCTAAAATATAATAAAGTATTCAATATTTCACAGAACTCTAAAGTGATAAAAATTTTCACATACATGACCTTATTTGATCCTCACAAATTCTCACAAAGCAGATACTATCCTATTTACAGATGAGAACTCTGAAGCTAAGAAAGCACTACACTGTAAACAGATCAGGGAGGTAAGTAAAAATCAGCAAAAGAGACTGAGAAAGGGCAAAGGCAGGAAGAAAACCAGGTGCAAATGGTATCCTAAAAGTTGAGTGAGGCCAGGCACGGTGGCTCACCCCTGTAACCCTGGCACTCTGGGAGGCCAAGGTGGGAGGATCACTTGAGGTCAGGAATTCAAGACCA
>VBSM01001562.1:8010067-8056962 GCA_008086735.1 Cheirogaleus medius
ATCTGCCCGCCTCGGCCTCCCAGAGTGCTAGGATTACAGGCATGAGCCACCGCGTCCCGCCTGAGGGTTTTTGTTTAGTTTTCTTAAGACAGGAGAAATAGTAGCATGTCAGTAGGTGGATGAGAGGAACCCAGAGGAGAAGGGGAAATGGATGATGCAGGAGAAGGGCGAACTCCTGGGGTAATGATCCCAAAGATGCTTAAGAGGGGAACTGGCTTAGTCAGGAGCACTAGCAGTTCATGGCAACAGTAGAAAAGATAACATTTGTGAATTCAGATGCAGAAGGAGAGCAGATGTGGTGGCAGGATCTTGTGATATTTTCTTCTGATGGCTTCCATTTTCTCAGTGGAATGAAAGTAAAGTCATTAACTGAGAATGAGGAGGGAGGAGACAGAGCCAGAGATAAGTCATTAGACATCATTAAAGGCCTTCTTAATGCCTTGAATTTAAAGGACTGTGTATTTTCCACAGCCACATTCAGATATAAAGGTACAGGTGCTAGAAAAAACAAAGAGTTGTATTAACCAGAAGGATGGTTTTACCAAGTGAGAGAGAGGCAAAGGAACTAATGGTAGATACAATGATTATGATAACGAGAGACTAATACATTATAAGACAGATTAAGAGGAAAGAAAGGACAAGAAGGGGGAGAGTGACAATGAACAATCTGAAGATAAAAGAACTGAGGGTCCTGGTGAGATCAAAGGATTGTTGGAGTTGAATTGTTAGAGGGAGTGAACTGGGAAGAAAGGAGGCAGTGGACAGATGAATGTCTGAATTGAGTTTACGGAGAGGCAGTAGTTACTGGTAGTGATTAGGTCAAGAGACTAAATGTGGGAGAGAATGATTGAGGTAGGGAACACCTAGGAAAGAGTCTGGTCTTCAATACATGCCGATTCTTTGATACTTCTTACTCCTTGCGTTGTAACTCCAAAACCCATTTCTTTCTATTTTATCGTATTGCTTCTCTCTTAATTGGTATGACAATTCACAGATTTCTATTTTAGATGTGACTAGAAAATGACTTATTACCATATGACCTAACAAATCTACTCCTAGGTATATACCCAAACCAAAAACATACAAAAACTTGTGCATGAATGTTCACAGCAGCATTATGTATAATAGCTAGAAGGTGGAAACAACCTATATGTCCATCAACTGATGAACAGATAAACAAAATGGGTATATTCATACAATGGAATATTATTTGACTGTAAAAAATAAATACTGAAATATGTTAGAACATGGATGAACCTTGAAAACATTGTGTTAAATGAAAGAAGCCAGGCACAAAAGGCCACATATTTATGATTCAATTTGTATGTAATGACCAGAACAGATAAATCCATAGAGCAGAAAATAGGTTAGTGGTTGAAAAGGCTGGGGGGAGGGGAAAGGGAAATGGTGAGTTACTGCTAATGGTTCTTTCTTAGGTCATGAAATTATTCTAGAATTAGATAATGGTGATGGTTGCACAACTATGGGAACATGTTAAAAAACTAATGAATTGTTAAAAAGGTGAATTTTATAGTTTGTGAATTATATTTCAAAAAAACCCTACATACAACTTTACATTTGTTCCAGTAATTAAAGAGTTTAGTTTTAGATCAGTTTTACCTTAGCAATGCAAGCTGGACAAAACCAGTCTCCATCTGGTATAGTTGTAATCTTGGGTCTATGGCAGTATGTATGACAGCCTTTGTCACAGCCATCACAAAGGAGCAGCAGTTCTTCATTGTCTCCCTTTCGACAGATCTGGCAGTACTATAATATATGAAAAATCATTTAAAATTAACCCTCTGCTATGAATAATAGTTACTGGGATGTTAAACACACCTTAATTCCTAATTTATATTAGTAATGAACATTCCGCTTGCTAACAAATATACAGTAGCCATACACATCTATGTATCTCTCGTTACACAGATATGGACCACATGACGGGTGAGCAGTTCTATTGGGATAAATGCACATTTCAGGTACACTGCAAAGAACAAAGCTAGAGGTTGAATGCCTGCACACACTTCAGAAGCATGTACACATTAACATATGAAATAATTAACATGACATTAGAGCACATAAAGCAATGAATAGCTTTAAAACATGGTGTTTTATTTTTTTTAATGTGCTTCATCTTTTGCTTATCTTAGCATCCTCATGATATCCTGAGAAAGAAATAAGAGAGTAACTTTTAAGATCAAAATTAGGAAACTTGTATTATTATCATAGTAGATATAATAATAAAAAGATATGCTGAGATTTTGAATAAATTATCCATCTATGTTTTGCCATTGATTGAAAAATGTCCAAAAGTGTCCAAACCACGAAACTGTGAAAATCAACCCAAATCAAATGTGTCCCAAGTGCAGAAAATGGATCCTACAAAATGATTTCTAAGTAAAAAAATAGATACAATAAATTAAGGAATTTAACAGGTCATGATTTATTTTCTAGACCTAAAAATTATTTCTTTTCTATTAAAAAATTACTAACATTATCAAAAACCTTAAATTTGTAAAGAGAAGATTTTTTTCTATGCATTCATATCCTGTACAACAAATTTTACAAAAGAAATAAGAAAAGTTAGACAAGTAAAAATGTTTGAGATGGTTTAAAAAAATAGTAAACACTAACATTATTTTTTTGACATCTAGTTTATATTCTAATTACAGTAGAAAATGTTCTACAATCAGTATCTTAAAAAATGAAAACATTTAAAGCAGAAATCATTTATATTAAAGTTAGGTATTTATATACTCTTAAAAACAAAATAGCTTAACTATTCAAATTTACTTTGTTTAATCTTCAATATAACATTTTATCTTTGTCTGGTAAAGCCTAAAATAGTCTTATATAACTTAATACGTATACCAATAATAGTTTTAGAATCTTATCAAAATGGCTTATACACACTATTCAAGTTAACAAATATCTATCAAATACATATATTATATATGGAATACTAAAATTGGCATGTATACCAAGAACAAAAGCAGCAGAGTTTAACATTCCAAAAATAAGTATCTATTTTATGACCTTTCTTAATACCACATCACTAAATACCTTAAGATGGTTTTATTTCTCCAAATTTGAGTTACACCTTTAAAACTTCTACTGTAAAAACATTCATTGAGAAATAACATTTGGAAGGTTATATTTAAATCCCTATAACAACAAAATTTAAAAATCAGATTAATGAACATAAGTAAATTCTCACTGTTTTCTACAATAGACAGATAAAAATACTACAAAGTTTTACATCTCACATTGATGATTTAAAAATAAAATGATTTTTGAATACTTTTAAAGACTTTTAAAGAAAGGGCGACATATCAAACTCAATACTTTTGAAAAATCACAGCAATAGCTCACAATATGTTAGAGCAAATGAATTAATATTTGCTTTTAACTCCTTTACTACTATAGTAAAAACCAGTGGATGTTGCCTACTGTTTAACATTAACAACAATAATAAAGTATACTGTGGGCAGAGAACTATCTGGAGGCAAATTATGACAGCTCCTTCCTTCCTGGTAAGCTCGGTGTTTGGCCAAGACAGGATTTCTAAAGATATTGAACACTTTAACATTCTGATAGGACTTATTATGAGGATTATTATAGGCACCATTATGTTCTAATTAAAGGTTACCAAGTGCTTCTTAACCTTTGAAGATGAAACTCTGCCTTGTTTTCAGGGTAGTTTCATAGCAAATAATGTATTATTATTAAACATTTAAAAAAGGAAATGAAGATTGTGAGAGATGGAGTTAAATGATGACAAATGTATATTAATAACATGAGAAAGGTTAATGAATTTGCAAAAAATGAAATAAGCTTTAAATTACAGGATGTAAAAATACTAATATAAAAGCAGGTTTTGATACAAGTTTTGGATTTCTGTGTATAAGTTTATAAACAAAACTGACCTCATCATGATGATTGTTTGGGTATAAATAAGAAAAAATAACTGTACAAATTTCCTTTTGATATAGGAATCAATCTTTTTGATCATCATAGGCTAGATTTTAAATATAGTTACTAAGCTGACTTTAAAACTGCTTTTAATAATAATTTTTACAAGAAAAAATATTTGTACCTGGTAAAAATGCTATCATATGAACTAAATAATGCTTTAAAACTTATAGTAAATTCTAATTTGAATTGAGAGAGACCTCAATTTTGAGCATATTACAAAAACTGCAGATTCATTATTCCATAGATGTTTTAGGAAGAAGTGAAAAACCACAGAAGAAACCAAATTTATTTGTATAGAATTAATAAGGCCTTGGGTAATCTAAGCATAGAGGTAAAGATGAAGGAAAGACTGCTAAATTATTTAAAGTTCACTTCTTTTCTTTAGAGAAACAACTATTTTAAGTAAAGGAATTTCACCCTTAGCCATTCATGAAACAAATCTCAAATGTTTAAATTTTAATGCATTGTCTGTAATTCATAGGTAAATGTTAAAGTTATTCATAAAAGTGTAACTATAATAGATACTTCTATAGATGATATATAAAAGAGGCAATAGGGACACTTGTAATTTAAAATACATATCTCTGGAACTATATGAACTATAGCTCTTATTTTGAGCACATAGCATTTTGCTACCTGGCACAAAGTAGAGATTCACTACAGGATAATAACTAATATGGCTTGTACAAAGAAGGTGAAAAACCAGTTTTAATTAGTAGAGGAAAGACTAAAAGATCCACTCTATGTCAACCACATCTGATGCCAAACACATAATAAGTGTATAAGGTAAAAGCTCTCTGCTTATTTTGTATCTACTTATCCAAGTAGTTCTTAGCATTAAAAAGATGAAAACTGATAAAGACATTTTAGGAATGCAGTAATAATAGGTAATGTTAGAAATGGGAATGTTTACAAGAGTGAAGGAGCCTTCAAAACATTCAGATTAACAACTATTATGCTGATAGAATATAGGAAATAACTTCAGTTAGAGGCAGAGGCAAGATTTTAAAAAATAAAAGATAACACATTTGGTGGGTTCCTTCAAAAAGCTCAAAATAAGGAGGAAAGTATCAAACTATACAGTATATAAGAATTAGACAAACTCTCAAGTACAGCATACGTTATTGTGACAATAGGTAATATATACTTAAGAAAGATCTGGAGGTTGGAAAAAAACAGGACAAAATAAATTAGTTATAATATTTCTTAAATAAAAACACTTACAACTTTCATAATTGATTTTTCCCATGCTATTGATTTCTGTAACTGCTGAATGCACAGAGCTACCTGTGCAGCACTGCGAGCTTCTGATAATGCCCTTCTCCATACCCTGAGCCCTGGAGCAATATCCTCTTCAATTCTGCATTGAAATATAGAAAAATTAAGTAGGTCATGTCCACATTTATGGTTACTGAATGTGAAACAATCATCACACTGAAAGCCAAGCAATGACAAAAACATGTAACAGCCAATAAATATAAGGTTTAAGCAACTAAATTTGATGTAGTGCACAGACTGTGGCTACGTGCCTCAAAGCTTAGTCACAACCAAGTAAATGTAAGATCACTTTGCAGGATTATCAACGCACATAACAAAAAAAAAAATGTTTTTACAAAGCACCATGCAAATAGCATGATCCATATGGATCACAGACATACAAGAAGATACATAGATAACAGGCAATAGAAAATAGGCTCCAATTAGCAAAGAAGCACAATAATTTTTCAAGTTAATCTCAATAACCTACCCGTCACCATCACCACTAATGGATGGTGCAGGAGCAGGGACAGTAACTGTGCCCACATTATCCAGTTTGATCTGAATGGTGGTACTTAAGGGGCTCTTCAGATACCTTCTTTCAATGTTCCGCTCCAAATCAGCCAGCCTGGTTACAGCTATATCTAGGGGGTTGTCACTCTTCCGTTCTAGTGCATGTGCACTGCTTTCTTCTTCGCCCGTAAATTCTCCATCATGTTCCTTGCACAATTTAGTAAATGACTTATGTTCAAAATATACCAAGTCCTCCCTTTCTGATGCAGGCTCTGGACACATCCAACCCTATATATCAAGAGAATAGTGTTATTATGGTTTCCTGTTAAAATGCCAGACGGGTGAATTGCCCTTACTTAAAATACAGCAGCTGGACACTGGCAGATCTCAAGGATCCTTACTAAAAATTTTTACCTTGTTTTTCCTAATGCTAGGTAGAAATAAGAACAAAAAAACTAAAAGAAGAGTTGGAAAAAGAAAATTTATCAACTTTTAATAAGCAAAGTATTTTGAAGGATTTTAGACTAAAATGCTTATTAATTTCATGGGATCACTTATATGGAAATTTCTTGGTACCTCTAAACTTTGCTCTTCCTTTCTGTTTTCATTCCTTCTACTATTCTTCCATACAGGTGCTTGTACTCACCATTTTTCCTTTGACTGCAGGGGCTTTGCATAAGCTGTTACCTTTGTCTGTATAGCTTTTCTCTGCTCCACTTCACCTAGTTAACTTCACTCATCCTGCAGCTCTTATGCTAAAATTCACCTTAAATTTAGGATCCCCTAAAGGGAATCCTTCCCTGATCCCCTTTAGGAGGTAAATCTCTGTATCACGGGCTCTCATAAGGCCATGTTCCATAGCCTTGTCATGGTTGCAATGTTACACTAGTGTGCTCATTTGATTTATATCTTTCTACATCTAAATTCTATGAGAACAGGGACGATATCTGCTTTTACCCATTTATCTCCAGCACCGGGAAGGCAAATAATGGGTACTCAATACATATATATTGATTGGATAAATGAATGATCTTATAACTTAGTTTGCTTATATTGATCCTTTAGCTCAAAATCCTTCAAAGATTCCCATTGTTTACCAAAGTTTCAAATCTTTACTGTAGCATTCAAGTACCTCAGTCTATCTCTTCTCATGTTCCCATTCACATATTCTATGCAGCAAATTCTATGACTTGGACATCCTGATACTCTGCTCACGCTGTTCCCGCTTCCTAGTATGGTATTCCCTGGTCTCTGTCATAACCTTACTTAACCTCTTCAGTTCCACCTTGACTTCTACATGAAATCTTCCCTGGTCTCTTCCATATTTCCAGAAGAAGTCAGTACTTTTTTTTCTCAATTCATGCATTACTCTGTACTTCTCTATGATCAGTTACTAGATTCTGCATGTATGTATACAAATCTTACCTATTATATGACAAGCTTTCTAAGGATAGGAACCACATTTTATCCAATTTTGTGGTGTTTGCTTTCTGATATTGAATAGGTACTTAGTGAATGCATAGTAAATGAAAAACAGAATAAACTTTTTATTAAATCTCTTTAGATATAATTATTTTATCTTATATACTAGGATCAAATCTTCCCCTTTAACTCAGTAGAATATTTATATTTAGAAAGGAAGGATGAAATTATGCACAGTACACATAAGCACATAGGTACAAGTCATGTCAAATGAACCTCATTGCTGTATTTTGAAAAGGATACAAAATTGTTAAATAAAGGGAAACCTGTAAACATAGTATATCTTGATTTTTGTAAGGCAACTGATAAGATCAAAAAACAAGAGGACTAGGGTTAGAGAAATCTAGATGGTTGAAAACTATATCCAGAAAAAGGCAATTAACACAGCTCTGTCACCTCAGAAAAGGTCCTTAGTGTCAATGTCCAAACACTGTATATTTGTCTTGTCCTAGGAATATGCTTATGAATAACTTGGCTGATTGCTATAAATCTGCAGGTGACTTAAAACTAGGAAGGAATTTTAATATTCTGGATGACAGAATTAAGATAAAAATAGTTCCATATGCTGAAAACTGTGTCCGAGTCAAACTGACAAAAAGAAAATAACACTGATAAATGCAAATTTTAACTTTGAAGGTTAAACAAACTAATCATAGAAATACCACATGTTATAGAACTCACTTAAAAGTACTTTAAATGAGGCCCAGGGATTTATGTTATAGTGTATACTAAATAAAACAATAGTATTATGTGGATGCTAAAAAGCCAGTACAAATTCAAATAGCGTTAATAGAAGTAGAGTGCCGGATTAAGGAAAGTAAAAGTCCCACACACACAGTTAAACATTTCTATGTACAGTTATGGATATAACATTTTAAAAATGACACTGACACTGGTGCTTATTCAGAAGAAAATCAAGAAAAAAAAAAGAAGAAAATCATGGACCTGGAAACCGTTTCACAGGACTAATAACTGAAGGAATTAATTAACTTGTAAAAGAGAAAATTTAAGAAGAAACATAGGAGCTGTCTTTAGAGGAGCTAGAAGAATAATCAGATTTTTTGTATGCTCTCAACAACAGAACTAGGACTAGAGACTCACAGATTTTCCTACAATATAAAAAAAGAACTTTCAAATTATTAGCAATATTAAAAATAGCAATGAATGCATCTAAGTAGACCTAGGCCACCTGCTTAATGTGCCTTAACAATGGCTAGTTCCCCAGGCTAAACATATAACTCTTATTTTCTTTTTAAGAAATAAAAAAAAACCTGTTAAGTCTTTTAGAGATGTTAAAATAATGTTTTTTGACTATTTTCATCACTTGTGTTCTTAGACTTTTCAGACTAATATAATTACAATTCAAATCTTAGAATAATACAGAATAATTCGGTAATACCTTATTACCAGGATGTTAAAACAGCCCACTTACAAAAGCAAATTCCACTTATTTTAGCTACTGAGAACACAGCCAAGATCAGGTAAGCAGCCAGCACTATAAAAAGGTCAACGCACCCAAATCTGAGTATGTCACCAGGTAAATGTTTCGGGTCCACACTTTGACTTTATACGTAATGTTAAAAAGCTTAATGATATGCTTTCCCAATCAACAATCAATTAGAATTGGCAAATTAGATGGGAGAAAGTTTGAAGAAAATAAGGTTCGTAGAACCAACCAAGTTTAAACTAGCAAGTAGTAACAACTGACCATGAGAGAGGACAAAGACAGACTACAGAAAGCAGATGTAATAGTTTAAAAAGCAAAACACACTAAGATCGTTTACGGTAGGGGCAAAACCTCTTCACATTTCCTGAGAGAATCATTGTCTAATAATTGGTGTTCATACTGATCTTGTGTCACCAAGATAATTTAATTACACTCATTATTCTCAATTTAAAAAGGCAGTAAAATGCATAACATAAGAGATCCAACAAACATGCTAAAAATTTATGGCACTAAATGGAATAATTTTTATTTCTCCAGAAAATTAACTAGTGTAGAAGAGTTCATTTGTTGAAGATGCCAGATAAATGAGGCATTTTTATATTGTATTATAGTACCAAGAGGAGGAGGCATAGTTTGGAGCACAATGGTTTCAGCAAATGATAAATTTTTGCTTCCCAAGGTTGGTAATTATGTTTGTGGCAAGAAAAGGATATTTTATTAGCTCTGGAAAACTACATTTTTTTGGAGATCCTCAAAAGTGTCCAAAATGCCTAAGTTAAAGTAATAATGAAGTGAATTTTTATTATGGGTAGGATAGTATTATTCCATAAATTTCTCATTCTGAATAAAACATGATATATTAAATCAAATTATATTGAGACTAAATTTTCTACACCTTTGCAGGTATCTCTCCCTTTCACACTATTCATCATACATCCATTTATTCTCAGAGATACCACTTTACTGTCAATCGAGAAGACCTTACATTCCTCTTTACAAAACCAAAAATTTTGCACAAAGGTAAAGCTTTCCTTTTGCTTGTCCATTAGAAATCAGTTCTAATCAGTCTGTGAAACAGTAATGCCCAGTAGATATCTTTACCTAGATATGTGTATAATACTGTATAACATATATTTGGATATATCTACATTGTTCTCCAAATTTAAACTATGTACAGTAAAAGTCTGACATATAACCTGGCTTAAATACAAGGGAGTTCCTGGCCCTATATGAGACACTGCAATAGGAGTTTGTTAAGATTTGTACTGGAACATTATATTTATCATGAAGAAAACTGTGCAATTCTGGTTGCAGTAAAGAATTGTACACCAGATATGATATTTCTCAATACCATTAAAGAGGCAGCAAGATTGAATAAAAAGAACATAGGTTCTGGAGTGAGACTAACTTGGTTTGCATCCACTTTTAGACATTTAAACTATATGACCATTGGCAGGTTACTTACTCTGAGCCTGGTTCCTTACCTGTCAGATGGAAGAAATTAATCCAGGATTGTTTTGAGAATTCAATGTTTTTACTGTGGTAAAAACATTTACCACAGTAACTGGTTAATATTAGGCATGTAATAAATATTAGTTACCTTCCATTATCCTAAAAACAGATTTTATTCCAAGTTGACTTTACCTTCACTTGCAAACTTGCTGATGCCACTCTCCTTTCTAGATCTTCTACTTGTTGAAGGATACTCAAATCCATTTCCATTGCTTGTTCTTCTACTGACCAGTTCTCCACAATATCTCGAGTTACTTGGTTTTCTTCATTTTCATTTAATTCAATAATAGCAACTACATTTGAAAAGAAATTAATTTTAAAATTTACTTTATTAAGTTTTTCCCCTCAGTGATTTCTTCCAGAAAGTAAATACAATTCCAGGAGTACCATGCACATCTAACTTAACATACACAAATGTACTTGTGCATGTGTAGGTAGCTTACTCTTAAAAATAGAAACACTCTAAGAAATATAAAACAATTATGTCTGCAGGTATAAAAAATTATAAAAATGTAACACCAATTTAAGAAATGTAAATAGTTACTGTTTGTTGAACAAATTAGAAAACAATAGCAATAATTTAAGAAGTAAGACATTCGGTCATCCCTCAGTATCCGTGGGGGATTGGTTCCAGGAACCCCACGGATACCAAAATCTATGGATGCTCAAATCCCTTATATAAAATGGTGTAGTATTTATATACATCCTTCTATGTACTTTAAATCATCTCTAGATTGCTTATAATACCTAATACAATGTAAATGCTACATAAATAGTTGTTACACTGTATTGTTTAGGGAATAATGGCAAGAAAAAAGTCTGTACATGTTTAGTACAAATGCAACCATCCTTTCTTTGTTTTTAAAGTATGCTCCATCCCTGCTTGGTTGAATTCATGGATGCAGACACATGAATACGAAGGGCTGGCTATACTAAAATATGTTTTAGAATAAGAGAATTAATTCTCATCACTAAGCAAGAGAGCAGAAATTTCTTTTAGGTACCTACCATCCTTATTCTTAATGCAGGCTTGAGTAATATAATCCAAGTGTTTCTGAATTTGTTTTTGTAATGCCTTTTCCCTTATTCCTCTGAGATGTAGCACTTTGAGCAAAGTTTTTAGGTCCTCTGGGTCAATAATTCTCCACCAACCAAACTGCATTTCTAAATAAAGATAAATATGTAGATCTTTTACAAATATTTTGAATAAGAAAGGGCCTAACACAAATCAAAAGATTTATTAACTACATAAAAAACCCATCGAAGATTCAGTTATAATATAGGAATTTATGATAATGAAATAAAGTAAATGGCTAAAACCACCTCAGTATACCTACCTTCTGGAATAGGTTTTGGGCTAGGAAAATCTACTGGTTTTGCTACTTCAACAGCTGCAGGTTGAGTTGAAGAGACCTTTTCACTCTGTGGTACTGGTGATTCACTTTTACTTGAGGCAACATTCGAAGTCAAGAATGAATTACCATTTCCTTCTGATAATCCCAACCCTGATCCCAGACTTGGTAAAGGTGATGTAAATGGAATATTGGAAGTAAGCACACCAGTGGGCCACCCACAAAACTGAAGTCCCATCATAGATACTCCACTTTTCATCTACAGAAACAAAACATTTTAAAAGTAGATTAATTTAATACATTAGGAAAAATGTTTAGGATCTGAAATTATTTTTCAAATTCTGAAAAAATATTCTTTCACTTATCACAATTAGAGGAAAACTAAATACACTTGAGACAACAATGTTAAATTCTATGTTCTTATTTGTCCCCCAAAGTAACTTCCCTTTTAGGTATACTGTAACAGTAATAAGTTCAAAAGTAATTAAAGAAGACTTAGACATAGGCACAGCAGTTCCTAACCTTTTTGGCACCAGGGACTGGTTTTATGGAAGACAATTTTTCCACAGATGAGGTGGTGGGGGGTGTAGATGATTTAGGGATGATTCAAACACATTACATTTATTGTGCTTTATTTGTATTATTAACACATTGTAATATATAATAAAATAATTATATTAATACAACTCACCATAATGCAGAATCTAATGCTGCCAATGATCTGACAGGAGGCAGAGCTTATGCAGTGATTCCCGCCTGCTGCTCACCTTCTGCTGTGCAGCTGGGTTCCTAACAGGCCATAGACTACTGTGTTTCCCCGAAAATAAGACCTACCCATAAAATAAGCCTTAGCAGGATTTCTAAGCATTTGCGCAATATAAGCCCTACCCCGAAAATAAGACCTAGTGATGGGCGTGGCTACGCAGCGTATCTGCACAACCCATGCATTTCGTCGCAGAGCGGTAAAGAAGATGAGCAGCCCTTCTCATCTGCCCCATCGTGACAGCTACTATCCCAGAGGTGACCAGAAAGGTGCGGGCAGCCCCACCAACAAGGTCGGCTCCCCCTGTCAGTCCCGGCCATCTTGTGTGTGCTGCAAGCTGAGGCTTTGAGGGGAAAGTCTCCTCAGTGAAGTGAGGAGTGCGATGCTCCGCTTTAGGTATTGTGTGTCCCCAGGGGGAAGAAGGAAAGCTGTGGCTGCCATTTTACCCAGGATTTTGGGCCTCTCTCACTCCCCACAAACACCAGGGGATAGGGGATAAGCTTCAGCAAGCAGTCTCCTACTAAGCCCAGAGAGATCATTTGTACCGTACTTAAAAAAAATAACACATCCCCTGAAAATAAGCCCTAGGGTGTCTTCTTGAGGAAAAATAAATATAAGACCCTGTCTTATTTTCGGGGAAACACAGTAGTACAGGGCCACAGCCTGGGGGTTTGGGATCATAGGGCTAGAAATTAGTAGTTCTAATGAAGCTTGGTGACAGAAATTCTGACTTATTGTACTTTCCAAACTGTGGCAGGGATACTATTCAACCCCTTGAGTGAAAATCTTCATGGGGTCAAAGATTATACAAAGCAATATAAAAATGAGTTACAGTTAGCAGTACTAACCTGAAGAGGTGATAAAGCAAATGGATTTAGGCCAACAGGATTCTGAGCAGAAGATGATCCAAGAAGCGGAGCTGGGGCAGGTGAAGGTGACTTAGATGGTGGCTGAGACTGAGGAGTCACTAAAGAAGCAGTTGACATATCGGCATGGGTAAGTGAAGTGTCATCACAAGGTGTTCTTGGCAAAAGGCTAAACCATTGTCTATTCTTTTCAGTCAGTGTTTTTAACAACTGGTCATTGGGGAGAGGACTGTAGAACTTCCCTGGACCACCTGAACCAGTATTAAACAGATTATTCGAGTCTGTCTTTTCCACGTTGCTTTGTGTTGCTGTTGATTGAATGCTGCCCAGTGAATGTTTTCCACTGTTGGGATAAGACAATGTGCACCCATTTGCACTAACATTTGGTTTGGGTGTAATAACATCTGATTCAGGAGGCATCTTGGCTACTTCTAAAAGCTTACTTAATTTAGAAAAAGAGCCAGGTTTCTGAAGAAACAGATTTGTGTTATCTTTTTCTTTAAGATCTTCCTTTTGCTCACAGTGATCTGTATTTGAACAATTTAAAGTGTCCCCAGAAGTCTCAAACATTTCTTCTTTGATCTGGATACTTTCTGCCCTTTTAAGTTTTTCTCTTTCTTTTGCAATTTCTTCTAGCCCTACAAAATCAAAAAGCATTATGATCAGTTATTTTAGATCAAATCAATACTATAATTAAATTTTATTACTATTTATCAAATTACATGCATAAATATTTAAATAAACATTTCTAGATTACCTAATACTATATCTAATATATGTTTCTTTTTTTTATTTTTAGAGATGGGGGTTGGTTGGGTGGCTCTTGCTATTTTGCCTAGACTGGACTCAAACTCATGATACTCCCACCTCAGCCTCCTATAGCTAGGACTATAGGCACATACCACCATGCCTGGCTTATATGTTCTTTTTATAAATTATATTTTTCCTTTATTGGAAAATTAATATATGTTCAACATAAAAAATTAAAACATAAAAATATTAAAAGCATAAAAAATATTAAAAGCTCTACTATATAGCAAAAATTATATTTTAATATAAATCCTCTAGTAGTTCTCTAAGCAATAAATATATACACATTTAAATCTATATAATTAAAAAAAGAAAATTCTATTATGCACATAACATTCTAAACTACCTGTTTTATTTTAATACTCTGAAAACATAAGTGTCAATAAATACATAATGATATCATAAGTTTTAATGGCTACAGAGTAGTCGATGAACTATATCATAATTTAAGTAATCAATCTTCTGATGGACAATTTTAAGTCCCAATTATTCACTGTTATAAACAATGCTATAAATGATGAATGACCTTGTATATGTTATCTCTGGACTTTTTTTTTCTGATTTACTTCCTTAAAATAAATTCCTAGAAAAAAACTTACTGAGTCCCAAAATATGTACTTTTCAGAATTTTTGAAATATATTGTGAAACTGCCCTCTCAAAAGTCTGGATCAATATATACTCATGCGAGAAGTACACAAGAGCATCTGTTTGCCTAAATCCTCAAGGAAACTGTATACTATCAATATTTTTTGTCTTTGCCAGCATCTGAAAGGTGAAAGTCTAAATTGCATAATTTCTGATCACTAGTATTCTGAATATGTTTTCATAGGTTTATTGGTATTTCTCTTTTGTGAACTTCTGGTTCATATTTTTGACCATTGTTTTAAAAGTAATTTATAAGAACTCTTTTAAAAACATAAATCCACTACTTTACTCAGTTTGAAAAGTAATATACTTTCAATTTAAAATATTCATAATGAAGGGTATTAAAGTAAAGCTCTTTTCATCCTTCTCCCTCAGTCTCTATTCCTACCTTTCAGGGGTAACCATGTTAATTATGTACATATATCCTTCCAGAAATCTCATATACACTATGACTATCATTTTGCACTATTACATAAATGGAATACTACTATTCACTCTTCTGCAACTTAAAATAAAATCCAAACTCCTAACCAAGGCCTACCACATTCTATGATCTGGTTCCTGAAAACCTCTACAACCTCTGCATCACTCTTGTCCTTGATAACTTTGCTCGTTTCTCCCTTATTTTCAGCTTCTCAAACATGCTAAGTTCTTTGTTTCTCAGGGCCTTTTTACTTGCTGTTCCCTCTGCCTGAGATGCTGTTTTATTGACTGGATCCTTATCTTCCATGTCTCAGATTAAATGTCATTTCCTTACAGAGATTTTCTCTGATCACCTTATCTAAAATAGGTACCCCGCATTCATTTTGGAATATCATTCTATATATTTCCTTTATAGAATTTACCATTAAATATGATACTGTCTATTTTCTATCCCCTCATACTAGAATTTAAATCAACAAACTCTACTTAAAGGCAGAGCAATGTCTATCTTGCTTATTATTGGATCCCAAATGCCTAAAATAGTAGCTGCTATAAAATAGGGTCTCAATAAATATTCCTTGTATGATGAAATAAAAGGATGAATTTAATATTTTTACTAACAATATTCCTTAGAGAGCTTTCCATGGCAGAACATATAATTGTACTTGATTTTTTCAATCAATTGCATAATATTCTGCTATATGGGTATATCATAATTTACCTAACCAGTCCTTTATTAATGTTTGAAATAGTTCTCATATCCTTATCTTCAAATTAGTTTCCAATTGAAATTAAAATCCTACATATCACACTTATATTTCTGAGCAATATAGATTAACAGGGACTAGATTTACCCTCTTTTATGAAACAACCAAAACCACACAAAATACACGAACGAACAGTTCACAAGAAACTGGACATCAAATAACCAAGATGGAAAACAAACTCAGTAAGTCCAAAAATTGCCCCAGCTTATTGCTTTAGGACAGTTTCCAGGCTATAGTATAGAGAGAAGGAATCCAGGTGGAGCCTGGCAGACTCCCCGAGATTAGGAGCGGGAACTAAGAGTTCAGGGAGACCAAAGTAGTGGAGCACTCAGGAAAGTATTCTGAAAAGGAGAGAGCTGCACAGAGAAGGAACGGCAGAGATCTGCAGAGGGATGCCTTGAGTATTCAGCTGAATAATGATCAGCACATATGTGTGAGGAACCTACCTGAGGCCAGGGGAAAAAACACTTGAACTGATTAGAGGTGACTGTGCCAGGTGCTCACACAGGCTGGGAATAGTGTCTGCTCCTACCCAGCAGACTGGGTAACTTCAAGATTCACAGGCATTAGGTAAAGTACTCAGAAGGATGTTGCTTCAGTAATTAGGGATAATTAGCCCTAGAATAAGCACTGTTCTAGTCCTGTCTAACAAATATTAAATGCAAGATTTGAAAAGATGAATTTATTTCCAAGTATGTAATTTAATTCTGTCTCAGTTAAACAAAGAAGAATATTCATAGGAATTTAAAAATATCCTGTGCTTAACAAGGTAAAATTGACAATGTCTGGCATCCAATCAAAATTAGTAGGCATGTAGAGAAGCAGGAAAACATGACACATAATTAGAACAATCAGTCAATCAAAAGTGACCCAGAACTGACAAGACAGTAGAATTAGTAGAGAAGGACATTAAATTTGAAAAAATAATGGGTGAAAATTTTTCACATTTGCTAAAAACTACAAACCTACAGATCCAAGAAACTCAACAAACTCCAAACAAAATAAACATGAAGGTAATTACACCAAGATACATCATAACCAGATTGCTCAAAACTAATGATAGAGAAAATCTTAAAAGCAGCCAGAAAAAAATGTCTTATATCTTTATGCACTTCTGCACATTTGCCCTGAGAAGACCACCATACTTCATCACCTCCAGTTAGGTATACATGAAAATAGTTACAAATATTCTCTTCACATACTTGTGTTCACAAATTCCTTTAACTTTATATAATTTATTGGCCAGTAAGGGTGTGCTATAATAATATTAGTGTTTGATTTATTCTGAGGACTAAAATTATGAAAACTTGTCATATATTCAAAACTAAATAAAAAACCAATTTTTACTAGTTTGAGACTAGTAGATGACATCTTATTTGTATCTAATAAAGTAGATTGAGCTTGATGGTAATTTTAATAGTCATGGCTGTTTTTAACCTTTATATTCAAATTGCTTAACTCTAAACAGTTAATCCTCTAATTAAAAATGTAAAATTATTTTTTAAAATTGAAAGGATATACCAGATATTTAGTATAAAAAGAGTTGTAAATTTTAAAC
The DNA here is from genome assembly GCA_008086735.1 of Cheirogaleus medius. Lineage (NCBI taxonomy): Eukaryota > Metazoa > Chordata > Mammalia > Primates > Cheirogaleidae > Cheirogaleus > Cheirogaleus medius. The sequence continues at coordinate 8,027,442 of VBSM01001562.1, forward strand.
AGTTTTCTATCTCCTATCTCATACAATCCCCTGTTCTTTCCAGTCCTTACTTCTTTGACATGTGTCAAGGAGTATTAATAAACCTTGCCTTCATACTCAGGCTGAGTTTAGGCAGCTGCATCTCCGCCCAGCTGAGGAGGGACAGGGCAGCCCAAGCTCTTCTACACACACCTAGGACAATTCCCACTGCCCTGCTAATGGGCTCCTGTGAGACTGAGATGCAAGCAGACTGCCCTTCCCAATGCTTTCTTGCCCATGCCACTCACCTGAAAGGGGCCCTGCCCTTTTTGATTGCAAACCCATAGTCAGTGCCATTTTCAGAGTTTACCGCTGGACCTCGCCCTGCCCTCAGGCCAAGTTCAAAGAGATAAGGCTGTCAGCTACCACCCAGCTGGGAAGAGACAGGGGAGACCAAGCTCCCCCCTAAGCACATTTAGGAATATACCCACTGCCCTGTTTCAGGCAGTTGTGGGACTGGAGACTAGCCTGCCCGATCCACTGCAGCTACCAGTAACACCAATACGGACTACTTGGGTCCTAGTGGGTGTCTCTACCACCGCTACTGCCACCTTCTGCATCACACCAGCTGCTCAGGAGCCTGAGAACCTGCCCAAATGGCCAACTCTCTGCTATAAATACTAGTTTCTGAGCAAGCTACCCAAAGGCCAAAGAATTAGCCCCAGGATACACTAACACTGCAGCCAGTGTAAGCTGCTCTGCCCACTGCTCAGGCATAGTCAGCCCACTGCTGCCATAACTGGGGCCTGAAGACTGCCTTGGCTGGTGTCCATGTCCCTGGCAAAACTTCACCACAGCCTCAAGTAATAACTGTACCCTAAACCACCAAGGAAATCACAGAAATCACTGGCCCTGTGTACTTCTTAAGAAATCATTAAAGATCACACTACTGCAGGCACTCAAAATGAAAGCCAAAGTGTCCTGGTCAATCAACAGCATGTATACATCTTCAGGGAAAAAATTCTCCTCTTCAAAAGCAATTTAAAAAAATCAGAACAAGTGACTGCTACATCACATACATGGATATCAATGGAAAGATACAGGAAATAAGAAAAAGGAAATATTAATATGACAACCAAAGGACCACAACAATTGTCCAACAACAGATCCCAAGCTAAAATAATTCTTTGTAATGACAGATACAGACTTCCAAATATTGATTCTAAAGAAGCTCAAAGAGCTTCTTTATATATTCTCAGATATAAGAGAAATCTGAAAACCAATATAAAGAAATCAGAAAATCAATTCAGGATATGAATGAGAAATTTACCAAGGAGATAGATAGCTTTAAAAAAAGAAACCACGCAAAAATTCTGGAGCTGAAAAGTTCATTGAAGGAAATACAAAACATGTTCAAAAGCTACAAAAACAGACCAGATCAAGCAGAAGAAAGAATCTCAGAACTTGAATACAGGTCTTTTGAAATAATCCAGTCAGACAAAAAAAAAAAGAAAGAAAGAAAGAATAAAAAAAAATGAGCAAAGCCTTTGAGACATCTGGGACTAAATAAAGTGACTGAACTTATGAATTATTGGTATTCCCCAAGAGGAAGAGAGATCAAAAAGTTTAGATAATCTATTTAAGGAAATAATCGATGAAAACTTCCCAGGACTAGCAAAAGAGTTAGACATTCAGATACAAGAGGCCCAATAACCCCCAAATACACTGCAAAAAGGACTTCACTACAGTCCACGTAAAAGAAATAATTTTAAAATTAGCAAGACAAAAGTATCCAGTCACCTATAAGGAAATCCCATCAAACTAACAGCAAACTTCTCAGCAGAAACCTCACAGCCCAGAGAGAATGAGATGGTATTTTTCAAAGTGCTGAAGGAAAAAAACTGTCAGACAAAAATTTTATATACTGCCAGAATAAGCTTCATAGATGAAGAAGCTTTTCCAGATAAGTAAATGCTAAGAGAATTCATCACTAGACCTGCCCTACAGAAGATGCTCAAATGTGTCTTAAACATGTAAATGAAAGCTCAATATTCACCATTATGAATATTTCACCACATGAAAATATAAAACTCAAAAAACAAAATAACCCCCCAATGAGATACCACCTTACCCCTGTCAAAATGGCCATTATTATTTCTTTCTTTCTTTTTCCTTTTTCCCCAATACTGATACGGGCAAGAATGACCATTATGAAAAAGCCAAAAAACGGTACATGTTGGTGCACATGTGCTAAAAAGGGAACACTTGGAATGTAAATTAGAACAACTTCTGTGGAGATCAATATGGAGATTTCTCAAAGAACTAAGTAGATCTATCATTTGATCCTGCAATCCTACTACTGGATATTTACCCACAGGTAAAGAAATCATTTTATCAAAAAGATATGTGCATTTGTATGTTTATGGAAGCATAGTTCACATTTGCAAAGATATAAAACCAAACTAAATGGCCATCAACAGATGAGTGGATAAAGAAAATGTGGTATTTATATGTAAGATATACCATGGACTACTACTCAGCAATAAGAAATAATGAAATAAGTCTTTTGCAGCAAATTGGATGGAATTGGAGGCCATTATCCTAAGTGAAGTAACTTGGGAACAGAAAATAAATGTCACACATTCTCATTTATAAGTGCGACCAAAACTATGGCTATACAGGGCACACAGAGTGGTATAATGGACGTTGGAAACTCAAAAGGAGTGAGGGTAGGAGGGGATGAGGGATGAAAAATGTGGTACAATGTAAACTATTCAGGTGATGGGCACACACTAAAAGCCTAGACTTCACCACGATACGATATACACATGTAATGTAATCTAACTTGTACCCCTTAAATCTATTAAAATAAAAAAAAGAAAAACAGAGGCGATTCCACTGCTTTTTGTTTTTGCAAAAAGCTCAAAACAACTGATTTATTTATAATTTCTATTAGAGTTACCTACGTGATTAACCAATCATCTCTCTCCATTGGACTGTAAACCTCTACGTGACACGGATTGTGTTTTATATAGCTTTGTGCCTCCTGTAGTACCTACCATACAGTAGGTAGTAAAAAAAATGTATTGAAAGAAATTTTTGTTTCCATGTACTGCCATGGGTCAATAGCTACATTCTGCAATCTGTAAGCACTGAAATAACACTTTTGTTCTCATCAGAATGTAGACATTTGGAAATGTTCAAACATAGAGTTTTGAAAAGTTCAAGAAGGTTTACTGAACACATAAATGCACAATGTACTGTGTTAGTTAATGTAACAGAAATGGAGCAGCAAAAGAATAGTCTAAAGGTAGACTATCAAGAATTTTTGGTAATTCAAAATTCAAGGAAGGAAGTTTAAAGAAGAAAGTGATCACAAATTTTAAACATGAACAATGTTTGAAAAGGAATGAGGATTACAATAAAGATCTTAGATTTAAACAAGTTTCTTCCAGGGGTACTGTCAGGATGGATGCTTGTTTCAAAAGTTAAAGAATAAACCACATAGTGAGAAGTTTGACAATAGGAAAAAAGAAAAATGGAGCAACAGCTATAAAGGATAATACAGATGAAGCTCTTTGTCTAGTAAATAATAAAAAAAATAGCTTATTTTTTGTGTGAGAAAGAGTGGCAAAGGAAAAATCAAGGGCAGGGAGGAAGTATTTATCATTGAAAGGGACATTATGAATTCAAAAGAAATGGGAATCAAGGTTTTACAATGTTTATCAATAAAAGAGACTAGATTATGGAAGCACAAAATATACTGAAGAAGTAACAGGGTTTTTAAAAATACAGTTTCATATTTAATACTTTGTAATAGATTAATAGTTCCTACCTTCACCACTCTCCATGCCTTCTACAAAAATCCCCCCACACTGGGGAAGAATCCAGTATCGTCGTCTGTAACGATCCTGGCCGAACATCATCGAACGTAATGAGTGAGAAGCATCAAAGAGCTTTCTTCTGTACTGACTCTGTTGCTGTTAAAAAAATGGTACATATAATTAAGTTATGGATGTTAAGTGCTTTAAAAATTAAAAGGAACTTTATAGTTACTATGCCTTTAGAATAGACAAATTTTACTATTGAGACAAGACAGCAAAAGGGCTAAATTATATCCCTGACTTCAATTACAGTAACATTTATAAAGATAGAAATTATTTTAAGACAATTGGAATATTTTTGTTGCCATGGATTAAAAGGATAAGTTTTATTTTATCAGGTATCTTATAATAAAACATGTTTTATAATTGATAATAAATAATAAATAATAATAAATAAATCAGTATTTTACTATATCAAAGCAAAGTGGCTCAATTATATTGATTATGGTATATAACAAATAATATTTATATCTGTAATTGACAAAATCTGTATTTACTTATATTTATACTCATGCTGTAAACTTAGACAAAACATGACAAAGTTTTGGGATAGATCTGTGATAAATCTAACATTTATACAATACACAGGCATCTCATAATACTTATACAAATTCATTTTTTTCTTTATGAAAAGCTCATCTTAAATTTCACTAATGCTACTGAATTTTAGTTTTTAATGAGAAGTACATAAATATGTACAGTTTATAAATCCAATGCAAATAAAATCCACAAATATAAAAATGTAAAATAAAACCTAAGATGCCAAAACTATTACCATGAAATTCATCTGAATTTTTTGAGTAATTAATTTCAAGAAATAAAACTATGCCTGTATTGAAACTTTGTATTTATATGAAGAGCTGAAAAATACAGAATGTTTTTCCATAGGCTCAAATTAAGTTCAATATCATGTGTTAAGAGGCGGACCTTTAACTTTGGCATTAAACTTTTAAGGTTTAATCGTGAGAATATTTCTGGAGCTCTTCATCTTAGTAACAAAAAAAGCTTGTTTTTATTTAGCGGTTAGAAAAAAAACTAATGCCCCATACAATGCAGATTTTTAAAACACTGCAAAAGATGCAAACATTAATCTGAAAAGTGCTTACTTTACTCAGTTTGTCAATCTGTTTTTCTAGCTCTTCAACACTTGCTGCTTGGTCGCCTTCATCCTACATATAAGAAAATACAGTATCATTTATCTGTTTTTCTGATTTATTTATTCAATCAATCAGTAAGTATTTAATGAATATCTCCTATATGTAAAGTAGTAGGAGAGGTACTGAAGAAACAAATAAGACCCAGTTCTTCTCTATAAGCTAATAATGTGGTAAGGAGACACAAAACATTACACTGAAAAAAAGAAACCCTAAATAGTAGGAAGCTATAAGGACTTCAAAAGACATAGAGATTAAAAACCATGGAGTTCAGGGGAGGGTGAGATTACTATTAGTGGAAATCTATACCAAGAGAGGCTATATGGAAGAAGTTATATTTTAATTAAGCTACTAAAGAATAGTTAGAAACTTATTTTTCATTTTTTATATTTTTTAACATCCTACAATGCACAAGAATGGTTAGACATTTATCAATATGAGAAAAGAGGATAGGGCATTCCATAAAGAGTTGCATATATCTTGACATGAAAGGTGCATAAGGAGAGGTAAGGTAGGAGATGAGGCAAGATGAGTTTTGGGCTAGATTGTGAAGAGCTGTTAATGCTTGGCAATGAAAAATAATACGATCCTTTGAGGGAGGTTAAATATCAGAACTCTGCTTTATAAAATTAATGTGGCAACAGTTGTAAGATGGCCTGGAGCAGAGAAAGGTATAAAATGGGCAAAACCAGCTAATAATAGACTGCTGCAATGATTCAAGAGAAAGAGGAGATATGGGCCTTACTAGGGTAAGAGAAAGAAAAATGGAAAAAAGCAAATGGATGTAAGAGATATTACATAGTTATAGAACTGTTAAGTCCTGGCAACTCATGAATTTGAGGTAAGGAGGTGTGAGGGAGATGATGGAAGGAGCAAATTATGATGTTAAGGTTTTAAATCTAAAAGACTACAAAAATATTGCTACCATTAACTAAAGGGGCCGTTTTTGGAGTGAAGAAGGTATATTTTGAACACATTTTGCTGTTAGAATATAAATAATCCCAAGTATACACAGTACTAATTTCATAAATAGAAAGTTTGTATGTGATTACATATAATTTTTCATTCTGAAATATAGAAATAGAAAAACTACCCCCAAATTATATGTTTTAGAGGGAAAGCATGAATAGAGAGTACACGGTCTTCTTTTGATCTTAGCTGCACTACTTGATACATGCAAATTACTTAACTTTTCTAAGACTATTCCTTTATCTGTAAATTGGTGATAACATCTATAACATTGAATTTTTGTGAGGATTAAACAAAAACATCTGAAAGCAACAGAGCCCCTTCTTTAATAAGAAGATGCAGGCACAGCTCAGTTTTTAAAAAACAGAACTTGTTTTTGATGTTTACTTTCTATAGGCACTTTTAAAAAGCCACATTGCCACCAATCATTCATGAATATTTATTTCTAGACCAGTATGGCTATCTACCCAATAAAATGAAATGAAAAGAAGTCCCCGACAGTGCTATCATTATCTATCATTCATCCACTCCTTACCCAAATTTAGGAGAACAAGTTAGGAAGGTATTTAGGTATATTATTGGTGCTAACAGTAACATAAATTCTATTTGGGATTAAAAGAAACCTTAAAAGATAATAGGCTCAACAAAAATTAAATCTTGACTCTCAAACAGATATTTATATATTGATTCCAAAGTGATCTTTTGATCAGCAGGGCAAACGTTTGCTAATCTGCTTATAAAAAATATACTTCAATCAATAAATATTTGAAGTAAGACATCAAATATTTGAAATAGCCAGATAATAGCCAAATAAATTAACAGTCATTTTAAAGACTCTTACAATGAGAAAGAAATAAAATGTCTACTAAAGTTTTATTTAAAGGAGTTTTGGCTAATAGTACTTATAATTTTCAGAGTATAAAAGAACTTAGAAAACCAGAGAGAAAGGCAGCAGCAACAACAACAGAACTAAGAACACAGCATCTATCCCTGCCATGGTTCCCCACAGTTTCTCAATAAAAAAATAAGGCCATTATATGTCCCTATGTGTCAGAGTTTAATTGTCCATAAAACCTCTTATACGCCAACTTGTGAAGTTAAAGCTCATATAGGCCTCAACACAAATTTAAGTATTAATGGAAGACTTCATGTGTTGAAGGAATGAAGACTGAGGAGAGGGAATCATCTTTGAGACAAAGGTCTATGACTTAGTCAAGGGCAGCATCTTCTAATTGAAAGGATCATATGGGTCTCAATGGAAAACTGCAATTAATCATTTAGGGAATTTAACCACGACCAATACTCTACCTACAACTTAAGAGGACAAACCTATTTTTTGAGAGCCAATGTGCTTATTTTATAAATCAGGTTCATTAAGTAGTCATTATACAGGTAATTGATAAATGTCTGCCGGCTCTTCATTATAAAGAATAACGCAAATCATTTACAAGAAATGTTCATTTGGCTTCTTAGCCAATAAATAAAATATTTATTATTTTTAAAAGTTTTAAAATTGTTTCCTCACATTCATAACAAAATATACCTTTGCCAATGAAATCCTACAATCCATTAAACTCTATATTTCAACACTCATAACAAAGTAAAATACTACTTTCTTCTCTAAGAAACATTAATAATGATTTTAAAATAGTATATGTATGAAGAATAAAATGTATGGTGTGTTAAGTCTCTGTTTAAAAAAAGACAGGTGAAACAAATCATTTCTGTAAATAAATTCTAGTTTAGTTGGATAACTACCCAGTGGAATACACTGAAAACCCAATATAGAGCTGTCAAATTTATGAGAGTTAACACTTTAAAACAATTTATAATATTAAGTGCCAAAAGGGGATACTAATTCTGTGAAAAGGTGATTAATTTTGGTGAGAAAGGGTTAATTCGTGCTATGGAAACAGCATCACTTGCAAAATGAAACAGACTGCTTATTAATAGTATCTTTTGTTTGGGTAATTACAATTCTGATACCTAAATTATATACCCTTCATATTATTTGTCATAGGATGAATGTAGTAATACATGATCCAGTGGTTTCCAAAGTACAGCATTATGAAATAATTTATTTCTGCAAGGAAATCTCAATGTAGTCTCATTTTTAGATTGGTTTTTATAAAAGTCGTAAAGTAAATTCACTGCAATGAATTCTTGGATATGAAACCAAAAGCACAGGAAATAAAAGCAAAAATAGACAAGTGGTACCATATCAAACTAAAAAGCACAGCATAGGAAACAATTAACAGACTGAAAAGGCAACCTACAGAATGGGAGAAAATATCTGCAAACCATATATTTGATAAGGGGTTAATATCCAAAATATGTAAGGAACTCATGCAACTCCATAAAAAACTAGGTAACTCGGTTAAAAAATTGGCAAAGAACCCAAATAGACATTTCTCTAGTGAAGATATACAAATGGCGAAGAGGTGTACGAAAGTATATTCAATATCACTAAATAGGGAAATGAAAACCCAAAACCACAAGTATATATCATCTCACACTTGTTAGGATGGTTAGTATAAAAAAAAATAGAAGAAAGAAGAAAGAGAGGAAGAAGAAGAAGAAGAAAGGAGGAGGAAGAGAGGAGGAGGAGGAAGAAGAAGAAGAAGGAAGAAGGAAGAAGGAGGAAAACAAGTGTTGATGAGGATATGGAGAAACTGAACCCTTAATTTTAATGCACTGTTGGTAAGAATGTAAAAATGGTGAAACTACTATGGAAAACCACATAAAGGCTCCTCAAAAATTAAAAAATAGAACTACCTACAATATGATGCCATAATCCAATTTCTAGGTATTTATCCAAAAGAATTAAAATTAGGATCTTGAAGTATTTGCACTCTCATGTTCATTGCAGCATTATTCACAATGACCAAAGGGTGGAAGCAACCAAGTGTCCATGAACAGATGGATGTGTAAATAAAATGTGGTATATACATACAATGGAATATTATTCAGTTTTAAAAAAGGAAATCCTGCCACATGCAACACAAAGGATGAACCTTGAGGACATTATGCTAAGTGAAATGAGCCAGTCACAGAAGATTAATTTCTACATAATTCCAATTATATGAAGTATCTAAAATAGTCAAATTCATAGAGATTAGAATGGTGGTTGCCAGGGGCTGGAAGGAGGGAGAAGTGGGGGAGTTTCTATTCAGTGGGTATAAAGTTTCAGGTATGCAAGATGAATAAGTTCTAGAGAGCTCCTGTAAAATGTTATGCCTACAGTTAATAATACTATATTATACCCTTAAAAATTCATTAAGAGAGTGGATCTCATGTTAAATGTTCTTACCAAAATTAAACAAAAGGAGTAAATTTCATGCTAGTAATTGTTGTTATTCTGGTTTTAAAATATAACATTGGGAGGGATAATTTATGAAAACATTTTATGTATGCTATTTTTACCTAAGAAAAAGAACTATGTAGCACATAATCTTATAAATTCTTCTACATTATTCAGATTCAGTCATAAATTTGATTCAATAACTTATCTCAATTAGGTATTGTTTTTACACATTCCATCAATAAATTTATCCCTCTAAGCCTTCTTTCTTTATTTTTCTAGCAGTACTGAATTGATGTAAGAAAGACTTCTAGATTTCTTTAAATATTCCTGGCATTGAGAGCAGAAGAAATAGTTGGCTGTATATTGTTTTCTTGAGCACCATTATGCAGCCTTATCAATATTTCTAGCATTCTTTTCTGGTAAAAAGTGAACTTCAATCTTTTATACATGTCCATTTCCAGGGTGTATGGTAGCTTTCCCTAAACACACACACACACACACACACACACACACACACACACATCCTCCATGTCCTTGCCTTCTTCCCTTTGGCCTACTCTTCAAAGTTAGCTCCTTCATTTTGATTGAAACCCCTCCAATATCTTTAGAGCCATTAATTATTCTATCTCTTTAATTCTATCTCTTCAACCAAAAATCATCTCAAGTCTGAGTCTCTAATGAGCTTCCCTGGTAGACAACATTTCACACATGCTGTCATAATTTGTTGCTAGGGGAATTAAGCCCATACTGTGTGACTCCACCGGGAGAAGACTCTTGGAAGCTTGCACATGGTTTCCTCTGGACTTTGCATATATGTACCTTGATGATTTTGCTTTGTTTCCTTTCACTGTAATAATTCATCGCCATAAGCACAAGTATATGCTAAGTTCTGTGAATCATTCTAGTGAACCATTGAACCTGGAGGAGGTCTTAGGGACCTTCAACCCATTACAGAAATCTCCTCTGACTGTTCCTTCTTGAGCAAGAAGTCTTGTGGGCTTCTGTTAAATACTGATGTCCCCTGGGGTTCAAACTTCAGTCCACTATTCTGTTCACTAACCAATCCCCCTGTGCAACCTCATCTATCTCATGATCTTAAACTATCATCTATGTGCTAATAACTTTCAGATCTGTATTTCTAAGACTGAACTCTTCTTCAGGTTCCTAAATCCAACCGACTGCTGAACTTCTGCACAGGTACCTCAAACTCCACATGTTCAAAAATAAAACTTTCATGATTTTGTGTCCTTAATTATCTGTTCCCTTGTCTACCCCTACCCCAATTTTTCATTTACTGTGTTCCTGATTTCCCTATCTTAGTTAATGGCAACAATAACATTCAGTTTCCCAAGCCTGATAGCTAGAAATCACTCCTACCCTTCTACCAACCTACACAGTCCATCTTCAAATCCTGCCTGTTCTTCCTCCTAAATATTTATTACATTCTTTCCTCCTTCATCCCAACTACCATCGCTCTAGTCTCTACCCCTCACAACTCACCTAAACTATTATAATACCTCTTGACAGATCTTCACACCTCTCATGTTGCCCCACTCCATTTCTATCTTCCACAAAGCTACCAGAGTGAGCCACTTAATCAAGTCTGATCATGTTATTCCCTGCAATGGCTTCCTATTACTAAAAAAGCATAAAATCCTAGTTCATTGTTGTTATGTATAAGACTCTCCAGTAACAGTGAGGCACTTGTTAATTTCCTTAAAACATGTGGTTCCATGCTTCTGTGTCCTTGCTCATGCCATTCCCTCTGCCTGGTATACTCTTCTCTAAATTTTTCCCCAGGTTAACATTCAGCCCAGCTTGTAGCCTCAGCTATTGGGTCCTGAAACCCTTTGTGGGAATTTATTCCACCAAAAGTCTAAATGCCTTTCCTTTGTACCTGCCTAATCCATTGCAAACACCCCTCTCAAAGCAGTTAACACATTAACATATCACATTTTCTTTTTGCAAATCTTCCTCAGTAAGACTGTAAATTGAGAGGGGACTTTCAGTATTTTATTCATTCTTGATTAAAAGTGCCTAGAACTAGAAAAATATAACTGGTGTTTGTTTGAGAAATGTATCATTATCACTAAACCTGACAACACTTTGAAAGGCATGAAGTTTTGTATGAATGTAACACAGTATGTTAATAGAATTAAAGAGAATACCTGAAATTAAGAACCTGCACAGCTCTTTGGAGAATTCTCAAGTAACTATATACAAAAAAACACTTAACTTCTTTTATTCAGTCTAAGTGCTTTTTATGTAGAGGCATTCTATTTAATATTTACATAACCACAAAAAACTTTATAAGATAAATATTATAATATTCATTTTGAAGATAAGAAACTGAGGCAAGTAAATGTCAAAACTGAATTCATATCCAAATCCATTTGACTCCAAATTCTGTTTTTTAATATGTTATGCAGTTTTTGTTAAGTCTTAAAATCAACCTAAATTTGATTACCTCATCTTCACAGATATCAGTCTTCTTTCCTTTTTTGTCTTCTTTATCTTCTTCATCCTCATCATCTTCATCAGCTTGGTCATCACTATCATCATCATCATCATCATCATAATCACTGTCTCCTCCCTTCCTTCTTCTTTTGCGTCCTGGAGTGGGTGTGCCCAAAGGATGCTGCTCTTCTCCAAGATCAATGCCACCTGAAGTGTCTCTTTTGCCTGTTTTCTTAGCATGAATGATTCTGAGCCTTTAAATATTATAAAAAATGATGATATGAAATAAAATCCTTCTCTATATGCTTTTTAAAGAGTAAAACATGAGTTTCAAGCAAAAATACCTTATAGTATTTCTTTTATGATAAGCAATATATCAATGGCAATGAAACTTAGAATTAAGGAAACTCAAGAAATATGTTTTCATAAATTACAGAATATATTAACTTTCAAGAGTTATTCTGGATATCGCTTTGGAATTAGAACACATTTAAAAATACTATGAAAGCTGAAAAGATGAACTCTAACAATGGCCAGGTGATAATTTCTGATCCTATGCTATCCGACTGAATAAATTTCAATTCAAATTACTGTAAAGAAACTATACTCTTACCATAGAAGCTGAGTAATTTTAGCATGGTATTTCCTTGCAGGAAGATAATTTAGTCTTAATGTTGAATAAGTTTGTTTAGACTATGCAAAAAATTTTAATTAGAAAGCAATTAAAAAAAGCGGTAGTTCCAAACAGATTCTATATATGATAAAAGTGACATGCTAGCAACAACAATCTTAGAAAATATGATTGCTTGACTTCTTTGAAAGAAAAGGAGAAAATGACTTTCTTCTAAGTATGAAGATATAAGCTCACTGAATTTCATTATATCTTTTGCCCATTGCAAATTCTGGCCCTGAGTTTTATTAATTTCATACCCCATCCTAATTAAGCATTACCTTTTCTTTAGATAATTAAAGTTTAAATTCTATCTTTGCAATTCATTTTCTTTACTGGGAACTTATACAAAAGAAAAACAGTAGTTTAATTTTAATAAAACAGGACTTACTTGCGGAGTTTACCTTCCACCACCCATTTATCTCTCCTCAAGTTTGACATATAATCAATGTTCTTGTCAATTTCACTGCCAATGTAAAAATTTATTAAAAGATATAAATTAATCCATTTATGCAATGCATTAATTTGGAATGCAAACTAATGCATTTTTGGTAAGTAAATATGATACAATTTTGTGTGTATATATACATATATGTATGTGTTTACATATGTATGCACATATATGTTAGAAAGTGATAATTTCTTCATTGGATACAACATTAGTATTAGAAATTTCACTTTGGTTTCTACCTTAAACCATGAAAAAAACTATCCACCAATTGCCTTAGAAAGACAGCATTCCAAGTTTTTTTTTTTTTTTTTTTTTTTTTTTTTTTTTTTTTTTTTTTTTTTTTTTTTTTTTTAGAGACGAGGTCTCGCTCTTGGTCAGGCTGGTTTCGAACTCCTGACCTTGAGCTATCCACCCGCCTCGGCCTCCCAGAGTGCTAGGATTACAGGCGTGCATTCCAAGTTTTGTTGCATACATTTAAGATGTGATAATTTCCATCAAAACAGGAACTCAGAACATATTAATACATGGATATTTATGTAGGTGCACATATATACATATGTACATATAAAATCTGAGTGTATGTATATAAATGTCCAAACAAATTAAGAATATTATGACATCTGGCAATAGCAATAAGTCAAAAAGGGGTACTTTTTTCTTCTAAGGTAAAAACCACAGTGTATCATTTACATTGAATTTGTATGTGTATGTGAGTGTGATAAACAATTGCTACTCAGCATTACTATTTGTTACCATGCTCATGCTGAAAGAAATTATTCTTTCATGAAATTGTAAAACCTAAATATCATTACACTCTTTGGGATGATGGTCAATGAATAGCATAAACAAATGAAAAATTACATAGTATCAAAGCTAAGATATGGACAAAAAAACATATGTCTAGCAATGGTAGAAATGCTTGGCTTTGAATAGTCAGACTGATTCTTTTTTCTAGAAAGGTAAAGGACTAAAAGTGATATAATTAAAATCTGTAAAATAACAAATAGCAAGGATAAGATGAACATGAATTTGTTCACAAACCTTGAAAGACTATAGTACAGGTTGGTATTAGTATTAGTATTTCACTAGTAACAGGTACTAGAGTAGAGGACTTACTTTGACTCTTAAATGAGATTAAGTACTTTTTTAAAAAGTACAAATTAATATATTAATAAACTAATAATCTAAGGTTATACTAGCATATAACAAAACAAACCATGGCTGGATAATTCTATCAATGGCTACTAAAGAAAATCAGGATGTCCTCTGTCCTCAAAAGATGTCAAGGAAAGAAAAATTCTGGATCCTTATGATGGTGCTAAATTCTGGCACCATAGCATGAAAAAATATTAAAAATTTCTAGTCTATAAAGAATTAACAAAATTATTAAACAAAACAGGTGACAAAGACTACACGTTACATATATACAGTATGATCCATTTTTCCCCCCAATAGATCACAAAGAAATTACATTAATATATGGTTAGTGGCCATCTCTAAATGGTATAATTTTAATTTTCTTTGTGTTAGTCTGTGACTTCCAAATTTTATATAATCAATTTGTAATAGTTTGTGATTAGACAAAATCAAAACAGAAAAGAATAACAGAAAAGCCTGGGTATATTCTTACCTCACTACACTCTTGCTGCATGCCAATTCATTGATCAGGAAAGCAAGGACTGAGGCTTTCTGTGCTGGAGTGTGAGCCTGAAAAGCTTTGGTCTTTAGGCTTTCAGTAAGCTCAGTTTGTCCACAGTGGGCTTCCATAAAAATCTGCAAAATCTCGGAAACATTGTCTCGATTCACGCCAACATTCAGTAAATGATCTCCAAGAGCTGTTTTGGCCTATAAAAATTTGGCATTTTTATCAGTATTGATCACAGCCATTGATCACAGAACATTGAAACAGTAAGATTAAAAATATATGTATTACACGTTCTAGATATTATTGAAAAGGGCATTATTTACTTTTGTGTTTTTTTTTCTTGAGACAGGGTCTTGCTCTGTTGCCTGGCCAGAATGCAGTAGTGTCATGATAGCTCACTGCAACCTCAAACTCCTGGGCTCAAGCAATCCTCCTGCCTCAGCCTCCTGAGTAGCTGGGACTATAGGTGTGTGCCACCACACCCTGCTAAAACTTTATTCACATTTTTGATGAAGTAGACATAAAAATAGGCAATAGTTGATAGACAAATATTCAAGTACTTGTATTTTTCCATACCCTCTCCAAACCACTGGTTTAATGTCATGCAAGAAGAGTATGTACACTCACGGGTAGCAGAAGTTTTAAATCATCTATCAAGCTTTCTCTGACTATAGAAACTATCCCAAGCTTTTCCCCAGATTTATCTAGACATTTTATTAGTTATGGCAGGTTCGTGAGGTTTAAAAGCATTATTATTGTGCTTTCTAGCTTTACAGTCTCATAGGTTTTACAGCTTGGTAAACTGAATGGATGGAGAGATGGAGGAAAAACTAACAGGTGCATCTGGAAGCTTCTCTCTCTACAATATTATCTAGAAGAGCAAAGCTAACTGGAGTGTGTATCTTAACTGGAACTAAGATAAAGTAGAACTTATTGAGTATCCACTGAACAGCACAGAGTTTTAACATCCTGGTCTGTAGGTGCCTTGATTAGCCTCAGTTATTCGCAGTGATTGAGAGAAAACAAAGTATAATTTCAGGAGGCACAAACAAGTTCTAACTGCCTTATGAATTACGAATTCTCTGTTTTTGATGAACATCACTTGGGTATTGCCCTAAATCAACTTAGTCTTTGCCTATAGCTAGAGGAAAAAAGAGTAATTTGAGAATGATTTATATTCCTTAAGGTTTATAACCAGATTTTTCTGTTTGTACCAAATATTAATATAACTTGATGCAAGTCTACATTTAACTTTGTGAGACATTACGTGGAAAATTAGATGCGTCTACACAATCTTCTGCTAATATGCTAAAAGCTAGCTATCAATGCACTGATAGTACAAATTTTAAAACATTTTTTATATATATATTTTTTACCTTGTATCCTGTAATTAGACCTGGATCACATACAGCAGCTGAGAGGAGCCTCACAAGCAAGTCTTGTACTTCACCCATGCTGTCCCCTATATTTAGCAATCCCTCTTGAAGAACACTCAGGTTTGGAACATCAATATTCACATCAAAGCCCAAAACTTTACCAAAGTTTCGTAAGAACTGCACCACCATGAGACAGTCTGAAAATGTACTTCCAGAGAGAACAAGTCCTGGAATACGAGGCAACTCTGGCAAAGGCTGAAAATAAAAGAGTATATAAATAAAACAAAAACAAATCTTAAAAAATTTATAAATAGGACATGATTTTGTATCTTTTGAAATAAAAAAAAACCTGCTATCTTTTTTTCTTGAGTATTGTACCAGTGGTTTTTCCTTTGAATGGTAAATTCCCTGGAAGCACTTCTGTAACCTCCATGGTACTAACCATACATAGTATCTTGAACACAAATAACCATCAGTAAATTTTGGCTGAATTCAATATGAACTGAGATCTCTGTAAGAGAGACACTAATTTTAATTAACTTACATATTGATAAAACATGGATTATATAACTGGAGTAAAAATTAAATAACAAGAAATAAGTATTTCAAAAGTACTTTACCATGGACATATGTGGTAGGGGCATATGTGCTGATTTCTTCTAATGATGGAGACATTTAAAATTCAATTAAAATTCACAGAAGCTCTACTTTTTTGGTAGCTCAAAAACTAACAGCAGGCATCATGGGCTCTATGGCTGGCTATGTATGGCTAATAAATGCAGACAAATTCCTAGGTCCACATAACCAGAAGCCATGACCCTGAACATAAACCCATATATAATGCCACTTTAGGATTCCCTATATTTAGCAAAACATTAATATAAGTTTCAGTATTAAAATTAGAAAGCTGTTTCTGTTGCTACTTCTCAAATATGCTCATATGTTAACATTTTAATGACTAAATTGTAGTACCAGTTGTCATAGACATTTTAAAAATTCAATAAATAGGTAATCTAAATTAAAAATATTTTTGTCTATGAATATGATTCATAAAAAGTACTTTCAATTTTAATTGGAAGAAAGTAACTTATAAATATTTCTATTATTTGAATTGGTGGTCCCTTGTTCAAAAATATTCCTCTACCCTGTACTTACTAAAGTAACTAACCAAAGATTTTTTTTCTATCAATATTATGTAGAAAATCAAAACTATGGATAATAGCTGATGCCATATAAATCTTTTATATTCCACTTGAAACCAGTTAATTCAAAGTCTCAAACCATATAAGACATATGTATTTCTATATAATTTTAAAACTTCATATAATAAATCTAATAAATGTATAGCTTTAAATGGACTTATATATTTGATATAGTACATATGAATTTAAATAAAAAGAAAAGATGCAAGAAAAATAAAGCTCATTTAGGATTTAAAAAATTTGCTCACTATGAACTTATTAAATATGTTAATTAATTTATATACCTATTCTCTGTTTAAGGAAATTTAAGCATCCAAATGACCAGAACTAGTAAGCATTCTTTCATTTTTATGTAGAAGCATTTATGCTAAGTAAATAAATAGAATATTAATATAATTCAATCCCACTAGGGTACTAAAAGTTTAAGCACTTTAGAAAAGAACTTATATAAATCAAGAGATAATCATTTCTGTGTATCAGATGATCATGACACATAAGTTAATAGAGATGCTACTGACCAAGTATAATGATATATTTATGGGATAGTATTATAGAGATGATATGCATTATTGATGTAATATAATTTTCTGGAAGTACCATCTTCTTTACAATAGTCAAAACATAATTGATTTCTACTCAAAGGTACATGAAATCATGTCAGTTGCCAAGATCTTTGCGATCTTTGTAAATTTCTACTTTTATGTACTTTAGCAATAATACTTGTCTGTGAAGCACCATGGAAGAGAAAACATATGAGGTGCTTTGGTTAGATGTAGTTTCTTAGCTTCCAGCATGACAAATGGACTCTAAAGTTTAACAAACGGGGGCTTGAATCTAAATTGCCACTTATTTGTTGTATAATCTTGGGCAAATTCCTTAACCTCTTTGTGTCCCAGTTTTCTCATCTGTAAATGGGAATAAATACCAATTCCACAGGATTGTGTTGAGGATTAGAATTCATATAAGTGCCTTGCACAGTGCCTGCCATATAGTAAACATGCTCAGTAAAGACTGGCTACCATTACTAAAGCATTGAAGGTGGTTATAGATTATAAATCCTGATTTATTTAAACATATATGGGGAAATAGGGAGAAGTCAGATCTTTCTGTGCCTGAACACCTGGAAAGGACCAAAGGAAACATGAAAATCCTATGTACTACTATAATTCTTCTTTGTAGATTTCTGCAGTATTTCTACTTAAATTTAAAAGGTGTGGAGTGTTCTGCTTACATATTAAGAATTGCCATTATCAGCATAGGAGCCCCAGAGAGGTTTAATGGTAGAGAAGTAAATTGATCTAGACTTGGAATTTCATTGCTCTAGTTAAAAATAAAAGGCTTTCATAATGGCAGCTCTGGCAAAGGAATCAGGTGAGAAAACTGGAAATATTAAACTTATTAATGAAATTGCTTACATGCTGTATAAATTACCTTTTGGTCTGCTAAGCACATGTCTTCATTAGGCTTCTTTAGTTCCTTTGCCATTTCTAATTCTAATCTTCGTTGCTCTAGTTTACGCTCTTTATTTAATCTTTTCTCATCACGTTTTTCTTGCTTCAATCGTTCTTTTTCCTTAAAAAGAAAATCATGTCCACATATTCCCCTTAATCATTATATATGTTTGAAAACACTAGTTAAAATTTTAAAAGTGATTAATGTGTTATTATTTTCATGAACAGAATTCTCTTAGGAAGTTTACAAATAAACTTAGAATTACATAGAAACAATGACTTATTTTGCTTTTCACTATTTTTACTCTTTGAATTTCAAAAAATTTTATGACTGTATATTTAATATTAGATTCAACCCAGACTATTCTATTATTTGAAATTTGTTCAATCCTTTGCCAAGTTATGAGAATAAAATACTTATTAATAAGAGAAGGCACATAATAGGCACATAGGCAACTACATATTTATAAAATAAAGTTAACTAGTATTAACAAAAGTTTTTGTGTGTCTCCAGGAAGCAAAGGAGGATTTACAGCAGGAAAGTGGAAGCAACATGTTTGAATTTGCAAAAGCAGTTCTTTCAAAGTGAAAGCTAGTTTTAAGATTGTACCAGTGGTGAAAGAAAAATATTATTCATCACCATAAACAACACTTTAAGAGAATGTAAAATGGGTTCTGAAGGCAACTGAAAAAGCATTCAAAAATGTTTTGGTAATGACCACAATATGGAAATAATCCTCCTGTCTCCCTGTTGTAGGGAATGACTTTCTATAAGAAGAGATTTTCTATTATAATACAATTACCGTTACTTTATTGTCATAATCTCAAATAAAATTCTCATTTATTTAGAGGAGAAAGTAGAATCATCAAGTAATTCTACCTACTACTTCACAAATCCTACATACTGCCGATGGGTTTACTTTTGTAAGGATGATTATATCTCTTCCTTGATTAAAAATCTTGTAATTTTCCACCAAAATAAGGTACAAGTCCTTACTTCTGTATTTGACTCTCTTCTTTTCTAACCTTATCGCTCACTTTTATATTCTATGTAGATGTAGAATTTGCTATTCCTGATGAACACTTGTTTCCTTATCTCCTTATATTGGTTCACTCCTTTTAAGAAGTTCATTACTCCCATTTTTTTTTTAAATTATTTTTTGAGCCAGGGTCTTGCTCTGTTGCCCAGGCTGGAGTACAGTGGCATGATAATAGCTCACTATAACCTTCAACTCCTGGGCTCAAATGATCCTTTTGCCTCAGCCTTCCAAGAAGCTAGTACTATAGGCATGTGCCACCATGCCCGGCTAATTGTTTTATCTTTTGTAGAGATGAGGTCTTGCTATGTTGCCCAGGCTAGTCTTGAACTCCTGGCCTCAAGTAATCCTCCTGATTCAGCCTTCCAAAGTGCTGGGATTATAGGCATGAACAACCACACCCAGCCCCTATTACTAATTTCTATTTATTTCATAGCTCTTAACTATAATTATAACATAATACTTATTGCTTTCTGTACTACATTAGTATTAAATATTTGTGCCCATATTCTAACCATCTCCATTTCAATTACTGCTGGTAGGTAAGCATGTGACTACTGTAGGAGGGAAGGGCCAAGTGGGAGAAAAAGAAGAGTGGGGAAGGAAATATAGCCAGAGGGAAAGAATACTGTGTTTAAAAATTTCTAGAAGTTTCAAGACTAAGGGCAGTTTGCAGGTTGAGTAGTTGCTATTATGATAGAGAGCCAGAGGCCACATCACAAGGGCCTTTTTATATGAAATGCACAAGTTACCTTGTTCATTTTTATACCGCCTCTGAATTTCTGGGTTACTGATTCATGCAGACATTTGGGAGGACAAATAATAAGGAAACTTTTGAAGATTGTTGACACCAAAAAGTTCTACAATTAATTTTAGTAATTAGAAACTAAAAAGCAGTTTCTGAGGTTTTAATGACATGAAATATATACAACAGTAACATTCCTACAATGCAGGTAGAGATTTTCAAATCAAATTATCAGGTAAAAGCTTGAAGTACTCTTACTACTAACTCTTACGAAAGGGTAGCAGAGTCATTGGCAGAACAATTTTTTCCCCTAGACTTGGATTTCCAATTCTTAAACACATGAAATGTGTTCTAAGAACTTTTCTAAAAGAAGGAAAGATTTAACTTTTTGGTTCCTCACCGGATAATGAATTAGGATCACCAACAGAAAAAAAGCATATTAAATATCTCTTATAGATTTCAAAGTAGCTGGTGTAAAGTTTTTTACTACAGTCATGTGCCACATAATGACATTTCGGTCAATGATGAACCATATATACAATAGTGGCCATACCGTATAGCCTAGATGTGTAATAGGCTATACTATCTAGGTTTGTGTAGGAATACACTGTGATGTTTGCATAATGATGAAATTGCCTAACGATGCATTTCTCAGGACATATCTACATAATTAAGCAACACTGTATATGGGACTAATCCAGACTTAATGATGTCACAACAGCAATTGTAAGTGTAATAATTCAGACTACTCTACTAATCACTAAGATTGTTGACAATAGTTACCACTTCTTTTCAAAAAGAAAGAGCCCATGTGACACATGCACTTTTCACTGTGTCAATTTCCCATCGGTTGCAATCATGAGGGTACCTACACATGTCACAGATACATGGGCAATGAGGTAGAGTGCGTTGAATGCCATGAGATAAATATGGATTATATTCTTGAAGTATGAATTTTACCAGGTGATATGCAATATTTTTTTCCAATGAAAAAAGCATGGCTATAATATTGGAATAGAAATGCAAAGGTCACATCAATATTTAGGATAAAATGGAGATTTCCCAGAAATCGTAGCAATTTATGGGGCCTTTATCAGTTAAACACAAGTGTCCATCCTTCTCTACTATTAGGAGTACTTTAATGGGAATATGGAGTCTGTTAATTTATTATGAATGGTTTATAACTAATATAAATTCTATGATTCTGGTACAAGATGACTCTCAAAGAATCAGGGCTTCCAGGGTACCCTCAACCACCAACTGAAATTTAGGATGGCATATAAAGCCAGTCACAATCTAGCCCCACACAAGTTCTAATAAGGTACAAGTCCTTACTTCTGTATTTGACTCTCTTCTTTTCCAACCTTATCGCTCACTTTTATATTCTATGTAGATGCAGAATTTGCTATTCCTGATGAACACTTGTTTCCTTATCTCCTTATATTGGTTCACTCCTTTTAAGAAGTTCATTACTCCCATTTTTTTTTAAATTATTTTTTGATCCAGGGTCTTGCTCTGTTGCCCAGGCTGGAGTACAGTGGCATGATAATAGCTCACTATAACCTTCAACTCCTGGGCTCAAATGATCCTTTTGCCTCAGCCTCCCAAGAAGCTAGTACTATAGGCATGTGCCACCATGCCCGGCTAATTGTTTTATCTTTTGTAGAGATGAGGTCTTGCTATGTTGCCCAGGCTAGTGGGCAATCAATCTCTCATGATTCTCCGTGCATTTCCCATACTCTAGCCACACCGTGTGACTCAGTTGTATGGAGAAGCCAGCACAGCCCTTTTCAAGTTACTGCATGGATGATGATGATGAAACAACAAAGTCAGGATGGGTGTGCACACAAGGTTAAAACTGGCTAAACCCCTTCCTGTGCCTCATTCCCTGGTTCTATTTAGTCATAGCATTGTACCTTTGTATATGCCACATACTCTGCCCGGAATCTGTTTAATGCCTATTTTTTTCATTCTTCCCACAACTACTTCAAAAGCATTTTAATACTTCTCATGTTTGAGCTTCCATATAACTTAGTATAGCATTATTGCACTGTGTAACAATTACCTATTTAAAGTTAACTCTCTCACTTGAGTGTGAGCTTCTTCTAGAAGGCAGAGGAACTAATTTATTCACCTGTTTCTTCCGGGACCTATCCAATTCCTGGCAGTACAATTTGCTGGACACCTCAAGAAAGTTTTTAATGATTTTATCTTTCCCTGACTCTCAAGCCTGTATCAGTTCAACTCTGCCCTCTCACTAATCTCCCTGATCTAAATATTTTCTTATTTCCAACTATAATAGTTATCATATAACTAATGAATATATTCAGTGTGCCATGGTATATAAAAATTATTTAAGCATTTATTAATTTGTTGAAGGATTAATTCTTCAAATGACAAAAAAAAAAAGATAGGGTAACATTTGGACCAGTCATTAAACATATATAATAGGCAATTTTTTCTTTACTTTTTATATTTCATTCTGTGGACAAACATAATTGATGTCTTCCATTTTCAGTTTAAATCCAAAAGTGGAGTTCAATACATTAATCTTTAGATTACATTTAGAAATTTTAAAATATCTAAAATATATTTCTAAAATCTACTCAACATTAACTTCTTAGCCATTTTAATGGCATATATTGTGATTTAATATGCTTGCGAATAGACCTCCCCATAAAAATTAAACAGACTTATTATCTGATCATTTTTCCAGTATCTAAAGTTTGAAGTGGCAGTGCTACTTTAGGCCAAATTTGAAAATGTGGAAATTTGTATAGTATTTTCTCTTCTAGACTTAGCATAATGCTTGGAAATACAATATACTTACCCACTTTTTATCTAAGCCTTTTCGTGATAAATTAAGCTGCCATATTTGATCTTACATCTAATTTCTATAATATTATATTTTATTGCTATGCCAAATATGAAGATTTCACAGTAGAACATTCTGCTTTCACAAAGTCAGTTCACAATAGACTTTTGATTTATCAGAAATAAGACTTATTTTACCTATCACAATATGAAAGAAATATTAAAACATATTTTATGTTAATATTGGTTAAATTACAGAGTAATAACTTAGACTGCCTACAACTGACTAAAATATAGAGCTCTAGAGTATATTTTAGATTGACTATAAGTAATTACAAACAAATTAGTATGCCTCATTCATATTTTTTTGCCTTCTTCCCCCTTCTTCCACCTACCTTTCCAGCTGTAGAAATTCTTACAATAAACGTGGATTCTTGGATCATAAATCACTTATAACCAAACATCTTTTTTTAATCCTAATTATAGTAATGGGAATTTTTATATCAAAATTTTACTAATATTTTAGTTAAGAAGTCAGTTAAAATTTCATTTCAAACATCTGCTGATAGTTAATGCATCAAATTTAGATTATCCTAAAAAGTCTAAAATATACAAGGTGAAAATGTAAACATCAATTTTTTAGTCACATGAAAAGGTTATTTTAGGGACTCTAAAAGTATAAATGAAAGTATTTCCAGAATTCTACAGAATAACAAATAAATGAATAAATTTATTCTATTTTCAGTTTAAAAACCAAACGATGAATGTGGTAGAATGACCTATTATTGTAAAGTTTACAACTTATAAGACTGCAAAAGAGGCCATTTTTAAGAGATCAAGTTGCAAAAATGTCTATGGTTTTTGCATTTTATGATTCTACAGGGTCTCTTAGGTGTTTGTTCTGGGCATAATTAGGAGAATACATTTCTTTTGACAGCAACTTGTACTCAAATTTAAAAGACATAAATATAATTTAAGAGACAGGTTTACCTCAGGATGCAAGAAGAATAAAATTATAAATAAGATTAATAATACAAGCCATTTATAGAAGGCAGATATAAAGAACAAAAATGATACTGATTTATGAGTCATATATTGAATATGAGTAGATCAGGTAATTTTTTTTAAAAGATATTATTTTTCCATTTTAATTTTACATAAAATATGAAAATTAAATTTAAACAAAGGAAATAACTGAGTCACATGATTGAAGAAATCCAAATGTACTTCTTATATTTTATAGGTATAAAATAATTATATTTAAAAAGAATAAAACCTTCTAGTTATCATGTTTTCTTCAAACCCACCGAAGTATTACATAAAAAATTCTGTACTTATTTTCGATTAACTATCTTTAAATATTATATAGACTAGCTATGGTTATATAAATGTCTCCTAAATTAAAATCAAAACTGTTAATAATTCTTGAGTCAGATAATTACAGATTTTAATATACTAAATTAAATTAATAACAATGCTTTTCAAAATCTCCTGTTATATGCCATTTGATATTCTATTGAATAGTTAATTTATAAAATAATTAATATTTTTAAAGGCAATTTAATTTTAAAATTGAAATGAAGTATACCTGTATAAGTGTTGCTTAAGTACATTTACTGTCTCGTCCACTGAAAAATGAGTTTGCTTAAAAAACTGTCTACCTGTGCAGTTCTACTTTTTTATTTTTCATTAAATAATAACTGATATAAACATAGGATTATGAAATATTCTTATTACTTGAATCATCGGGGGGACTACGCATATTTTCTGCTTTCAATTTGTTTATTAGATGACTTCTGAAACCTAGACTACTCTCTTCTATTTTATGGTTTTATCTCCTAAAGTGCTGACAGTCATTCTGTGATCAATGCATGTTTAACAACCTTTTGTAGTTTATTGATCCTTGAGGAGACATACAAAAGACTCTGTTACAATTACTATGGTTGATTATTCAGTTAATATGAATAGAGTGATTATAAATTTGTGACTGGTATGGTCTGAAGTTTTTATAATTGAAACAGGAGATTTTGAGTTAAATGTTAACTTTCTCATATTGCATAAAACAACCTTATTTCTAGTGATTAGCAATAATGAAAGCAGATGTATTTCATATTACTTGAATAATACTAGGAAATAATAAGCCTTTTTTATTCATGAAGCTAAACACTATTCTTTATTCTAAACACTATATTATGAAAACATTTGTAAACTATGATGATACACTAATGGCCCTTTAAAATTAATATAACAATTAAGATAATTTACATAAATCTGAATTTTTAAATTATACATTTATATAAAGAAAAACTATACAGATCAGATTTCTAAACTAGAGAACCAATGGAAATTGGGGATTTTTTTTAGTGAAAAATGTATTGAGGTAATACCAAATCAAAAAGATCAGTGTAGTATATACAAAAGAATCACACAAGTGGTATTTGTGTTACCTCCTTACTTTGATGGATGTGGGGAGTTTCTTAGAATAATTTCAGATGTTATAGGAGATTTTTAATTAACAAGATGAAAGCAATTTGTTTTTATAACCTCATTCTTTAAATACTAGTCATAACATTTGTACTTTTGTTATCCTATTTTTCTTTCTTCCCAATCTAATAATTAAAGATCTAAAGGTATTAAAGTTTAGAATCAAGAGTTATACATAGCCCAATTCAGAATTTTGAGCTGTCCCTGCCTAAATGTCAACTAGCCTTCATTTTATAGTACAGTTTATTCTTTAACTAGCTAATAACGAAAAAATTAAAATATGGGCTATTAGGAGGTAACGGGTGGCAGAATATGAAGCCAAAATATGCCCATTATTGACATTCCACTAGTTATACCTTGTGCATGTTAAGTAATAATGAAGAAATGGGCAAGTACACATAGAAATGTTTTGTTAATACTGAGGTGCAAGTTTACAGAAAAGGCCAGGTGAAAGTGTGGATTGTATAGAATATGCCATTTTTTTAAGAGACAGATTCTTGGTCTGTTGCCCAGGCTAGAGTGGAATCACATATCACTGTAATCTTGAACTCCTGGTCTCAAATGATTCTCTTCCCTCAGACTCCCAAATAGCTAGGACTACTGGGATGCACCACCACACCAGGCTAATTTAAAAATTTTTTTAGAGACGGAATCTTCCTATGTTGCCCAGGTTGGTCCCAAACTCCTGGCCTTAAGCAATCTTCTGGCCTCAGCCTTCCAAAATGCTGGGATTACAGGCATGAGCCACTGCACCTGGCTAAAATATCCCTTGTTATTGATTAATTGCTTATACTCTTAAGTTTTATCTGTATGATATGATTACTACATCTTGAATTTTTTTTTTGTTTTTCCCATAGTATCTAATTTAATGCTAGGAAAACTGTACCTTAAAAATTTAAGAAAATACTTAGTTGATCACAGATCTGTATAGGTGCCATTCATTAGAGGAACACAATTTAAAATCATAATGACTGCTAAAATCATCCAGTCTTTGAACTGTCCTGTTCACAGGTCTATGGTTATCAAAGGATAACATTTTCAGAATTCACTTTTACCTATGAGATTCTCTCAAACATTTTTAAGGAAACAAACATAATTAAGGATTATTTGTGACATATGTTATGATATTGTTATTTTAAATAATAGTTCCTTGAATGCTTGACCTTATCAAAAGAAAACTACCTAGAATAAAATAAAATCAAAAGATTTTATTATTATACAAAGTGAATTATATAGATAGAAAAATAATATACTCATTCTTTAATAATTTTGTTTTGTCCTTAATTTGTTTTTTTAATTCTACTACTGTCACTTTCATTTTAATGCCTTCACTCATTCATTATTTCAACTAGAATTTTCTACACTACTATATACTTGGTTCTAATCAAGGTACTGGCAGTAAAATGGTAAACAAGACATAGAATTCTATCCTCAGAGATCTTACATTGTGGGAGGAAATAGACCATAAACAAGTAAAAAATAAACAAGATGATGAAATGGAGTTCCAGAGGTGGGATGTAAGAAAAGGCAAAATTAGATGTTCTGGGAAGACCTCTTTGACGAGATAACATTTGACTGGTGACTGAACAACAAATAGGAACCATTTGAATATGTGGTAGAAGAACAGCAATACAGTGTGGAGGACTAAGACGACGACAAAATGAATGTAATGTAGTGCATAAGGGACAAGTTGGAGTGGAAGGCAGAGGTCAGAGCATGTGGGACTGCTGTGTCATGGTGAGAAGTTTGAACTTTATTACAATTGCAATGAGAAGCCACTGGATAGTGTCAGGATACGACCTGGCTTACTTTTTGAAAAGATCACTCTGGCTGCTCTGTGGAGAATGCATACGGAGTGCTGAAGGAAGCAATAATGAAAGCAGGGAAACCTGGCTTTTTAAGCTATTTTGATTTAAACTATTACTTTATGTATATATGCACATATTTGCTTTAATATTTTAAACCAAATATTAGCATGTATGCCTTGCCATTTCTTTGGAATTACTTATGCTTAACGTGGGCAGCCCTGTTAAGAACTTCTATTGCACCAATACAGGTGGATTAATTTTCCTTTAGTTTCTTCTCACTTTATCTGGTACCTGTTTTTATAATCACTTTAGATTTAAGGGTGAGTATTCTATATTCTACCCATGTTTCTTTTTTCTCAGGATGAAAATAGGCTAGGAAAGGAAGAGCTACACCTGGTTTTTAATAGCTTTAAGTTTTATTGGCAGCATTGTACCTGATGCACTTTATCCTTTTCCCTTGAAAGGTGCTCTTGGGCTTTGATGGATTCTTAGACTATCTAATTTTAATTAGCTTTATTTATCCTGTGGCCGCCACCCTCCACTCAACCCAGATCTTACCCACCTCTCTGTAGCAGCTTTCCCTGCTCTCTCCTTACGCCACAGTTGGCAAGCAGGAAAAACCAATGGGAAGGTTCATGTCTTTGGGCCTTTGGGGTGTCTCTTTCACCTGAGTATTCACTCTCTTAGATAATCTTATTCTTACTATTTTCTTGGATCTTTCCTCTACTAAATCCTAGTATGCCTGGAGATAATGCTCTTTTCTTTATCTTTCCTCCCTGCCAGGAAAAACCAGAATGACGAGCATTGGTTCTCTTTGTTCTTTCTGGTAAAAAGAGTTATTTGTCTCTTGAGGGATTTTCCGGTCTTTTGTCTGAGTTATTAATTGCTCCCTCAGTTTTGTCTGTCTTTCCAGATTGGAGAAAATTAGGTTCAGCTTTCAGGATTTTAATTAATCCCCTTCCTGACTCTTCTCACCACTGTGCTGCTCCAGAAGGGAATAGAGAGAGCAATCATGCCAATTTCTAAGACACATTACTGCTTTCTTTCCCTGGCTGTCATTTTTCAGAGATTATGGTTATAATTCCATGCATAGACATATAGATTCTATTATTTTGTTAGGTGTAGAGGGTGTCAATAGGCCTTGGATAATCAACAGGTTGGGGAAAAGAGATAGCAAGAAAAATGTGAGGCCAAAACTTCCATAAAGTTTAGGAGAGTCACAGAAAATGATTGCTATTATGTATGTTACATGCTATGTTACATGCTCTAATTTATGCTTAGAGATAATCCATGTTAGTAGTTTCTAACCCTGTCCATGCATCTTGCTAGGCCCATTCTACATAGCAAACACATATGTAGTAAGTAAATGTATTAAATAAATACCATGGCACTGTTCTAGAAACTTTACACACACATTTACACAAATACCCACCCATTTATTATCACTACAACGCTATGAAATAGGAGTTAGTATTATCTTCATTTTATAGATGAAATGAATCACAGAGAGGTTAAGTAACTTGCCCAAGGTCATATAGCTGGACAGTACTAAAATCTGATTTCAAATTCAGGTAACTGGGCTACCTTGTCCACGTTCCAAAACAATACACATATTGTTTCTACATATCAAAAATCTAGATTCCTAATTTAAGCCAGAGTTGAGACCAAAATACCAAAATATAGTGCCAGTCTCAGGAATTCTCATATATTAAATTCTAATCTCACTTAATAATCCCACAGTCCTAGAAGGTAGGTGCTGTGTTTCCCCGAAAATAAGAAAGGGTCTTATATTTATTTTTCCTCAAGAAGACACCTAGTGCTTATTTTCAGGGGATGTGCTATTTTTTTTAAGTACAGTACAACAATCTACGTTTATTCAAATACAGTTAAGTCGTCTTCTTCTGGAACATCATCATAACTCTCCAAACCCCGAATTCCACCCTGAATTTCTTGTGACTCTATTTCCTTTAGAACCATTGGCTCCAATCTCTCATGTCGAGCAATAGAGCTCTCATGGGGCAGATGAGAAGGGCTGCTCATCTTCTTTACCGCTTCGCGAAAATGCATGGGTTGTGCAGATACGCTGCGTAGCCACGTCCATCGCTAGGTCTT
>VBSM01001562.1:8063573-8112911 GCA_008086735.1 Cheirogaleus medius
TGAATTGACGGGCACTTGGGTTGTTTCCATGACCGTGCAATAGTGAATTGTACATTTTGATTTAAAAAAATATTTCATATGCTATGAGCACACTATTAGCAATTTCATGTTCATAAATTCCTTTGAAAGCCCAAATTGGCATTGATGAGAATAAACACAAGTTTTCAGAAAAACAGCCAAAGTTTTCCACTTGTAAAGTATACTTGTCCTAGAATTTCTGGAGTCAACATATTTTATACTGCTGTATTACAATACCTAGTCCAATTTCCAAATACTATTTGTACCTTCTGCAGCTATACTTTAAAATGCATTTAAATTTATTTCTCTTTTTGTACACTGATGTTATTGATTCCCTGAAGGGGTTTACTGCAGGATAATGAGATTTTAGGAATTACTGTTCTGATTTTAGAAGACTGATTACATTCTATAATTTTGCTGTTAGTGATCCTATATTGGTACTGAATATTAATTACAGCTTGCCAAAAATAAAAACCAAAGTATATCTTTTGTGTCATTTCCAAGTCTTAGAAGATTGTATTTGATTTATATTTGAAGTATTTATTTGGATTAGAACTTGAGACCTAAGACAAGCATACTCTTGATATAATTTTTCTGTTCTTTTTAATCATAAGATTATAAGGTGGCATATGTTTTCAAGTCAGCAAAAACCATTCATTATTCTCTTCCACACAGAGATATGGAATCTTGGGCTTAAGTACATTCTCTAAAGCTTTATCTTAATTGTCCAAGTGAGATACATATATATATATATATATGTATCACACACATATATACACACACATATATATGAAAGCTAGTACTTTCATTAGCATGTAAACATTATAAATTATTATAATATAGGTTCACTTTATAATGCTAAATACTCAAACACTGAGCCAGTCACTTTGCCTAAAGTCCAATAGTAAATACCGAGCCCTCGTTAGATTCCAATGCCTGTACGCCTCCTGCTTCATAATAATGCTTCTGCAACCTTTCAGAAAACTGCCTTAAGGACTATCTGGTGATATTTTTGGTTTACTGAGTGGAAAAAATAATCCCAAGGATGAGAAGCACATGCTACTATTTTATTCTAAATCTAATGCTGAATTTAAAATAGGTATTATACAACAGACTGTGTGAGTAGAACTGTTCTATACTTTTATTCATATAGTTGGCAATAAGGAATATGTCAGATGATATTCTAAGATTAGCTTCAGATAAATTTCTTGATAAAAATTAAGACCAGTTCATTTGTATTAATGTTGCTGGAACCTTTGGAGCCCAATGCTTTTTCAATGAACAGCAAAGACCATGTGGATTTAGGCTGTAGCCACTTAAAGACTTTAGGATCACAAAGCTGAATTTAAAGTACGGATGGGATCTAATAGGTTTCTAGCTATTAGGAAACAGAATGAGCTATAAAAAAAAGTATAATGGAAACAACAGTATTTCACTTAAAAATGAAAAGTGAACTCATTTTACACACACATATAAATATACTATTCTGTAAATATATTTTAACAAATGCATTCATTAGCACCTTACAATGTTTAGCAGTCACAATTGACAAACCAAGGAATTCGAGTATATAATTGACTACTTTAATTATGGTAAAAGAGTATACTATATTGTTTGATGTTATATATATATCTTTAAAAATCTGAGCATTTGTTTTGTGCCACACACAGTGGTAGGCACTTTACACTCATTATCTCATTAATCTTCAGATATGCAATTCTTCTTTTACAATGGCAGAAATAGAGACTTAGAGGTTAAGTTATTCATCTAAGGTCACAAAATTATTAAGTAGCAGAGCCCATATTTAACTCTAGGCTGCCTGACTACAAACTCTAAATTCTGAATCCCAACTCTGTATTAACCCTCTCTATTGCTTTGGTCAATACTGAGAAAAAGCTTAGAGATAATCACATCAAATCCTACTTGAGCTATTTATTTAGCAGCTATTTACATAGTAACACAACTGATTTCATCTCACACTTAGAAATAACTACTTGCTGTTTAAAATTTTTTTAAAAAATAGTACTTTCTCCCCATTTCCTTTCTGATTAAATGTTAATGCAAGTATCTGGGCAGATGATAGAGTAGTTTACACACTCCCATCTTAAATGAACTTGAATACCTTCTCACTTAATATTTTACCTTCAAGAATTTAAAAATTACCAACTGACTTAAACTTAATTTTGAAAACCACATATGGGAAAGATATTATAGATATAAGACAGAACTCTGGATATGCTAAAAAAATGCTATTGTTATATCTTTGCAATAGCAATTTTTAAGTAACTCTGAAAGAATTCAGAAGCAATGAGGGCAAATCTTATTGTATATAACTTGAATTTAATATTTTAGTAATATTTTACATATTTTAGAACAGTAAGCTTTTCTTACAGAAATTTGAACATTAAGCAATATATTTCATTTACTGATATATTAATTTTAAAAAGTCTGAAATATGTTCAAGATGTCAACTTATATTAAAAGTCTACAAGGTTATTAAAAGTACTTATACAAATTTACTGTTTGGTAATCATTTTTTAAAAAACTTGGAAATAAAAGACTCTAAAAAGTGAGGTAAAATTTTAACTAATGGAAGAGAGCAACTTTCTACATAAGATATACAAAATTAATGTGAAATATTGTTATTTAAGAAATTGAAGATAATGTACATATACAAACAAATCCTCAAAATAAGGTCCATGTTTTAAAAGTCAGTTCCAATGCATGAACATACCTGCTGTTTCATAATCTTTATCTGTTCTTTTTGTTTTCGCTTCTCCTCAGCAGCCATTATTGCTATGATGAGAAACCAAAGTATAGATATCAGAAAAAGAATGAAGGAGAGAAGGATCTTATGAATCCTCCAATACTCATTCTTCAAGTTTATGTTTTCATTTAAATCACTCACCTTGCTGTTTTTTAGCTTCTTTAGCAACCCGAGCCTGTTCCTGCTTTTGAAGTTTTCTCAAAAGCTTTATTTGTGCTGCTTGCCTGGCTATTTCTGAAAAATACAAAATTTCAAAGAATCTTATTAACAACTTTACACAACTGATAACCTAAAACAATAACTGTGTGAAAATGGATTGATCATGAATGATATAATATTTAAGAGAATTGCCTAAGGTTAGACAGATACGAAGTAGGAGAGTGGTGTGGTAGAAAATGTCATGTTTATTTCCCTTAGATATTGTCCAATTATTTCATCAAAGATGAGTACACAGAAATCCATAAAAATGTTTCCCTTAATCCTCATCAGAGAGGCTCATTTAAGTACATTTTTTTCACATTTCCAGTAAACCTCACTTAGTAGGAAAGTAGCTATTATATGTAAGAATAGAACACTTTCAGTCTTAAAACAAAACATATAAAAAAGGGATAAGACCTCAAAATAAAACAAATACAAAATCCTCTCCCCTACAAACTTAGTATTAAATATTTCAATTAGCTATACTAATGGTTAAGTTCCTGAATCCAGTGATATTTTCCTGGATGAGAGTGGGACTAACTCTCCTAAATAAAAATAGAAAATGTCAATGATTTTTAAGGACAATCTAGTTCTCATAATTTTCAAGGACAAATGTATGAAACTGGGGTAGATGGACACAATTAATGGCCCTATTCTTCATTCCTCCCTCTATCCATGTCATTTGCAATATGACTTTGCAGCAGTTCCCATCAAGAGGTGAAATATATTTTCCTGTCCCTTGATTCTGAATTCAGCCATGTGAACTTCTATGGTCAAGAAGATATTAGCAGTTGTGATAAAATTAGAGCTTGAAAGTATAATTGCACTCTTTCTACTTTTACTCTTGTACCTTATGCATTACTGAGGACATGATTGGGCTAGGTTATGGAAATTGGGAGCCAGCTGACCTCATACACGTGAATAAGTCCAGCCAAGATCAGAAAAACTGCTTAGATAACTCCCAGCTGATTCCATTTGCACAAGCAATTAATGCTTAGTATTGTATGCCACTAAGATTTGGCGGTGGTTTCTTATCCAGCATTACTGTGGCAATAGGTATAATGGATACAGAAAACATGTAATGTCATTGCTTTTTTCTGCTGGCAAATTTAATCTGAATACTAACTCTGCAAGTGGTGTACATAATATTACTCATAAAATCATTTTAGGAAGCACCACTTTACAGTAGACATTGTTTTAAATTTTATAGTTGATGAAGAGTATAAGGAACCTACAGATTATATTTATTGATAATGAATATGATTGCTAGTACCTGAATCACTTGAGCTCTAACAATTTCCACCATTTATTGAATGCAGATATTGTCTTAAGTTACATAATCTTGTCTAATCTTCACAACTACCATATATGGTAAGCAAAATCATGCCCAGCTTACACATAAAATGACTGACTTATAGAGGTTAAACTACAGAGCCAAGATATAAAACCCAGGCCTCTCTGACTCCATGGTCTACATGCTACTATCTCTAAAAAACTTTAAGCAAAATTTGAATGCCTTGAGATTTTAGCTAAAAACTTAACCCCATGTCTTTGTAATAGATGAAGTGAAGTTGGTTACTATGGCTAATTTCCTATGATTTAAGATTTTTTTAAAGGGGAAAGGATGTAAAAAGGTTTAATTTTATCTAGGAAATTGGAAGTGTTAATAGAAAGATAATATGGAAGCTGATGATAAAGTACAACTCCAATTTTCTAATAATTTTCAATATTAGGTTATAGGCATCATCAGAAATTTCTGAGATCACACACAAAGGATCTCCTGTTAACTAAATACTCTGGGAAATAAAATACACCCAAAGAATGTCATTAACATCTATAATAATGCCAGATAAATTTTTTTTAACATTTAAGAATTAAAAGTTTTGAACTCTGCTATAAAGGCCTAACTATGTGTTAAGACGTAAAGATATGCTAAGTGATTAAAATGTTTCCTAGAAAATGTTACATATGTATGATTTATTGCTTCAAGCTAAATTGATGTTCTCTAATAGAAGTTTTACTTTGAATAAGGAATTTGTATAATATATAGATGTGTGTTTGTGTATGAGTATATCAGTCAATTTCAGGCCCCACACAAGTCACAGTAATTTTTATATTTCAACTCTTTGGACAGAAAAAACATTAAAAAGTTTAACTCATATCTTTCATTTTACCAAGGAATATACAATTTTGATTCATTATTTAAAATGTATATAGCTTAAATGTTACATTATAAACAGTGGGAGAAGATGTGGAAAAAAAAATTAGAGACACTATTGGAGGAAAGAAAATGAGTTAGAGACCTAGAAAAGTTCACCCAGTCTCTGAGGAATAAAACTACTTCCAATATCTTCTCATTTATTTGGTTTACGGTTGGTGAATATATTATGCTATAATTGATTTTTGAAATATTAATTGAAAAAATCTTTTATGGCTTAAGATATTATCTGCCTTAATTTCAAAGATAAAAGTTTATTTTTAAAATAAAGGTTATTTTCACATAGGATTAGGGGTATTTTGGACATGACTTTTTTCTTTGATTTCTAAACATTTTAACATCCCTAAAATCAGAATGTGTCTGACAACTGGCAATACTTTTCTTTCTTAGTGGTACATCTTAAAATAATGGTGCATCTATCATATAGATTACTTATATGGCATCTCAGTTGCTAAGATACATGTAATGGAGGGGTGCTACTTGATATTTTGGAAAATCTGATATGTTAACAGTATTGGTCAATTAACAAGCAGATTTATTTATATAGACTTTATCATATTCAAACCTTGTCAGGTTTTTTTTTTTTTTTTTTTTTTTAAGAGAGAGGGTCACTCTATTGCACAGGCTAGAGTGCAGTGGTGTCATCACAGCTCACTTAACTTTGAACTCCTGGGATCAGGAGGGATCCTCTTGCCTCAGCCTCCCAAGTAGCTGGGACTACAGGTGTATGCCATCATGCCTGGCTAATTTTTCTATTTTTTTGCAGAGACAAGGATCTCACTAGGTTACCGAGGCTGGTCTTAAACTCCTACCTCAAGTGATCCTTCTGCCTCGGCCTCCAAGGGTGCTGGCATTACAGACGTAAGCCACTACGCCTGGCCTCCTTATTAGATTTTTATCTGTACTCGCTGAGAAATCAGAGCTCTCATTTCACAATGTTTGGATGTACATTCAAAACTCACATTTATGTCAGTGTTCTGACTCTTTCTTCAAATTAAGTCCAGTTTTCAGTTTAATTAAGTCCTACTAGGACAATATAACAAAAACTTCTTCTAGAATCCTCTCAGATAACCCCCCAAACTGTTAATGTAGAAGTCTTTTAGAAATAAAAGAGGTGATAAAGTGATTCATTCTCTTGTCTTACCCCCCAAAACCATGTAAACTATATCCCATATACTTGTAAATATTAATAATTATTTATTTATTATCAAATATTTAATTTTTATATACATGTTGTGAAAAAACACATGTACACAATAAGGTCAAAGGTAATACAAGTTGTAAAATGCAAACTAATACAAGAGAGAACTATGTAATCAAACATAAATCAATTCAAAATATAGAGGGAAAATATTGGTAAAAGTTGAATAATTAACTTCTCTTTTGTTATAATAAAAATATAGTTAATTTTGCAAATTTAAATTTGCCATTTTAGATACTAAGGAATAATGATACTTGTCTTAAATATGCAAAATATGCATGAAGAGCCCATGTTTTGGGTATCAGTTAATTTCAAGCTCTCTTATTTTATGCAAACAATGCACAAACATTCCCCACCATTAAACACTCTTCAGAAGAGTAAATAGCTTATTGACAATACCAATTTTTAAAACTTATCTATGTCTGTTAATCACTTTTTTTCTTTTTAACCTTCTGTATTAACTGTTTGGGGGAGATGACAGTCTTATGAGAAGCCAAATAAAATAATATTTGAAAAATATTTCACTAACATACTAAGAAAAAAACTTACATGATATTAAGTTATATGCTAGACTTAACTTACATGCAATGTCACTGGTCAAAGTATGAATTGGTGCAACCTTTTTGGAGACAATATTTGCCTGCTATTGACCAAAATTGAAAATGATAAGTATAATATATTTAGATATGTACAATATATATTTATTGCAACAGTGTGATAGCAAAGATCCAGAAGTAGCTTAAACAGTCATCAACAAGAGACTGATTAAATGAAGTATAGTAGTACCATATGTGGCATCACTTAATATTCAGCCATTAAAAGAATTATGTTGATTTATAAGTGCTGATATAGAAAGATATTCAACATAAAGTGGAAAAAGAGCAAGCTGAATAGTATGTATACTATAAATCTACTTATTTTATAAATAAAAAATATATATGTGAATGTTTGAATGTGTTTGTGTGTGTGTATACATATCTGGAAAGATTAACAAAAACCTGTTAATTATTCTACTGATGAGTGAGACTGAGATTGTCTTATTTTAAAGCATTCGGTTCAATGAGCTTTTGTCATGGATATTTTTCTTCTACAATAAAAACAAAGCAGCAACAAAGAAGTCAATATTATGATGGTGCTTACAATAAACAGAAATAAGTTTTTCAGTCATTTCCTTCACATTTTGGTGTTTATTTATAGGAATAGTTAAAAACTCATCAGAAGAAGTAAAATTCTGTTATTTTTAAAGTAAATTTTCATTATTAAACCTTTATTTTACATTGTCATATATCTTTACCTATATGCTTGCAAATATAAGACATCTACATATATGATGATAGTTATATTCAGACAGCCTTAAGAGGCTTCACATTTTTAACTAGTAACTAAAACTGCAAAGCAAAACCATTTCATTTTACTCAGCCTTCTCTGTGCCATATGTAGCCTGGGAACTTCATAATGATAATTTATATATAATTTCAAATTATTAATACATTTGAGGTTATGAGCACTTTAAGCTTGATAAATGATACCTTCTAGTGATCTTAAAATACTTTTTGATTTAAATCTATTTATTGAGCATTTTGAAAATATATATACTATATTCAGACTACAGGAGAACCCAAACTAAAAGACTGGGGTTACTTACCAGTAATTGGAGTTCTCTGACTGAAAATTTACTCCACAGATCCACATATTTTGGAGGTATTCCCATGTACCACCTCAAGGAATCGGGAGCTGTTAAAATGAGAATTTCCAGAAGGTTGGCACGACCTTAAGGCATGTGCCAAGTGCTGGTTGATTCCCTTTCTTTGCAAGCCTTAAAAGCTTAACACCTACCTTTGTAATTCTAAACACACAGGGTAGGATGTGTTTATGACTATTGTTCTTGAAAGAAGATTACCTAATCAAAGAACTCCAGTTACCAGTGGGACTCCTTATTTTTTCATTTTATTCTTATACAAATATCTACATTTTAGAAATTTAGAGCAGTGTCAATCATTCCTAAGTCAAAAACATAAGAAATACTTTAAGTATGATTTTTAATATGATTATCAGTGTCAGATACATGATGTTTCTTACCTTGAGCTTGCAGTTTTCTTAGCAATTTGGCATCTGTGTTATCTAAGAATTCAGCATTGCCAACATTGGGAGGTCGACCCTTCCGACGTCTCATCCTGGATTCCTCTCTTGTTCGTTGTCTTTCCGGATTTGGTGGTCTTCCTCTACGACCTTCCATTGCCCTGATACGAGGAATGACATCCTCTTCTTTCAAAAGACACCACTGCATTCCCTTTTAATTAACATTTTATAGAAATAATATATTACAAACAAAATATACACAAGACATCAATATGTCAGAAAATTCTAGGTAAAAATCACAGATATTTTGAAATTTAGAAAGCTGGTATAAACTTTAGGAATTTTATTTTTTAAATTTAGACTTATAATTTGTTCATGACCTTTGGTATATCTTTAGTATTCTTACTTTAATGACTTAAACTTTAATTAAATATATAGAGAGATCTGTATCTGTATTTATAAACATATAGCTAGAGATACCTATCTTAATTACCATTTCTGAACTATAATGACCATAAAGTTAGCAGATATTTGAAAATGTTAGTTATGTGATGAGCCCCCTATGGATTGTTCTTTTGGGTTATTAGTTCAGCCAAGAAACTAGGCTATCCAAATAGATGAAAGTTCCTCTTTATAGGAATATTACAGCTAACAAATGAAGACAAAAAGTAAGAGAATATCAGCATTTTGCAATACTTATCATTGAAAAGAGAGACAACAGGAGAGATTTAGCCTCCTGATGGAGGCTCATACCATCACCTATAAAGTACTCTTGACCCTAAAAAAAAAAAATCAAACCTAGGTTTTATCAAGCCTCTAGATTTAATTACCATAACTTTAAAGGAAAGACAGGGTGAGAGGTATATGTTAAACTATACAGCAAAATCCAGTCTGTAGAAAATTCTACAAATGATATAGTTTCTTCAACAAATTAAATTGCAAGAAGTAAAAAAAAAAGAAAAACTATTGGAAGATTAGATGAACCTTAAAAGTTTTATCAATCTCAATCTGTGGACTTTACTTGGCTATTGATTCAAATAGATACACTGTTAGGAAAATTTTAACATTTAAGAGACAAGGCTCATGCCTGTAATCCTAGCACTTTGGGAGGCTGAGGCAGGAGGATTGCTTGAGCCCAGGAGTTTGAGGTTGCTGTGAGCTGATGCTACAGCACTCTAGCCCAGGCAACATAGCGAGACTCTGTCTCAGGAAAACAAAAAAAAAAGAGACAAGTAAAAATCTGAATAATGACTGACAATTGATTGTATCAAGAGATTATTATTTTAAAGTATGATAAAGGTACTGGGGTTATGTGGTTATGTAAGAGTCTTTATCTTTTAGAGATACAAATGGAAAACATTTACAAATGAAATAAAATGTGTAAGATTTGCTTCAATGAATTATGAAAGGGGAGAAGCAGATGGGGGTATTTGTAAAACAGTATTGGTCATAATGATAATTACTAAAGCTGATGATGGGTACATGGTATGTATTATTGTATCTGCTTTTGTATATATTTGAAATTTCCCATTAAAAGCTTCCTGATAGAAGCACACCCCCCAACATAACGCTTGTGTATTATAATAAGAATCATTCTATTTAGTGCATAAGCACAATCTGAGTCTGGTTTTCACATATCTTGCATATGTCAATCAAAACAAATACATTACGATATATTAACTTAAAATACAAAATAATATATTTAGATATTGGAGAGGTACCCCTTTAAAATAACTATCTTATTATGTTTTACTTTTTCTTATGAGTTAATTACTTCAGTGTGAAGGCTAAAGGAAAATTTTAAAATGTGCTTTTCTCTTAAACTAATCTCAAAGTAGAAATTTTGCTTGAAACAGTGAAAAAAATTCTACAGCCAAAAACAATCAAAAGTTCTTCAGTTTTATTTTATACCATGATTCCTAACCTGGGGCAAGGAATCTATGAATATCTCAGTTAATGGGTACTCCTGCTACTATAATGGATAATAGCTAGGTCCCCTATTCCAAGCACTGTGTTTTGTTCCAGGTACTTTGAATACATTATGTACTTTAATCTTCACAACATTTCTATCTCATACAGTGGCTTTTATTGTCTTTATATTACAATTGAGGGAATTCAAGCCCAGTGAGGCTAAATAATTTGTCTGAGGTACAGAGACAGCAAGGACAGCACTATGATTCAAACCCAGCATTGGCTCACTTTAAAACCTGTGCTCTTGACCACTATGTGTGCTTAATTGATGTTACAAAGGTGTTCTTATACTTGATAAGTAACTGATCACAACATTCAGCAATGAAAACACAGCCAAAATTAGGTCAAGGAAAGACGGGTCAGAAAAAAATTAATGCATATAGTCCATATCTTTATGCTAAAAATAATACTATGCTAACTCCTTTCAGTAATTCTCATGTTAAAAATAATTTTAAAAATTGAAGAAAATGAAAATTTTTTTGCTCAGATTTCCAATGAAGTCAATAGGAACAAAAGTTGTACCAAGTGCATTTTTAGGCCATAAACCACTAAGAAGGAAGATATCAGAACACTTTTATGTTATGTTCAACAGCATGGGAAGTTTTTGATTCGTTTAGGTTTTCATTTTTCTATTATGCTCTTAGGCAGCAAGGCAGCATGTATTATATAAATTGAAAAATATAAAAGTGACATTTGTGATGCTTGGAAAACAAGAGAGGCTAATAAAGTCTGTAAACAAATCTGCATTCAGTTTTTAAAGTATCTTATTAATAATAAAATCAATTTTTGGCCAAGATTTAAAGGGTTTTATCAACTTTTGTTATCCAGACACAATTTTTACAGGTATATTTTTTCAGCTAGAAAAATAAACCTGTGTCAAAAAAGCATAGAATATGTTGGTGCCCAAAATTTACCAGACAGATACAGTGACATTATCATCTATATTTTTGCCCTTGGCATTTAGGAAGTAAGTACTTTCTAGGGGGATTACATATATTGGGTTACATAAAATATC
This sequence comes from Cheirogaleus medius, assembly GCA_008086735.1. Taxonomy (NCBI): domain Eukaryota; kingdom Metazoa; phylum Chordata; class Mammalia; order Primates; family Cheirogaleidae; genus Cheirogaleus; species Cheirogaleus medius. Next base: position 8,075,041 of record VBSM01001562.1, read on the forward strand.
TTCTGACTATTGGATTTTAGAAAATGAGAAAAAGATGGTTAGGAAAATCTGAACCTTATATTGCAGCTTTAAGTCACTGAAGAGCAAAAATAATTGTGGGCAAGGACAAACAGTATTTATCTCAATAAACTTTTCCTCAGGAAAAGCTTATATAATTTATATCACTTGATTCATATGTTATTGGCTTTTCTGTCAATAATAAATTATAAAAAGAATTAATTCTTTTATAAATTTCTAAGACTTAAGGTAGTAAATGATTCCTGAAAGTGTTTCTTGACCAAGATGTAAAAGATATAGATAAAATAACAGATGATCAACAAATGGAGGCGGTGAAAGATTAAGTTTATATTAATATTTTTATAATTCCCACTTTCAAGGGTTGCTAATTTATCATTAGTGAATAACACATTCACTTCTATAAATACTACAAAGAGAAGGAAGAAAAAAAGAAAAGTTTATTTCATAAGACTAAATAAAATAATTCAGGTAAATAAGTAAATAAATAAATGAAAATAAATAAGTAAATGAAATAAATAAAAGTACATTGTAAGACTGTAATGTAGTATAAAAATAAAGTTTCAGCTACTTAAGTATTTGTGAGGCGCCTTACTCTGAGTAAGGCATAGCATTATCTAATGGTGAGCTAGAGTCCTTTCCTTTAAAGTAACAGTATTCTTGACAAGGACCTCAGGTTCAGGCTATCCTAATGCAGGTGATCCACGGTCCACATCCTGAACTGAACTGAAAAAAGAGTCTGGAGATTGATACAGGAAGTTGTCTCAACTGCCCACATAAAAATTATGATGGTCTGCATTAGGGCATGGGAATTAGAGCCGGAAAAGAAGGGGAATTGTACACTGGTCTTTCTGGAGAAAGAACTGACTGGAATTGAAGATTGCCTGGGTGTGAAGGAGGAAAGCCTGAATGTAGACCATGAAGGTGATTAAGGTTTGGAGTAGTCTCTAAATGACATAGAAAATGGAAATAATAAATGGATAGTGAGGTTTTCTCCTTGAACAAAGGTAAGTTACAAGATGGAGAAATATTTGAGCCAACTGGCAAATGCATTTATTTCCTCAAAATTTTTATCACTTAAAAAGTAAACAGAGGCCAGCGAGGTGGCTCACACCCATAATCCTAGCACTCCGGGAGGCCGAGGCAGGAGGACTGCTTGAGCTTAGGAGTTGAGATCTGCCTGAGCGAGAGTGAGACCCATTCTCTACTAAAAATAGAAACATTAGCCAGGCATTGTGGCATGTACCTGTAGTCCCAGCTACTCAGGAGGCTGAGGAAGGAGAATCATTTGAGCCCAGGAATTTGAGGTTGCTGTGAGCCAAGATGACACCACTGCACCCTACCCAGGGCGACAGAGTGAGACTTTGTCTCAAAAAAAAAAAAAAAAGAAAGAAAGAAAGAAAGAAAAGGAAACATGAACCCCTCTCCTTACTCCACACCTTTCACTGAAAAAATAAAAATGTAAACAGTTTTAAAGAAAATCTCTCTCTCTCTTTTTTTTTTTTTTTTTAAAGAGACAAGGTCTCACTCTGTCACCCAAGCTGGAATGCAATGGTGTGAACATTGCAGCTCAAACTCCTGGTTTCAAGCAACCCTCCTACCTCTGCCTCCCAAAGTTCTGGGATTACAGGTGTGAGCCACAGCACCCAGCTAGAACACATTTATTCTGAGTGAATTAATTTTTAAATGTTTTCTGTATTTGGAAATTCAAAAGAGATGAGCTATTATGCAATTTAATGTCAATATGACTTTACTTCGACATTACTATTATTCTTCATAAATGACACTCCAAAGTATAATTGAACATTTCATGAGCAACTGGTCTATTTTCACCTTATCTTATAGACATCGAATTGCTTAATTAACTCTGTTTCCCATGTTTCACTTTTGAAAGCTGGAATAAATTTGAGGCTTAGTAGCAACATGAATGTGTTCTCAAGTCTCATTCCTGCTTTAATTTCATATCCTACCTTGTCTTTATTTTTCTTTTGTTGCTCCCATTTTATTTGATTTTTTATACTTATAAGCTGATTTATTTTTGAAGGAAAGCACTGTGTAATTACTTATAAGTAAATGCAGTAAACCAGTCCACCAAAAGCGAATTCACTGAATGATCTATTTGACAAGTTACTGAAGATTTTTTTTAAGTTTTCGTATCAGTGAGACTTGGCTGCAGCAATGTCACCACGGATTTGCAATCCTGTGCCACTAAATGCCAATTTCTCAAGTTAACATTTGAGATGAGATGCCTAGTACTACACTTCTTGAATGCTAAATGTCATATAAGTGAATGGATAAACTTTCCCCTACTTTACTCACATTCTTCTGGATTGGGACCTGTATCTACCCTAGTCCTTTCCTCTGGTAGTAAAATTGCAGTGGTGTATGTTTTATTTTATTGTTTTATAGACAGGGTCTCACTCTGTCACTCAGGCTTGAGTGCAATGGCACGATCATAGAACACTGCAACTTCAAATTCCTGGGCTCAAGGGATCCTCCTGCCTTAGCCTCCTAAGTAGCTGGGACCATAGGCTAACACCATCTCACCCGACTAATATTTTATTTTTTTGAGACAGGGTCTTGCTCTGTCACCTGGGTTAGCTAGAGTGCAGTGGTGTTATCATAGCTCACTGAAACCTGAAAATCCTGGGCTCAATTGATCCTCCTGCCTCAGCCTCCTGAGTAGCTGGGATTATAGATGCGCACCACCACACCTGGCTAATTTTTCTATTTTTTGTAGAGATGGAGTCTCACTCTTGTTTAGGTTGGTCTTAAACTCCTGGCCTCAAGAAATCCTCCTGCCTAGGCCTCCAAGAGTACTAGGATTACAGGCAGGAGCCACCATGCCAAGCCATATGTTTTAAATCTGGATTAAGGCAATTAGTCTGACAATTTAAAGCCTTTTAGCCATTTAGTGAACTGATAATTTACCAAAATGATTTTTGGCTAAATAATTTTCAGTAAATTTAACCACACCTTAAGCAAACAAATTGTTTTTACTATCTTTCTCTTTGAAAGTATACTTCCAGAATCCTTTACTTCCTAATAATTAGTTTATATAAAACTTTTAGAATGTTATACCTTAAAGGAAATCGATCTTAAAGACCCCCCTATAGGTATTTACATTACAGAGAAGGGAATTAAGTAGGCTTCAGTTTTTCAAAGTAACATAAGATGTTGAAATATCCTGCTAGGAATCTAAGAAATATCTTATTAGGGCATGAACAAAGTAAGGGTATCAACTATTTTTGACAGGATTTGACATTTCATATTTTTGAAAAACAAGAATTAGTATCATGAGAAAAATCTGAATTGTGCTGTATTTCCTTACATCTATTTCATAGTTTAGTATATTATGTCTATTTTTAGTTACTTTACAGTGCCAGAAGTAGGTGGTGAGAGGTTGATACACTATAAACTTTGTGGCATTGGGGATTCTTTTTTTTTTTTGGAGACAGAGTCTTACTCTGTCACCATGGCTAGAGTGCAGTGGTGTCATCATAGCTCACAGCAACCTCAAACTCCTGGGCTCAAGCAATCCTCCTGCTTCAGCCTCCCAAGTAGCTGGGACCATAGGCGTGAGCCACCCTGCCCAGCTAATTTTTCCTTTTTGGCAGGGGGGATCTCGCTCTTGCTCAGGCTGGGGCATTGGGAATTCTTAATCCACTCTAGTCATAATAGCTTATTAAAATTATATATTGAATAGCACTTTAAAGATGTGAACAAGTAAGAACAACTAAGATCTTAGGGGGAAAGGGCTGTCATCTATTAAAACAGTTGAGAAAGATGTGATTTGATACACTTGTTTCCACATGCTGACTATGCTTTCCACTTACTCACAGTAAGTTAACCTGTAAAAGTCTTAACTTTCAATAACTCCTCCTTAGCTCCACATTTGGTTTCATACAGTTGGCCTTCTAGTATAGGCCTTGCCTAGCCGTAAAAATCCTACCTGGTAGATCAGTGACATAAATTTCTAGACTTTTAGATTTCTGGTACTGATCTTTCATGTTCTTAGTGTCCATATGTCCCCACAGCTATGTTGCGTTAGGGGTGACAGTTAACAGCAGAGTTGAATTAGAACTCTGGTGTTGGCTCTCAGTTTTTGTTCTTTAATTCGAAATAATCACCAGCTTTACAATTGCACTAGAGACTGTGTGCTGCCTACCTTATTGTGAAGTCTCCTCTTACTCCTTATTAACAAAACCCTAATTTTAGCTGGGCAGCACTGTGCCAAGTGTTTTATCTTCTCTCCAGAAGACAAACCAGTGATCATAACTTGTACTTTTTTGTACTCTTCAGTTCCTCTATGAACACTAGTTTGTCATGCTTTCAATTTCATTTCTCTAGTAAAAAGTGTGTTCACTACTACATTTTTCTTTATGGAAAAATACCTTTAGGGAAAATTAACTTGGGAAAAAAAATGCCTGGCACATTATGTATTTGCCACAAATATTTATTGATTAAATGACTAAGAAAAAAGGCTCTTTTCGGTAAGAACTTTAGACTTTTTTATTTTTCTTATGCCATTAAAAGAAGAAATACCATACTTTTAAAAAAATACATGTCAAATAAAGAAAAAAGGCAACATTTTCTGAGTCATTTTTAACTTGTTTCTTCTTTGCATCTTTCCTTATTTGGCCTGATAGCAAAAGACATTCAATACTCTAAATGCTTCTGAACTTCCTGGTTGATAAAACAATAAACTAAACTATAATATTTATGCTGAAATGTTTGGTTTTCTACAAGTCCTAAAAAGTGCTTTTCAAAATATATCATCATATGTTTCAAAATAATCTTTGTCATTAACAATTTACTTTGAAGCCTTCCTATATTCCTAAGAAAAATGTGGAAAAATGTGAATATCTCTTACCTTTGTATTGCATTTAAATAAATAAAATAATGCCATTTTATATTTATCAAAATCTATTCCCCCCACTGCTAAATTTGACTGGCTTAAAAAAAAAATTCTGTTTAGCTCAACCTTACTTTCTATTATTCTGACAATCAAAAACAAAGTAAAATAAAAATGATGACAAACATTAGGTTCAACAAGTTCTTTATAATGTGATAGGACAGATATCTACAAGAAATCTATTTACCTTCATGGCAGTAGAGTCTAGACTAAAAAAAAAAAAAGAGAGAGAGAAATCTATTTACCTTGCACCCTTTTCAAATGGGTCTCAAAGGGGCTAAAACAGCTAAAAGAAATTCATTAGAAGATAGCCAGCTAGCATGGCATGGACTTATAAAGAGTATTATAACTGTTTTATTCCATGAAGTCTATCACCTCCCCTAAAATAAAGATTTTTACAGAAGGTGGCGAGAAGTGTTTGATGTCTATCAGTACATACTGACAAGTAGCTGATTCTACAAATCTCTCACCATATTTGTGGATCAAAATAAATAAAACTGATAATGAATAGATGAATCACACCCCAACCCATTTCTTTTTTAATCCTATTTACTTTAATTAAGGTCTTCTCTTTTTTTCTTTTTTTAAAGGTAATAATTAGACTGTTTCTCTTCAGTTAATAATGAATTTACTTAAATTTTAATAAATGTAAGCTCTCATATCTCTCCTTATTTTACTATACACAAAAGTCCATATTTTCAACAAATGTTTGCTGTTAATAATAATAACATAATCATATTTTAAGCTCAGAAATATCTCAAATCAAAAATGACTAACTTATAAAAATAACCATAATTTTCCACCGCAGATATTATCTTCTAGCAGAAATTATCTCTAAATTTCAACTGTAAAATACAGAGCTTTGGAATACCACTGATGCCTTTTTGAAATGCCTTAAGTAAAATTAGAACACATAGAACTAGTAGTGGTTAATTTTTTTGGTATGTTTTAAGAAAACATTTTCCAAACTGTAGCTTGGAAATACATAATGGACAAAATATATTTCCAAGGAAAATGTTTCATCAGGAGAGGGATTAAGAATATTGTCATCCCTCAGTATTCGTGGGGGATTGGTTCTAGGACTTTCATCTCACAAATGCCAAAATCTGCGGATGCTCAAGTCCCTGAATATAAAGTGGCATAGCATTTGCATATAACCTATCACATTCTCCTGTATAATTTAAATCAACTCTAGATAATACCTAATATAATATAAATGTTATATAAATAGCTATTATATTTTTTAGGGAATAATAAGAAAAACGTCTGCAAATGTTCAGTGCAGATATAATTTTTGGAATATTTTTGATCTGAGGTTGGTTGAATCCAAAAATGCAGAACCCATGGGTATGGAGGGCTGAGTGTACTAATGATTCTGCAAATACAGCATTTCATTTGCTATCAAATACCCAAATAGATATATGGAGCTTGGAAAACTGTAGCAGTAACATTTAAAATCATTATGTACAATCTCCATGCTTTTGGAAAACTATGAATTCTTAGCTTTATTGGGTTACAAAGTGTATAAGTATTTACTTTTAATAGTCAGGAAATTGTTTTTCATATTATATACGTAAAACAAACAAATTTTAGAAAATACAAAACATGCAAGAATATGGAAAGCAAAATAAAGATCCATTGTACCAACAAATACATATATTATTAAAGTTTTGACATATTTCCTTTGTCTTTTCATATGTACAGTTTTGTTTTTTGATATTTATTCAGCCATCATACTATTTATAGAGTTTGTATAAAAACAAATATATTTTAAACACATATGATCATCATTGCATGGTAACAATGTCTTTGTGCCAAACTATATTTTACATCTACAAAATTCAGGGTGATCAAAATTATTTCACATTATTAGTTACTATAACAAAAATATATAATCTTCGTTCATTTTCATAGAAAATTCTTATATAATGTTTCTAATTAATCATATACTTACATAAGTGAATTATATAACATTATATAGAAATGTACACGGCTTTACAACTATATGCACTAATTAATTAACTAAAATACGTTTTTGGATTACTTACCTTTGCCCACTGTTATCTAAAAGTATCCTAAAATAAATCCAACTTACAATTTTTTTTTTAACTGAGAGAAATGTTCTCAAAATTGCTAGTATTTTCCCCTAGCACTCTGTTGAAATGTTGGCAGCTTAACATATACTGGCTTTACTAATTCATCCTATTTCCTTGATTTGAATTGATCTCAATAAGACAATATTCATTTGGAAAACACTAATTATATTTAATAAATAGCGAATGCATGTCAAAGAACATTCTGCTTTGTGTAATAAGGCTTTATAGGTTAAGTCCAATTATCACTGATACAAAATTAAAAATCCTTTATGTATTGAATAGCAATTAGCTTTCCTCTCAGAACAAAAACCTAGTAAACTTAAAATCATAAAAATATCTTTGGCATAAATAATACAAGACTGTGATAGGATTAAAAAATAAGAAGAATTTTAAAATGAGATTATTGCCATCTGGCTGGGCACAGTGGTTCACACCTGTAATCCCAAAGCTTTGGGAGGCTGAAGTGGGAGGATGGCTTGAGGGTAGGAGTTTGAGACCACCCTGGGCAACATAGCAGGACTCCCATCTCTACAAAAAAATTTAAAAACTACTCAGGCGTGGTGACACGTACCTGTAGCACTAGGTACTTGAGAGGCTACGGTGGGAGGACCACTTCAGCCCAGGAGTTCAAAGGTGTAGTTGAGCTATGATTGTGCCACTGCACTCCAGCCTAGTTGACAGAGTGAGACGACGTCTCTTTTAAAAATAAAATGCCTTCTAATATGTTTTGTGACTAAAAAACTGATCCAGTATATGTGGAATGTGTAACACTGTGGTTCACTAAAATTTTAAGAATCTGTTTGGTGACAGATTTAGTCTAAGTCCTTTTATTTAAGTTTAAAAAAATAAAAAATCCTAGAATATTTTTCTACATACTTCTTTAAGCCTCAATAAATACATTATGGCATTTTAGTAAATGCTATAAAGAGACAATGCCATAAAGAGACTGGTACTCTCTACCAGTAAAGAGACGAGTAAATCTGGACATAGCTACTTCCTTAAAAAGTCATGGTTACCAATGGAAAATAGGTTATATGATGTGTGCAAAAGAATATTTTTTCAGAAACCTTGAGTTATGGTTTTATCTCTGCCTAGTTGAGGCTGTGTGACCTTAAAAAATTCCCTTAATCTTTTGAGCTTTCAAAATAAGCCTCTTACAGAATGAAGATGGCCTTTTCCATTTCCACAATTATAAAATTAGAAGGTAAGACAGGATAGAAAAGCCTGCCTATTCACAGACAAAATATTAATTGCTAGAAAAAATTTCCTCTGTACATTATAATGGGACAGAAGGGAGAAAGAGTCAATCAAGAAAGAAAATATCAACTTCAACTAACTGAGCATTTTAACCTTTTTGAAACATTTTCATGCATATGATCTCATTTTAACCTTGCCATAATCCTATGAAGGCATAAGTGTAATTATTATTGTTTCTACTTGGCAGATAAAGAAATTGAGGGAAAAGGGGACATTATGTTGTTGTTGTTGTTTGGAATCACAAAACTATTTCATGGATTAATGAGAATCTAGGTCTAATCACTCCTTAACTAGGATCCAGTTGCAATGGAGCTGATAGGGAAAGGGAATAATAAACATATGCAGCTAAATACAAGTAAGGAAAAAAGGAAAAACATTTAAGGAAACATAAAGGAAATGAGGTCTCCTTGGTGGGTTTTTTTTGCTGGTAGGTAAGGTTGTATGCTTGACCCATAAGATCAAAGGGAGCTGTAGTGATATGTTCAGAAATGTGTGTAGTATAATTAATTTAAAAACTCAATTTCTACAAAATTTAGAAGTTTCACTCACCTACTTCTAAGGAACCAAAAAAAAAATAATTACCAATCTTGTGAAAATGCATCATATAGTGTGGCATAAACAAATGGACAAGATTCTTCCCCAAAACTAAGGCATATTTATCTTCTTTGGACAGACTTATATTTAATAATAACAAGATTTTCTTATTCAAATTAGTTTTTTAAAATATAGGAATTAATGTTTTCCTATATTTTACATGAACATGCAGATACTTTTATATACATATAAGTTGTAAAATTATTGATGGAATTAATAAACAGGAAAAAGCTTACTTAAATATGAAAAAGACATCTATTAAAGTCAAAGCTCCTTGTTACTGAAACACAGAAAATTGAGGTCTTAGTGTTTACCACAAAGTTATATGTGTAGGTATATGAATTAACTAACAAAGGCAATGCTCCAGAGTGTAGTGAGATTTACTTCATTTAGGTTATGGTACTACTTTTTGGTTCAAAGACTGTACTTTTTAAAAAGTGGATACCTGCGGTCCATCTCTGGCTTCATAGAAGTCACCCACTCTTATTTTTGCACTGAAGCTGAAATTGTCCCTTGAGATATCCATTATTCCATTTCTGCTGAGATACTGAAAAAATCACATATTTTTCCACTTCAGGTTTTAATAATTACAACCCAGCTTTGATGTATAGATAGCTTCAGGACACTAATGTTTTGCATATTCTATGAAGGGGCTATGGATTTATAGGAGATCAATTGGGTTAACTAAAATAGTCCCATATAAGAGAATATTTTGTATCAAGGAACTTTATCTGACAAAGGAGTGTACTTTTTTTTTTTTTTTACATGAGCATGCTTAATAGGCACCAAATGTATGTTATTTGGTGAAAAGTATGTACCTTTATTACTTCAGGGTACTGCCTAAGTTTCTTTCCACATGGAGCATAATATGCTACTTCTCCTTGAAGGCGCCCTCCAAAGTTTCTTATTCTTGTCTCTCTCTGCCAGCTACACATAACAGAAATGAGGGTTATGACATATGTAATTTTAAGAAAACGTTTAAAAATGAAAAAAACTTTATACATGCTCTTCAGAAAATATGAAAAACACAAAGACAAAAATAAATCCCTCATACAACCCATAGTTGCTAATGAAATTATTTAAACTTTTAATTAATTTAACTAAGAAATTAATCAAAGACTCAATTTATAAATATTAAACTCCATTAAAATTTTTAGAAATCATAACTTGTATTACTTTGGGTACTTAGACATTTCAGTAATCTGAAAATGTGTACTGATTTTTTTTTTTTTTTACATCTGAAAAGCTTTAAGCAAAGAAAAGTAAACCTGACTCTCTGCTGTTTGGGGCTCATGTACATCCAAGTCTGAAACCTGTCAGATCTGATTAAATTATTTTAGCCAAACTCTGGTAGAGTCCCTCAGTTTTGACCAAAGTGGCTTTCACTGTCCTTTAATTCTATCTTCACAGAAATTTCTGACAGTCTTAACTGCATTCTGCCCTTTGCCATATGATTTGTTCTTGGTTCTTTTCCAGTCATGTTAAACTTGGCTGCATGATCCCATCACAGCTCTGCCATACCTCTACGAAGCAGTTAGACTTAATTTCAGTTTTCTGATGTATCAACTTCTTTGCCGTTTGCTTTAGCTCTTCTGCTCTAATAAATACTATGCAGTATTTTCACTTCTTTTATTAATAGCAGAGAATGAGAAATCAAGTATATATCAAACATGCATAAATCTATGGAGAAAAGCAAAATAGAAAAACCTCATTTTGCATACCCATATTCCAATGGAATACGCAGTTCACGTTCATCTGTTACTCTTCTTCTTTTGGAGGTGCCTTTAAGAAAATTCAACCAGTTGATATAAAAGATTAGTTTATATAGATGATAATCTTTTGATAGTTTAGAAACTTTTCCTTAAAAAAGTATATTTCAATGACTTGGATTATTCAGGGTATTTCTGCAATTTATACATTAATTTTAGATGGTTTTCAACAAAACACTGTATAAGGCAGAGGAATTTTTTTTTTCTTTTGGTCTGAATGACAGAATAACTAGTCTTTCTAAAGAAAATACAATCAAAGGTAAAAATATGTAGCTTTGTTATTAAGGAAATGGCTAGAGAAGTAGGAGGGAAATAGAGGTTTCACAAAATCTATTTATAGTTGTTGTCTTAGAAAATATTAGTTTTCAGATGCTGAAAAATTTCAAAAGCTGGCTCATACATTTAAAGGCAATATAATTTCTATGTCCATATATATCTATAGTCAAAACCACTACTAGGTCTTTTAATTAACCTAGAGCACAAAGGAATAGGATTATGATTATAGGTAAAATTTTTCAAAGACAAAAATCAAGTTTCATAAATACAAATAAATTCATCTAAGACAAGTAGGATATACTGGTTTGTGGTAAATGAAAGCAAAATTAGAAATTGCCAAGAATAGAGTAAAACAAGTGAAACAACAAAATATGTTACTAAACATATCTGTATTTTCTTAGCTATTGAATGAGAATAGAAAGCAGTTTGGAGATATTAAATGTAGAAATTTTTAATGATGGCCTTGAAAAGTTTATAAAAAGTCAAACAGGAAAAAAGATGTGGCATGCTAATGGAATTAAGAATACTACTCAGTAATAGAAATGACATTGGTTATATGATGGGCAGACTGCAGTTGCATCTTAAGTAAATAAGTGAGCTTTTTTGTATAAAGTACAGTTGACCTTGAACAACACAGGTTTGAACCACATAAGCCTACTTATACTCAGATTTTTTTTCTGCCTCTGCTACCTCTGAGACAGCAGGACCAACCCTTCTTCTTTCTCAGCCTACTCAAAGTGAAGATGACAAGGATGAAGACCTTTTGATGATCTACTTGGACTTAATGAATGGCAAATATATTTTCTCTTCCATATGATTTTCTTAATAATATTTTCTTTTCTTAATATTTGTAAGAATATAGTATATAATACTTGTAACATACAAAATATGTGTTAACTGAATTGTTTATGTTATCAGTTAGGCTTCCAGTCAACAGTAGACAGCTATTAGTAGTTAAGTGTTTGGAGAGTCAAAAGCTCTATGCAGATTTTCAACTATGAGGGGGTCAGTGCTCCTAACTCCCACATTGTTCAAGGGTCAACTGTATAAAAAAGTCCAATTGTCAATCGAATTCTATATTCTAGAAGCATAAACTGAACACAAAAGCAAGAAAGATTCAAAATCAAGTGCTGTTGTCATCAGATTCTTAAATTGGAAGCACAGGAAAAAAAAAAAGGTCATGTCCTTTGAAAATACATGTTGACCTTTCTGAGCCAACCTAAGATCTAGCTGCAATACTTGATTCTAGTGAGATCATCTCCAGAACACTGTATAAGTAAAAATTCGTGCTATGGTTTGACGTCTACTTTACAATAATAAAAATAAAGTGTAGGTACCAGAGTGTGGACTTGAAGTAAGTGTGGAAGAAGATGTACCAAGAAAAACAGGTGACTGTGATTCAGAACATAAGGCAGCAGGAGCAGAGCCTGGGGCTTTTGTTATGTGGAGGTTACGAGGTGTTGAGTGAGCTGTGAGGCTCATGGAAGGGCTTTTGACAGAGGAAGTTGTTTTATTCAGTTTCATTGAAGTTTTCTCTCCTTCAGTATCACTATCTGATTCATCTTGGTCTTTATCATCATCATCTTCTTCTTCTGATCCTTCTGTATCTGATTCTGAATTACTATCTGATTCTGGGAAGTAAAAGAAGCATTTGTATATTATAACTAGATAATTACCAATAATTTGCAGTTTGTATCTAAATGGACTAGTTCAGGAACCAGTATCTGTGAATGAGAACTCAAAAGAGCAACTTTCCTGAAGAGTAAATCTTTTAATTTATTTGAGAACAATGTATGTAGGCTATAAATCCTCAAAAAATTTTTTAAGAAGTATAAGTTTCACTCAACACTTCAATCACAAAACAGTTCTCATGTGACACTATTCACATGTTGAGTTCTGCTTAATGGCTTCAACATCACTTCTAATTTAATAGAGAAGCTAAGGTAAAAAGAGGAATTTACTTGAGTATTCAAATTAATATATTCCAATGGCTTAAGAAGTATACTCAGTCCAATATGAGGAAGAGAAATCTGGCATTACTATGATACTTTCATTTGGGCTTTGGGGTAAAAGAAAATAATTTTCTAGGGGAGATTCTTGGGTTTTTTGGCTGTAGTTTTCCTATTTAGGTGGCAAGATTTCATCAGGCTTCTCAAAAAACTAGTCTTACAGAAATAATTATGGTAGGATAATTTAGTGATTTAATAATTTAAGTTCTAGATATGTAGTCCTATGTATAATGCATCCACTCTTCCAGATATGTAAAATCTATTACTGGATTAAACTTGATAAACATAGGACTAATAATTGGACCATATCCGAATGGTTCCCAGAATAACAGCTTTTGTGGAATTCTATTTTGTGTGGTACTGTCTGCCTATATTGAAGTTCACCACAAAAATTAGTTTTTGAAAGTTATGAATATTGATATTTATTTATTACTTATGCAAATTTGTTTTTATGGAAACCCCAGGAAAAATTACTATCAGGAAAAGTTGTTCTTATTCTGAGCAAATTGTTTAACTTACAGATACTTTAAATTGTATTAACTGACTATACTTTCCTATTCATATTGGTTGCTAGAAAATTTAGTTGAATTTGTGTCTGACCAGTAACAAATTCACAAACTTTTATAAAATGTATTTCATCTTTGTATTTAAAATTTAAGCTATCTTGTATTTTATGTTTTCAGTTTTCTGTGGAACAAGAAGAGGTAAGGAAAAAGAAAATGCAAAGAAATACCCGCCCCTCCCCCCAAATCTAGAAAGTGAATCAAAATTAAACCAGGAAATATTCCATATGTTATTTAATAAATTCTGTGTTACTGATGGACATTCATAGGGATTTAGGTTTTTGGTACTTTCTGAATAATTGTGACTACAATTTTACCTTTGTTCAAAATATCTGGTGATGCAGTTTAACAAACAGCAGGAGAGATGGAAAAAAGGGGACAAATAAGTGGTCCTTAAAGAAATGAAAATTAAGCAAGTTGATGAAACTGTCTTAATTTATGCATCATTTATATTCACTCTAAAGTTATTATTTGTTTAATGTCAAATGGATGACAAGCTGAGAATTTAACTTAGAATTTCCCAAATTAATTACTCCTGTATTTTGCAAGCTCATTATAGAAATGCACAAAGCTGTGTGAAGCATAGTGAATGACCATGATTATAAATCTGTGAACTAAGAAGTTCTTTAAAATGTTTTGGTTCACATAGCATTTAGAGAAATACTTTAAATTTAAAAATGGAAAACAACCTGATTGACTGTCATCGGATTCATCATCTTCATCATCTTCCTCATCCTCTTCCTCATCATCTTCCTCTTCATCCTCATTTGAATCTTCGGAATCTTTACTACTGGGAATGTCTGAATCTGTTCCTCTAAACTGTTCCACTAAAGATTTTGCAGGATGGGAGTGATGCTGTGTTTTTACTGGATTTACATTATTGCTAACTGCTTTTTCCTTCCCTTGACTATGCAGTATGGGAGAGGCAGAGGGCATTACAGGTGTCTGATTGCCAGGGGTTCGTCTCCCACTTGTACTCAAATTTATAGGTGAGCAAAAAGGAGTGCTACTTGCAGTAGCGGTGTTTTCATTAATCTTACTCTGCATTTTAGTTTTGGTAGTAAGTGCTAGAGGAGCTTCTTGAATGACACTTTGAATAACTCCATTTGGTTGGTGATTACCTAAAAGTGCATTTGTCAAGAATGGATTAGGGTGGTTGTTTTCTACTGTTTGTTTTGGATGTGCTGGTGAAGTAGAGGTTGCTTTTGGATTGGACAAAGCTGCAATAACCTTCTTCAGGCTCTTAGATGACTCCTGTTTCTTTAACTGTGATGGGAATGCCTGTTTATATTGTTCCTGTTGAAACATAAGTTTAAAAACAAAATACCATAAAAACAAGACTGCTTTTGTTTTCAATATCTGAGAGCAAATTATAGCTACCATATCATATACAAATTTAAATCATGATATACAAGTGCCATAAAAGGAGTGGCAGTGATGACTAGTTGGTTGTTAAACCTTGGCCATACCTAATATATTTAAAATTTAGTTTTCCCCTTCCTTAAAGTATAAAATATATATGTTTCCTGACTATCTCCCTCTCTTTATTGTTGGTCCCATTCTCATAATAATCCTAACCTGAAACCCTAAAAATATCTTTTATTGTCTTTTTTCCAACTCAGCCATAGTACCATGTCTTTGGATTCTTTCATTGAAATACTGCTCAAATTTAAGCCATGCCATAATTTCTTCCTACCCAACTACCAATATATGCTGTATACCAATGTAAGGTTTATCTTAGACTAAATTTTTATTTTATTATATTGGCTCCTTGAAGCATTGCCAACTTTATAAAGTCTAAAAACTTTAGTTTTATGTGCAAATTACTTTACAATTAAGCACAAACATACTTTTCTGGTCAAACTGGACTATTTGCCATGAGCTATGAATATCATATTTTTACCATCTCCACATTTTCATATAATCATTTTCTTTGCATGAAATAGCCTCCTCTATATAAATTTCAAGCTGATGAAATACTGTTCATTCTTCAAGGTCTAACCCAAGAAGCTTTCTATGTTTATAACAGCCAGAAGCACTCTTTGCCTTATCCTCTGAGATCCTTAATCTCCTTATACAGATGCTCCTCAACTTGCAGTGGGGTTACTTCCCTATAAACTGATTGTAAATTGAAAATATCTTAAGTCAGAAATGTATTCAATACATCTAATCTGCCGGAGGTCATATCTTAGCCTCGCCTACATTCAATGTGCTCAGAACACTTACATCAGCTTACAGTTGAGCAAAATCACCTGGTCATACAGTACACCATAGAGTATTGTCTGCTTATCCTTATGGTAGCTGGCTGATTAGGAGCTGCAGCTCTCTGTCCAGCATAACAAGAGACTATTGTAACACTTTCTATTGGATAAATATTGCTTTTGCATCATTGTATAATTGAAAGATCTTAAGCTGAACCATCCTATGTTGGGGACTATCTGTATTCTATGCCATACTGCCTTTAGTATACATAGTATATGTCTGTATGTCTTAAACCTCTAAGGAGATAAGTTTACATCTTTGATAAATTCCTTAGGGTAGTAACACTATCATTTATTCATTGTTACGATCGTCCCAAAATATTGTATAGAGCCCTGCACTTGGTATGTACTCAAAAAGCAATTTTAGATTGCTGAATAATGACTTCTTGAGCAACAAGAACTTCTTTGAAGCAAAGATTTAAGATATTAAGCTGGTGGGAATGGTGGCTCAACATTCTGTGGGATCTACTCAGAGTGCCTTTAGCACATTAACATTTGAAAGAGCAAACAGTTTAGAAAAACAACAATTTTCTTGACAAAAATTAATTTATGAACCATTAAGCCATAAAATTTATGTTTACAAATCAAAAATAAAAAATTATTTAGCTATTAGAATCTCCTTGAAAACAATGAAATCATGACTTTATTAAATTAGTATAATTATTATATAATATATAAAAAACTAAAATAAAATTATTAAAATATTCTAAGTTAACAGAAGTGGAGTTGAATTTCCTAACCTAAGGTAATATTCTGTATTGAAAATGTGGATCTGAAATTAAAATCAGCATCACGCCTGGGCCCCTAATACTCAAATTATCAATGATTTGTGGTGGGGATTTCACAAGTGTAAATGTAAATTAAATGTAAATGTAAATAGAATGCCATATAAAATGACTGATTAATATTTTAAAGCAACAGTACTAATAAGCAGCAAGCAATTTATATATAAATTTTTAATCTTATTTAACATCTTTACTGTATTAGTTTAGAAATTTAAGTTATTAAGATAATTCTTTGTAAACAAAGACTCTCATATAAAATTTGTACCTGAGGCAATACCTCATGAAGAGAAAGTGCTTAATTAGTATTTATTCAGTGAATAAATTACGGAAAATTACACCAAATAGTTGGATTTACCTTTTAAGAGGAATCTGATAACAAAATTCTTACTTTAACATATACAAGATTGAAATTTTCTTTATAAAATAGTGTATTTTCATCTGTTAGAACATAATTGTCATGTAATCATTTTATACTATTTTCTTACAGGTAGTAAATTTTCCTTCTAAATACATAGGACCAAAGGGCCATGAAAACAGCTTTATACTTAATTTTCTGAACTGCTCCTAATTCTCTTCCCATGTAGAATCTCTTCCCATATATTGACACCTATATAGATTTTCAAGAATAGCCAAAGATTATTATATTTTATCCCAAGACTAGTATCAATTACTCTTTTATAAATATCAGGGCTGATTTATAGAAAGGAGAAGGGAAGAAAATTGAGACCTGTACAGTAGCAAATCTCTCACTCCTTTAAGATATCCATTTGGACTACAGGTAGTATGGGAAGAGATAGGTTCAAAGGTCTGTCCTTGCTCTAAGCTCTTGTTCCCCTAGTCTCTACTTGAGACCACTGTAGAGAAAAAAAAAAATTCCTCCAGATAAAACTTCATAAGAGAAAACTGACATAAGACCTACGGAATTCTATTATGGTCTGTATATCCAACTAATGTATAATGATTTAAATTACACACCTTTAATGTAAGGGTACTGAAAGATTCAATGAATAATATTGAATCAAGAAAATCATAAACTGATAAGGGATGCAGACACATACACAGCAAGTAGTATGAAACAACAGAGATTATCATGAGAAATAAAGCAAAATTCTGTATGTCAGACTGTCATATAGACAGCTGTTGTAAGAGAAATATTTACAAAATACTCTGTTCAATAATAGATACTGATAAAAAGTAGATAACATCATTTGGAATTGAGTCTAATGTGAATGTCCATTCACATAAAATATTTTCCATTAACTACCATTATCATTTCAGATAATTTGTATTGTAATTTCTGAATGATCTCTAGTTAGCAAGAACACCAAAATTTTTCATCGTAATCATGTTTTGAAATCAGAATGCTTGGTTTAAATCCCTTCTGCCCTTAACCTGTCATATGATGTTGGCAAGTGACTCAACCTCTAAATTTTAGTTTCTTTATTTCTTTACCTCACAAGGTTTATAAGGATTAAATGAGATCATATGTGTAAAAATCCTGGCTTGGCTACATTTATTAAGCAAGTGTCTAATATATGACTCTCTACTAAGTAGTCATATAAAATTCTTATTTAGGGAAACATTAAAAAAAACCCTTTGAAAAAATTAAGAAACTTTTGGAATACAAATAACTCTTGATGTAGCTCTATAAACTCATTTATCTTAAAGTAGGATCATACATTAATGAAAAGTTAAAAAAAAACAAATAATGTAATTTTTAATTTGCTTATTTTACTTGTGAAAAGTCAATAATATGATGCTGATAATATTTAATACCTGCTTGTGTTTGAGCAGTGCATTACAAGTCATATGCATAATGTGATACCATCTACATAATGTGATACCACTACACTCAGATCAGTGCTTCTCAAATCTGACTACACATTTGAATCACCTGGAAGTTTAAAAAAATCCAATACCTTAGTTCTACCACAAGATGTTTCGATTTAATGGTTCTAAAGGGTATTGTGCTTAAAGTTTCCCAGGTGATTCTAATGTATAGTCAGGGTTAAAACCACATATTTAGAGTCTCCAAAAAAGGTTGATTTGTTCAAGTTACTTTTCTTTGACCCTGTTCTTAAATTCTTCATAGTAAGAGTCAATGGACAAGGATATTGTGACTTTTTCAAGTAAGAAAGGCAGAATATCATAGTTGTTAAGAATAAAGATGCTAGTACTATACCGCCTAGGTTTGAATTCTAGCTCCATTACTAATCAGCCCTGTGATCTTGGAAGAGTTATTTAAATTCTACAAACCTCAATTTTATCATCTGTAAATGGGGATAATATTATTTGCACTCATAGATGTTATAATCCAATGAATAAATGCATGTTCAGCAATGAAGACAATGACTGATAAATAGTAAGTGCTCTACAAGTGTTACCAAATGATTAGGATGCCTAATGATAATATTTGTTACCAAGAGACAGGATACTATGTTCAAACAATATTTTAATACTCTAGGATGATCATGGAATAAAAAGTAATGGTAACTGAATTATTAGAATTCTACTAGACATATGAATATAGACTATGTAGTGATATAAAATAATAGCAAGAAAAACAAAGATGAAAAAATTCTCTGAAGAGTGGTTCTGGTGTTTTTGTAAGTAAAAGTTACATTTCATAAAATTCATTAAGAATGGCAAAGGAAAATGATTTTTTTTTTTTTTTTGAGACAGGGTCTTGCTCTGTCGCTAGGGCTAGAGTGCATTGGGGTCATCGTAGCTCACTGCAACCTCAGACTCTTGGGCTCAAGGGATTCTCCTGCATCAGCCTCTGGAGTAGCTGGGACTACCGGCATGCGCCACCACATTGGCTAATTTTTCTATTTTTTTGTGGAGATGGAGTCTTGCTCTTGCTCACGCTGGTCTCAAATTCCTGGCCTCAACCAATCCTCCTGCCTTGGCCTCCCAGAGGGCTAGGATTACAGATGTGAGCAACTGTGCCTGGCTGGAAAGTGATTCTTTATAAAGGATTTTTACACTTAAAATTTATAAATTCTAGGACTACAATGATAAGTTATTCAAGAGTTCACTTCTTTTAAAAAAGAACATGTAGATATGGGGGGGGGGAACAGAAATTAGTTTTAAACCAAAGTAATTGTAAAGCTTGTCTTATTCAAACATATTTACCCCCTTATTGCTAAATCATTAGACTTTGGGGGCAGGTGGAACAGGATGGGGTTGGGGGGAGTGACAAGATTGTGTTGCAAAAAATATATTAAACAGATGTATATGTGAATATAAAATCAGAGAAATTTAGTTTTCTGATGTACATATTCTATTCCTGGAGACTAAGAAAGTATGAAAGAGTAGAATTTAATTTAAGCTTGTGTATTGTGAGACAATATAGAAGCTCCATTTATTTCTAATAATAAAATTCTTATATAAATAATTTTTAACTCACCCGTTTAGATCGTAATTCACTGGCCAAAGAACTAGATTCTTCAGAGGTATTTTTATTCCCTGCTTTAAGTACATCAGAAGAAGGAACTATGAGTTTCATGTAAGTTTCCTTTTTGGCTTGATTTACCAAAGATAAAGGTTTCACATTGGACACCAATCCCGTAGACTGTATTACACTGGTGTGTTTGTTCACAGATTCCTCCTTTGCCTGAGAGCTTTGGAAAATAAATGGAAGCTGCTGTGACAAAACCTGAGGCTGCTTCTGCTGGGATTGGAATGATGAGTGAGTCTGGGATTCAGACACAAGAGGTAATGGCTGGTGTATTCTTTTTTCCTGGGCTTTTTCAGTTGCTTTCTGTCCATCTGCTTTTGGGTCTGAAATACCATGTAATAGCACCTGGAAATAAAAATTAAAAGGGAGCTTCTTAACATCTATTAAGACAAAGAACATCAAACAGTAAAAAAAGAGTACTTTAAAAAGTGTTCCTAACGAGTTATGATAGATTTATGAAGCTCACTAAAAATATACCAAATGTCTCTTTAAAAATGTTTCTCCATCTCCTATTCTTTCTTGTGCAAAAAGAAAGAACTCAAGATAATGATTAACTTTAAAACTATAGACTTTGAGAGTTAAGATAAACCAGTTAATTCCAAAATATAAATGTTTGAAAACTGTCCATGAAACAATTTATACCTGGTTGTTACTTTTATGTTGTGCTTCACTCTCTGAATCAGAATCATCTTCACTTTCTTCAATACTTTGATCTTCTTCCTCTTCATCTTCCTCTAGATCATCTGAATCACTACTACTAATGCCTTCACTTGAGGTGTCTGATGATGTGCCTGAATCACTATCACTGTTGCTAGAACTTTCCATAGTTTTTTTCCTTGGTTTCTGAATGAAGACAAAGTATTTGGAAAGACTTCATTTTTTTAAACAATTCAAGTTTCAGTAAAAGGTATGCTCTTTTAATTTTCAAGTGGTATTTTCAATCTCAAAATGTCATTGTAGGAAAAAGGAAAAATGTCACATATTGTAAGCGTAATTATTTAACAAACTGATTAAATTAACATATCTGACAGAAATTTCCCAGTAAAAAGTATGAGTTCAGTCACATGTAGAATATTGAAAATATCAATATATTATGTATGTGTATGTACTCATATGGCTGTCATGCTTTAAAATGTATGACAGATTAAAAAGAGCAGTTCACAAAATAATTATAATTATGATACATATGTTGAATTTATACATTTATCTTTAGTCTTCTTTCTTTATGCAGCGAGTCAGTAGCCAAATATTTACCTCTAATGTGTCAAATATACCTCTCTAGGTGCTGGACTACATGGTGTGCAGGACAGAGTTCTTGCCTTCAAGAAACTTACATTCTAGTGGTTGGGAGGGGAAGGGTGGATAGATGCTTAAAATAAAAGCAAACAATTTTGTATAATAAAAAATGTGGTAGAGAAGATATAATAGGTAGCAAAAGACTACAGGGATGCTTTAGTTAGAATCAAGGAATTTAATTATGTTTCATAACAGAAAAGATAGAAAAATATGACAAAGGAGAGAGATTTTTGGAATATTTAAGACTATAAGAAAAGGAAAATCCAAAGCTGGTAGAAAGGGATATTAGGTCACATAAAAGGGAAATTTTGTGATTCAAGAATAGACAGTAGCATTGGATGAAAGGAAGAAAAATCATGAGATGAATTATAATTAAATAACTATAAAATAATGGAAAAGTTAAAACTCCACCAACAGAAAGACTGAAAAGGAGAAATGTTAAAATGACAGAGCAACACAATTAAGTATAATCTATAGTTGCTTAGGAGTATTTCAATAGCATTTGCTGATAAATAAAAGAGCAAAACAAAGAAAAAGCTGTAATAAATTATAAAAGTTATGGTCTTAACAGAAATATAGCCTTTCATGACTAGTGAGGTTTGGGGAATAAAAGACAGTAATACACCTCTGCAACAGGAAATCAAATTGAAGCCATAGTTACAGTGTGCAGATCTATATTCTTTCTTTTGTACCTTCTGAAGATTGATTTAAATAAAAGAAAATGCATGAATGAGGAGAGTCACTCCTGCTGGTATATTCTGCTTGCAATGACCCTGTTTTAACTGATCCTAGCTACCATAATGTCTCTTCCATAGATACACATTTCAATAAGCAGACTAATAGTTACCATCATTCCCTGAGCTATCTTCTTCCCTCAGGGTAGAGCAGAGAGGGATGAGAAACTGAATTGGAATAGTGTGGGAATCATACCATGAGAAAGACCATAAGGTAGACATTAAAGGGAAACAATAATAATAATATATTAAGACTAGCATTTATTTCAGAGAAACAGCTTCTTCTTTGCAACCATAATCTGTTGTGGGTTTTTAAGCATGTACAGCAAGACTATGAAAATCATAAAGAATCTAAACTGAAGTTATTTTTGTTTAAGTAGAGGTTAAGAAAGGAAAAGAATAAGGGGGCTATAGTGATTTAGCAAAGAAAAATAAACTCCTATTTCAATGCCCAAGTAATCTGTGTATATTTTTAGATTTAAAGATGGCATGAGAAACCCATATCTCCCCTAAAATGGGGCTACAGGTGCTTGTTCTAAACTTTTAGAGTGCAAATTTTTTCTTGCAAAACTTGTCGAGACTAGCAGATTCCTGAGTCCCACTTCTAAACAGGGCATATGGCTCAGCATTAACAAGCATTTAATGTGATTCTGATGAAGGTGGTACAAATTTAGTACCCATTAAAAAAAGGTACAAGTGAGGAGACAAGTATTAGAGAAAAAGGGAAAAGATGGGTTTGTATATCACCAATTTTATTTCCCTATTAGAGTATGTGTGTATGTGTTTGTGTTATATTCATACATAATTAGGTAGTGAGCCACTTTTCTCTCATTTAAAACATTTTTAAAATGAGTCTTCTTAGGTTCATCAAAAATGATCAAAGAAGAGCTTATTAATCCCCCCATCCAATCTGGGAAAGCTTTTCAGAACCCTGTTCTTGAACTGTCATTTCACCATATACTTATTTCTTTCAATAACAAAACAAATACATATTAAAGGCTATTCTGTACCAGGCATAGTTGCTCAAGCTTCTGGGGATAGAAGGGTATGAGAAACAGACACCAACTCTGCCTAGTGAGAACAGGGAGAAGAGAATCAACAAACAATCTAAGTAAATGTTTTGAGTGAAAAATACCATGAATAAAACAAAATAAGAGATAGACAATATGTGCTGGGTGGTGCAGGTGGGGTGAGCTTTTGGATGCAGTCTCAGATAAGACCTTTCTGAGCTGAGACCTAAGGGAGAAAAGTCAATCATACAAAGATGTAAGAGAAGAGCCTTTCAAGATGGGAAACAGCAAAGGAAAAAGCTGAAATGTGTTTGGCATGTTCGAAAATGAAAAGGTCAGCTAGACTAATCAGAGCATACTGGTACGAGATAAGGATGGATGGACTGCTAGGGGTCAGATCATACAGCTATTGTAAGTCATGGCAAGGATTTTAATTTGAGTGGGATAGGACATTACTGGAGGGAGTGATAACATATGATATATATTTTCCCCATTTTTTATTGTGGTAAAATACATGTAACATCAAATTTACCATCTTAACCATTTTAAGTGTATAGTTCAATGGTATTAAATACAATCACAATGTTGTGCGACCATCAACACTACCCATCTCCAGAACGCTTTCATCTTGTAAAACTGAAACTCTGTACCTGTTAAACACTAACTCTCCATCTCTCCTCCCCGTAGCCCCCGGCAATCACCATTCTACTTCTGTCTATGATTTTCACTACTTTAAGTACCTCAAATAAGTGAGATCATACAGTGCAGTATTTATCTTTTTGTATTTGGCTTATTTCACTTTGCACAATTTCATTCTCACAGTTCCTCCATATTATGGCAAATATAAGAATTTCCTTCTTTTTTTGAGCTGCATAATATTCCATTGTGTATATACCACATTTTGCTTATCCAGTCATCTGTCAATGGACGGTTGGGTTACATCTACATTTTAGCTATTGGGAACAATGCTACTATGAACATGGGTGTACAGATATCTCTTGGAGACCCTACTTTCAATTCTTTTGGGTATATAACCACAAGTGGAATTGCTGGATCCTACAGTAATTCCATTTTTAATTTTTTGAAGAACTGTCATACTGTTTTTCACAGTGGCTGTATCATTTTATATTCCCTAACATATTTTCAAACCATAAAAAATCATATATGTTTTTGAAAGACTATTTTGGCTGCTGTGGGAACAATAACTTGTACAGTAATAGGAAGAAAACTCATTCAACCTTGAATTATTTAATTTTTTTTACGCAGGCTGTACATTTGTATATTTTACTCTGAAACTTACTTTAATTAATTTGAACTATCAATATTTATTCTAAATATATATGAAGACTATATGAGGGAATTGGACTTAATTGGTGACTTTCAATGAGAACTGAGATAAGTACCCTAACCCCCTCAACAGGAACTTTTAAATTAGCTGAAGAACATTTTCTCAAATTACACATACAAAGAGCTAATGAAACAATTTTTTAAAAGCTTTTAAAACTGAAAAATGCTAGATAAAAAGGTACAGAACTTTCTTCTTTACTTCCAATGCCCTTTTATCTACATTTTACTTGAACAACCCACTACCACAATCTCATGCCAGACCATGAATTATCCAAAAGCACTGTTCTTCTGAAATTTTAAATTCTAGTATGCCTCACTTTAATAGCCAATCTCTCTATAGTGTTATTTCCACTTAGGTATCTATAAACACTACTAATGGTACCTTAGAATCTCTCTCTTTATATTATTAAAGAAGTGCCTTGGTCATTTTTT
Source organism: Cheirogaleus medius (assembly GCA_008086735.1). NCBI lineage: Eukaryota > Metazoa > Chordata > Mammalia > Primates > Cheirogaleidae > Cheirogaleus > Cheirogaleus medius. Next base: position 8,099,860 of record VBSM01001562.1, read on the forward strand.
AGTATGTGCTCCTGGCAATAGTTTTTAGTGTAACAGCACTGATTTTGTTTAGACATTTCAATGTAGATTTCTCATTAGAACTAAGTATAGGGTCTGCTTCATAGTCATGCCTCCAAAGTCTTGCATGATGCTTATATACTGTGGAAGCACAGGACATTTTAGATTTTACTAGATTTTAGAACTAGTTAAAAGCATGGGCACTTAACTTTTTAGAAATATACATATAAAAATATACCCAATAATATGATATCCAGAATTTACTTCAAAATAGTATGGGAATCAAGAATGGGTGGTGTTTCAGTGTCTGGCATGTGGAGAAGCTGGCAGCAGCTCGGAGATAGGCCCTTGCTGCTTACACTAATGGGAATGCCCTTGAAACAATCATAAGGGAGAAGAGCTAAGAGCAGTTAAAGAGCAACAGGTAGGAGTATGACCCTGAAACCTGTGTCCCTGGGAGGAAACAAGCAAGAGTTTTATTTTTAAATCATGTTTACTCAAATGCTCAGTGGTGTGGCTTGAAGGGAAAAGAAATGTTTGTTTTAGGGCCTAAGGATACTACTTTTGCATTTTTGTGTCAGGTACCATCAAGCTTCTTAGTGTCACCAGATGACCTCCCCCAAATCTCTCATAGAAGTGTGCTATGCTCTGGAAAATATCTTCTGTTGAGAAGGAAACTAAAAGATCTAAATGAAATATCTCTCTGAAATATGCTCAGCAAAAGGAAAGAAACTTTTATTTCTTCACTGGATCCTGGAAAATATACAGAGCTTGATCCTGTCTTAAAAAAGGACAAAGAAAAATGTGATAAAAGAGTTCCTTACGATTAAAAATTGGAGTCTAGGAAGCATGCAGCTTGGATTTAAAGTTCAGATCAGTGCCATCTGCACAGTGGCTACTCACATCTTGCTATTGTTACTATGGTGTGTCAGAGCTTACTAATCCCTACCGTATTACAGTTGAAACATGGAGAGCATGATGTGTGTAGGATCACAAACTTTTGACTCTCTTCAATTGGGAAACCAGGCCTTAAAAGCAGTTTTTATAAAATGTAGAAGAGTACACACAATTTTAGTTACTATCTGTTTCCAAAATGTTTGTAGATGATGCTAAGGCTTTGACTCAGAATAAACCAAGACCTCTTAGTCAAGAAGAAGTTACAAACGGGAGCAGACCAAATTCACTGATATGGGTGATCTAATATATAATATGTCAGATCATATAGGTGGAGGTTTCTCAGCTTATTTAGTTGGATAAATGAATTCTGAACTTAATGGTGACCTATATTTTATAAGGTTGAGATGTCAGAGCTTCCCTAGCATGATGTGGAAGAGGGAATCCAAAAGCTTACAGTGATCAGAATGTTGAAGTGAATTTACCATGTGTGACCTACACACCCACTCCACTCCTGGTACCAATTCTAGAATAGACAAGATCTAGCCAGGAAGCAGAAACCACATTAGCAATATGAACAGAAAAAATTTACATAAAGAATTATTAACTAGTTATTGCAGATAAACTACTAAGAGGGATAAAGAGACCTCTAAAGAATATAAGAATAGCAGATATAAGGAATTGCCACTTTCTGTAGGACTAAGGTAGAATAATAAAATAAAGACAACCTTGGAAGAGAGCTTCTTTTCTCCAACTCCCCCCATTCAGCCAGGCTGAGCTTCAGACTTGACTGGTGAGGATATGGTTATTGCCCACTGAATGGCGGAGAAGCTCAATGAAGTATCACAGGTCAAGGCTGGCACACAGGAAACACTGCCTGCTAGGGTGCCAGAAAAACGTGGCTGGGAACCTGCCATGAGGGGTACCAGTAAAATGAGCTAGAAAGCCACCCATTGGTTTCCCAGCAAAACCTGCTAATAAGCTGCCTGGCATTGGGATACCAGCGAAACTCACTATGATGGTATGCACCACTGGGTCTCCTGACCACCACTGGGTCTCCTAGACCACAAGCAGAGAAGCCATCAGCTGGCAAGGAAGCCACCCCCTGGCAGCCACAGCATAAGAGAAAAAAGAACAACCAGGAACAGAAGTCCATTGTCTTACAGGACTCTGTATTGAGAAGGCCTAAGACTATACCAACTGGTACAGGAGAAAAAAGTGAATTTAGAGTGGAGAGGCAATAAATTGATAACTTGCAGAGTTGGAGATATACATGAAATAAAATTGGCCATGATGTGATAACTGTTAAAGCTGAATAGTGGGTAAAAAGGATTATTCTGTCCACTTTGTATTAATATATTTGAAGTGTTCCATAATAAAAGCCTTGTTATTTTTTTTTTTAAAGCACAGATTCTGAAGTCAACCTGCTTGGCTTCAAATCTTGACTCAGCCACTTACTGGCTAATTATTTTGGTGCTTTGTTTCCCCATTTGTAGTAATAGTAGCTACCTCATTTTGGGTATAGGGAGGATTGAAATAGATATTACATACAAAGCAATTAGAATAGAGCTGATAAGGTAAGTTCTCAATAAATTTTATCTATTATTACTATTAGTATTAATTATACTGGTGCTGACAGTTTTAATTTTTTAAGATATATTAGTACCATGCCATAAAATACATAACTTCAAAAATAAGACTTGTTAATTCATAAAAAATTAATCCACAGATTCTGGTGATTTGAACTTTGGAATGTTTATCTCATATATAGATCTGTTATACATTGGTTCTTCAAAGAATAACTTACTTTATCTTTGATTTTGTCAGCTCTAGCATCCAAAGGCTGGTTTTTGCTTTGCTCCGGGTTACATTTTCTATTTCCTCCGCCTGAGCTTGTACTTTTAATTTGTCCCATGGAACTTGAAGCAGTAGTGGAGAGTACAGATGTGTTGATACCAATTACAGATGATGTACTATTTCCGTTTATTGACCCATTTACACCTTGAAAGTAAAAACAAACATGTTTATACAATGAAATACTATTCACCCATAAAAAGGAATGAAGTACCAATATATATATACACAATATGGATGAAACTAAAAAAATGATAAATGAAAGAAGTCAGACATAAAAGGTCACATATCTTATGATTAAGTATTCACAGTAGGTAAATCCATAAAGACAGAGTACAAATTGGTAGTTGCCAGGGGCTGGGTGAGAGGGTACAGAGGAGCACCTGCTTAATGGATACAAGGTTTCCTTATGGGGTGATGAAAATGTTTGGGAACAAGTTAGAGGTGGTGGTTGCATAACACTATGAATGCAATGTTGGATTCAATATTGCATATACAATATTGGATTCCATATAGGGAGGTAATGAGATATAGTAGAATTGGGTTAAATTCTTGAGTATACAACAGCCATATGTAAGCAGTATTTTCTCAAACAACTTACTTAACCTTGGCTGCAAAATTAAAATACTTCTAATCTCAAAGAATTACTGTAAGGATTAAGCATGACAATGTGAAAGGGTCTAGCAAAATGCCATAAAAGTGTTATTAAACCTAACTCTTTGAAAATAGTATTGGAATGGAAGATTTATAGTACTTTACTTATGCTAATATGGATACCTTTTTCAGGACCATTTCGATTACTTTTTCCTGAAGTCCTTGAATGGAATGAAGAAGAATCATGATTCTGGGCTGGAGGAGCAAACAGTGGTGGAATTCCCAGTAATGGTGAAAAGAAGGTTGCCCCCGTACGAGTGTGAACATCTGTTGTTCGCCACCATTCTGCACCTCAAAACCAAACAAACCAATGAAACAAAAATATTTGAATTAACTTTTTAGTTAATGTGACAACTGCTTTCTATATTTTATTCCCTTTCAAAAATATTTCAAGTTTCAAATTGGATCAGAATTGCTAAATTACATATAGTTCTGATAATCTTTCTAATTATAAACAGCTGATTAGAACTTGTGCACTTATCCACTCTTCTCGTTAGGCCAATATCCAAGAATCTTCACTTAGCAGCTTTCTAGAATTCAAGCTTATAAAGAACAAAGGTAGTCCATACTTTTAAAATAACACTGAACACTTGGAATATAAAAGAACTACTTGACTCTTTAACTGACTTAAACCATATCTTTTCTAAATTAGTAAAGATAATAATTAAGACTATACTAATCTGTTGTAAAACTTTAGAATTTAAGGTATTACCTACAACCCATGTTAGGAATTTCTTCAAATTACATACAACATAAATCTGGCTCTGATAAATGAAGTGGTCTAAATAATAATATAGGACTACTATAATCCATTATACCTCAATGCATTTATGAAAGAAAATATTCTATGATCAAACAAAAACATAAATATAGCAAAATCAGTAAGCCTTTGTTTTGGTTTAAGAAAGAAGTTCTCAAATAATTTCAAAAACAAGTAATTTTATATTAAAATATAAAAGATTTATAAAGCTTCTCTGAAAGTTAAGAAAGCTTGAATTTTGTTTATACTTCCGCTCATAAATTACAGACAACAATGATTGTTTTATTGACATAAAATGACTAAATGGTAGAAAATCATTGAATACAATTTAGATACTCAAACCGTGGCTCTCAGTTAAAACTTTTAGAAAAGGCAATAAGCCAACTTTTATAGAATATATTTTTCACGGAAGAATGAAGTAATCTTGTATTACTCCATCTAAAATATTGAAAACAATTTTCTCCAAGTAGATAGCCAGTAGATTACCTAATCAGTTATTGTCTTTCACAGGCCAGTCTTCCAAAAGACATAGTGTAGTTTTCATTGATTGTAACAACCACAAGAAAATTAGAGGAAAAACCACAACAGTGTAGTATGGGAAAAACTCAAACTTGTCAATGTATTGCATTATATGATCTGTAAAGCTTTTCTAGGATTACCCTTTCATTAAAAATAGAATCTAGGCTGGGCTTGTAATCCTAGCACTTTGGGAATCCTAGGTGGGAAGATCTCTTGAGGCCAGGAGTTTGAGCCAGCCTGAGCAAGAGCTAGACCCCATCTCAACAAAAAATAGAAAAATTAGCCAGAGGTGGCTCCTGTAGTCCCAGCTACTCAGGAGGCTAAGGCAGAAGGGTCTCTTGAGCCTAGGAATTTGAAGGTTGCAGTGAGCTATGATGATGCCACTGCACTCTAGCCTGGGTGACAGAGCAAAACCCTGTTGAAAAAAGGAAATAGAAAATAGACTGCAAAGTGTACCTTTATTATCTAATGGCAAAATCCGGTTATAAAAAAAAGTGAAGTGTTCATTGTAGCTGCCATTCTCAAAGGTCTAAAAAACAGTATAAGCAGAAAACTGCAAAAGCTATTCTTCTGCACTGCAGGAGGCGATGCTAGTGAAATGACACCAATGTATATTCAGCCGTGCCTGAATGATGGGAACTGAACCAAGACTAACTATACAAAAGCATTAATCATTTATTCACTGTTTGGATGAAAGACATTCATTTAGATAGGGGGAAAAGTGTGTATTTTTGGCTTGTATCAGCACAGTCAAAATCTATTGTTATTTATAGGTTTGAAAACTAGGTTCCACCTAGCTAATAAAAAGGGACTAAGGATTCCTGGAGATATTTATATTATTTAAGACAGAGTCTATAGTTAAAGCATTAAAGTTGAATGTATAGACTTTGTAAACAACCAACAAATCAGTAAAGTAATCAAAATGTAGTAGGATTCAAATATTTTAGACATAAACTCAGAAAAAACATAAAAATGTACTTCAGAATATCAATGATAAATAAGCACACAGTAGGGATTAGAGAAAACGATGGGAAAACGCGTGTTATAAACTGACATCACAGAAGAAAATACAAAACAAATGAATAAGCTTAACTAAATAAAAAGATGAAAATGGTTCAGCTTCTGAATATAAACTTTACAAATGTCTGATATTATTTCATAGGAGATAATATAATTTTTATTAAGTTACAAGTTTAATTATCTTCCAAATTTAGGAAAATAAACAAATTTATTCATTCACAAACTAGCTTGTTGATAAAAGGAAAAATATAAAATAAGATTACATAAATCAGAACATGATGAATTTCTAAATATATTCAAAAGAAGTAACAGCATGGTAGCAACATTAATCATATGCAACTGAAAGATTCTAATATTTTAGAGGATATACTGGTTCTTAATTTAAACCTGGAAGATTTAGCAGAATTTTAAAATCTTTCCTATTTTATAAAGCCAGATACTTCACAAAAATTCATGGTAATATAGTAAATATAATAATTAAAAATTATGAATATTTTAAAAGAAATTACCATGAAATACTATTTCAATATAAAATAGAAATAATTTTTAATAATCTTATTATATACTAATGTCCATCAAATAATTTTACAGTTGTTGATTTAATCAGAAATCCAGAATAGTTTAGAAATGCATAAAATTAAATTATTCCTCATTTAAAATTCCTAGTAATGTTTTCCCTATGTGTGCCCATTTATTTATTGGGTGATTTTAAAAGTTTGGCAATTTGGTTACCCTTCTGAATAAAGCCAATTATAGAGAATTTATATTTAAGTTATTGCACCAAATCTACAACTTAAGCAAAATGAGTCCTTGAAAACCAGGCACAGTCTCTGCCCATTTGACAAAAAATTATGCTCATACAGGCATACTTTTATCATTAAACACTGTCTTAAAATTGTATGTTTAATTATCTCCTAAAAACTATAAGGAATATAAAATGTACTATGTTAGTGTATTTCTTTAGTAACTGGCTTAGTGTACAGAACATAGTAGATACTCCAAGAACTCTGTACATTAAATGAATTAAGTGAATAATTTATGTAGGCTGGGGAAGTTATTAAACTTTTTTCTATACAGTGAAAGTATCAACATTATTGAAATACAGATGAGTAATTTTTAATACTTGTTAACCATCATTCCAGCGCAGAAATACTTCATTTTAATAATACAGTAATTACATTATGGTTTTAAAATGTTCAAAAGCAATAGTTTAATAAACTATAATAAAACAATAAAAACTTTAAGATACCAGTAACTATATTATCTATTTTGATTTTTATTCAGCAATCTTATACTTCAGTAAATATCTATTGATATTATTGATATTATCTTGCTAAGTAACCATGTTAGAAAATAAATAAGTTCCTATTAATATTTTTAAAGGAAATGTTAAGATTCAATTTAAGACTTTAACTATCTACTCACATTATTCTTCCCCCAATCCCCTCTCCTGGACAACTCAAGTAAAGGAATAATTTGACTCAAGAAATAGTACTTGAAATATACATTTAACCATCTATCCTTTCTACATATAGTTTAAACAAGATAACTTGTTTCCTTTTAAAGAAGCACTTGCCAATTAGTTAACCATTAAAGTGGGCAAAAGAAAATAATGATAGTTATCAATCACAGACTAAATATGTATGTCAGACACTATATTCAGCATTAAATATGACTTATCTTCTTTAATCTTCACAAGAATTCTATGAGGCAGGTACTATTATTATTACCCTTGTTTTTCAGATGAGAAAACTAAAGCCGAGGGGTCAGATAATTTGTGCAAGGTCACATAGCTACAAAGCGGCAAAGCCAGATTTAAATTCAGATCCATTTGTTTCTAGAATTATGTTTCAATGTCTTAAACTATTTTATGTATACTAAAACATGCATCCCTTACTAAATTTATTAAAGTAAAATTAATCACTGAGAAACACATTCAAGTTTAGACTTTTAAGATAATATATCAAGACAAATTAAAGTGTTTGTCTAAATTAAGCTTTAATTGGTGTCTTTCTGAATCCTTATAATTTTGAATTTTGGATAATAGTGGTCTTCTTGCCACATAAGTGGTGAACTCTATGGTTGTTTTGATAAAATATAGAAAAATATAGAAACTTAAGAGTCAAGCTCATCTTTTTTACAAAGTGAAGGGAAAACCCAAAATAAAAGTGTATCAATGTTCACTCTGTACATTATTCAGGTGATGGGTACACTAAAAGCCTAGACTTTTCCACTATACAATTCATCATGTAATGAAAAAACATTTGTACCCACTAAATCTATTAAAATGAAATTTAAAAAATAAAGAACAAAAAATTGGACTTTAGTTTCACACTGTAAGTTAAATGATTTTTAAAAAAATCAAATAAAGCTGAGAAAAATTCATCACACTCTATACTTAACAATACGTACACTTTATTTTTATATTATACTTCAATAAAAAGCATGAAAAAACTTGGCTGAATTATTCCCTTCCATGATAGATGCCTATTTCTCTAAATATCTGAATACCTAATTAACTGCTCTGCCACCTAACACACAATGTGGTTTTTTTTCAAATGATAAATAGAATTAAGCCAATTCTTGCACAAGAGTTTTAATACAACAGGTATTATTAGACTGTTCTTTTGGTTCCATTTAATAAACAAATTACTGCTTGAATATTTTTCAAGCTTTCCTCCTTTCCTTGAACACTGTTTGTATCAAATGTTTACCTGGAAAAGATGCTAGTTGGGGATGTGCGGCTAAGGCTGTGGGTGTACCAAGTGTCCCCAAACCACCAAATTCTGAATGCCCTGAGCTGGCTGAATGTAGACCAAAGACTGGGTGGCTGACCATTGGGAAGGCACTCGACACTGTGGACAGGTTAAACGGTTGATCCCCAGCTGCTCTGAATAAATGTCCTGGGAGGGAAAAAAACACACTTAAAGTTGTACTATAAAAACAGACAGATTTATCTGCTTTCAGCGTTCACAGTTGAAACTTATAATTTCTTATCTATTAAATTTTTATTTTACATTTTTCTGCTGCATTTTCTACTCTTCACACCCTATAGAATGTTTCTAGAAATATGAAAGTACTCTAAAAATAATTAAAATGAATGGTATAACTTTATTTACTTTGAATTTGAGAACTAATGGTTTAAGTAAATAATTTTCACTACTTAAAATAGTTTGACCTGACAGAGGCCAATTTTCTGTTAATACATGTACATTAATATATTATCAAGATTTTTTGCTTATAAGGAAAATATCCTATTAATGTATGTCTGAAAACCATTGAAATATTGAAATAAGTCCACAATCTGTCACCAAGTCATTACTCAAATTATCATACACTTTAGGCAAAGAGATCCCAGTTTCCATGTGCCAGAATTGAAGCTCTTTTCTCTAATATGGTCATGCATTGTTTCACGGGGGTAAGTTCTGAGAAATGAGTTGTTAGGTTATTTTGTTGTTGTGCAAACACTATAGAGTGTATTTACATAAACCTAGGTATAGCCTACTCACACCTATCCTATAGCCTATTGCTCCTAGACTACAAACTTGTACAGCATGTTACTGTACTGAATACTGTAGGCAACTGTACCACACGGTATTTGTGTATCTAAACATATCTAAACACAGGAAAGGTAGAGTACAAATACAGTATTATAATCTTATGGGACCACTGTCATATGTGGTCTGTCATTGCTGGAAACATCATCATGCGGTACATGACTGTACTTCTTAGGTGAGAAGAGTATCTTGATACCAAAAATGGATTATATTCTAGCCTACTAAGACAATGCACGAGACAACATGAGGATTTAATTAATAAACTTATTAAGATATTTCTAAATGCATTCACAGGTGGTTATCGATATATAAATCAATTTTTACTTTCTGATAGTAAGACAATATTTAATTCAAGTGAGTGTGACTTTTCAACCTCCACTTTTACCCTAAAAAGAATCTAATACTAAGTGTTATAATCCCAGGTAGGTGTGTTACATGATCAAAAACACAACTTATTTTTCATACTTTGTTGGAATTTGGCAGAAATTTTTTTAATACATGAAAAGCTTCTGTTTACATCTAGAAAATAATTGCTACTGGCTTGCTACTATGAAAATAGAATATCAAACCCTAAACTCGAGGTAATCTTAAGAATTTACTGTATGGTGCTGGGCACGGTGGCTCACGCCTATGATCCTAGCACTCTGGGAGGCCGAGGCGAGTGGATAGCTCAAGGTCAGGAGTTTGAAACGAGCCTGAGCAAGAGTGAGACCCCATCTCTACTAAAAATAGAAAGAAATTAATTGGTCAACTAAAAAAATATATAGAAAATATTAGCCGGGCATGGTGGTGCATGCCTGTAGTCCCAGCTACTCAGGAGGCTGAGGCAGGAGGATCGCTTGAGCCCAGGAGTTTCAGGTTGCTGTGAGCTAGGCTGACGCCACAGCACTCTAGCCAGGGCAACAAAGTGAGACTCTGTATCAGAAAAAAAAACAACAAAAAAAAAACAAAAAAAGAATTTACTGTATGAAAAGTAGTGTGCTCTGTGTTTAAATCAGAATAAAGCTTCCTTAATATCTCCTATTTATATTATACCAGCCCTGACTGTACAATGCAATTTAATTAGTTTTAACACAGTATGCTTGAAGTAAATTTAAAAATGTAAGTTAAAAACAAAGTATACTTTTTGTTATCATTTAGTTATCAACTAAATCTATCTTCTTTGCTTTTTTGCTCCCTGAAAACCAAGAGGTAGTCCTAAAAAAGGTTAGAGTGTACTCTCAAATATTAATATGAACCCTATATTCTTTACTGAAACAATGCTACATTCTTTGTTGAAATAGGTAGATTTGAATGACTTTAAATAAATAAGATTTGGATAAATTTCATAAAGTATGTCTTGTATCGGCTTATAAGGAAAAGTTCTGATTCAGGTTAGTGTTTCCATTACAACACAGCAATAACTAAATCTCCAATGGAAGATCCTTAAAGTGTCCTTATGAGGAAGCCCACAAAGAAATTGTGAAGTAGAAGGATAAGAAAAGGGTGCAAACTTGGGTGTCTTTTTTAAGTCAGTCGATCTTTGTTTTGGTTCATCAAAGCCTAAACAGAAAATTGGTAAACTGGTAACTTTTTTGTTACCAGAGTTCTGGACTGCTGCATTAGCATTGAAGATGAGTCAAAATAAAATAGGGCATGATGCAAAAAAAAAAAAAAAAAAAAAAAAAAAAAAAAAAAAAAAAAGGACCCAAATGTCACTATCTTTAAGACCAGTGATAGATCACCAGAAAGATGTTAATTTTATTTTTTTTTGGCAAATCTCAGAAACCCAGCTAGTTTCTCTAAAAAATGAGCTTGTAATCTTAAAAATCAGTGTTTATTTTTATTTGTTATTACATATAAAAATCTCGTTTTCACCAATCAATTAAACTTCTTGACTCAAATGTGTTTAATTAAATGTTTTACTAATAAACATAGTACGATCAGTTACATTTCCTTCTCTGTCAATTTTCCTGATAAGCAAGTTGCACGAACATTCCAGTTTTGGAAAATTTAGATCATTTTAAATTTATATTTTACAAAATAATAATTCTTAAATTATATTTATCAATTATATGTATGTAGCTGTGATTTAATACAAAGAAATTTGTAGAGAGTAAACTAAAAACTAATGAAATTATATAAAATATTATAAAAATTCAGAACAGTTGAAATTGTCATGGATTGGAAACTGATAGAAAGACTTCTATAATAACTAATGAATTGGTAGTAAGCAGCATTCTGACATGCATAGTTAAACATCAATCTCATTATTGTGAAGGAGCAAATGAGCTAAACCTTGGATCTCAGAAGCAGAAAACATTAGCAATAACTAAATGACATTATTACTCTTCAGCAACAATTAAGAACCAATTGTACATAATTTGATAACAAAAAAATTTCTTTTTTAACTCTAAAAAGAATGACATCTAGAAGCAATTGACCAGAATATGTCAATAAAATATGAGCTTTATTCATTACAGATTCAAATGGGAAAAATGGGAAAAAATTTACACAGAATTACATCTATGGCCAGCAACATTGCAGAGATGGAAGTTCAAATTAATGCTACCTCACTCGATTTTCTTATTCTTCCCTCTAACATTCTTGGTTAAAATAATTAAAGCATGGAAAGCATCCTAGTGACAATTGAATGTATAGGGCCTATTCTTGGTTGCTCAGAAGATATTCACCTTTGTATTTAGTAAAGAATACTAGAACCACCTTATAATGACTGTAGTCATACCATGCATTACCAAAAATACCTACAGGAGAGACTTCCAATGTTATATATGGAAAAATTGTACTACAGAAAGGAAATAATTTAATAATATATTTCATAGTTTTATTACATTTTGCCTTTATACCAAGAATCTGAACTTAATGATATTTTTAAAAGCATCTTTCTCTTTAAAAGGCTCTAGAGCACCATATATAATTTTACTATTGTTTTCCTTCCACCTTCTAAAAAACACAGAGTAACTGCATGTAAAAATCTTCTAGAATTATTCTGTCCTGAACATACCTATCTTAACAGCATCAGGTGCTATGCTTAAGTAACTAGAATACAAGGATGAATAAGACATAAACCCTGACTTCAAGGAACTCATGTTTTCAGCATAATTTAAGTAGTACAAGACTATTTTTATACCACAATGTATAAAACAACTTAGTTAAAAAATTGGTACTATCATATACAGGACTCAGTAACATACCCCAAACACCTAAAACAGTTTCTGGTACACAGATGTACAATAAATGTTTTTTGAATGAATCGATTCACTACTTATTTAGAGCAGAAGAGGTATATCCATTGGACTGATTCCAAAGGCGTTCAATCAGAACAAGAAGCTGTCTTCAGTCTTTTTTCAAACTTAAACTTGCAAGTATACTTGTTTCCTTTGCCTTACTTCATCAACCTTTGGTCCTGATTTTTTTTTTTTAATTACCATTTGGCCCTTTATTCCTCCTTGATTCTATGTAGGTCATATGTTGGATTTGATCATACAAAATTCTACCACCTCAAAGTTCTTAAATTCTTTTTAATTAAAACAATTTTTTAAATAAAACCAGTATTACGTGGAATTAAATTCTTTAAGTTTCACTCTTAAATTACAGTTTCCACTTTTCCATTCCCTTATTTCTCAGCATGACCTCTGGTCTCTCTCAAGGCCATCCCTTTATCCTATCTATCTCCTTCTCTCTCAATACCATCAACATCTCTCCTGTGTTAACCTTAAAGGAAAAGTCATATACCTGCTATGTCTACCTCCTCCCACTTCTCAGAATCTTTTTTTTTTTAGACCCATAAATTTCCA
>VBSM01001562.1:8121802-8141660 GCA_008086735.1 Cheirogaleus medius
ATTCCTACTGAAAAAGGAATGAGCTAATGAAGTTTTAGGTATTCTTTTTTTTTTGGTGGTTGTTGTTATTTTAATGATATATTCTACCAAACCTGTGTAAAAGGACAAAGAATAATTTTAGGGGGTACTTAAATGTACCTTACACATAATTAATCAAATTGAGGATATTTTTATTTTTGAAATAAAGTTCTCTTTTTAGTAATATAAATTTTGTTCATGTTTAAGAGAAACTTGTTATGCTCTAAACTTTTAAATTATTTTCCATCAAGTAAATGACTGCCTTAGTATACATCTGTGAACTGAGCTAGTTGGAACTTGCAGAGGTCATTTTGAATACTGGAAGAAACTTCAGAGTATAAGGTCCATCAAGGACTCCTTTGTATTTCTTCACTCCCTTACGGGCCTGTTGTTTTAAAAAGACTTGACTTTACTAATTTATTAATTAAAATAAATTAAGATATTAAGATTAAACTCTCAAAGAAAATTTTGAATAAGCATGGAAAGCATAGAATAACCAGTGGAAACCCCATGTAAAATTCAGAAAAAGCAAAGAAATTAGATGTTTAACCTAGCCACTGTTCAACAGGTCAATGGGGGTCACGAAAACATTTTAATCAGAGCTCAATAAAACATGATGAATGCAAATTATTAAGAGAATGGCATTATAAATTGAGTTTACAAAAGGGATATTTACCACATGGGCTGATTGTAGAGCTAAGTGAAGCAACTCCAGTGGAAAGGCCGCCTTTTGAAACTGCTGAAGCCACAGAAGGTGTAGAAGATGAAGTTGGTGTAGTAGAGGAGGCTGTTGAGGACGGTAACCGTTCTCCAGACTCCATATCTATGAGAGAAGGAAATAATTTTTTCAAAATTTTTTTAAAATTTCACTATTTTTTTAAATTTCAAAATATTATGGGGGTACAAATGTTTTTGGTTACAGGTATCAATTTTGTTATGTTGAGTCAGGGTTATAGTGTGCCTATCACCCAGATAGTGCTCACTGTACTCATTAGGTAGGTTTTCTCCCACTCCCTCCTCCCCCTCCCTAATTCTCAGCATTAAATAGGGAAATTATTCAAAAGAATTAAACATATGTAAATGTTTTGTATACTTCTAAAAATAAATTTAGAAATATATGTTCTTCAGAAATATAAAATATGAAATAGATAAAAATATAATTGAAAATAACAATTTATACAATAAATTTCCTGTTAAGTATACCAAATCCTCTTCTAATAGATCTTCAGAGTTTTCTTGTAACCAAAAAATTAATAGTGGTTTGAATATCACACAAATGTGTGTTGCCACAACGTTAGGAAAATTTACATGTTATGTTCATCTTATTCTTCCTAAATGACCTCATCATCTATTCACTTACAAAATAATTTCCATATTATCTTAATGAATCAAGAAAATACCACCACATTTGAATGGACTGCATCCCTGTCTTCTAAATTCCGACAGCAATATAGTCATAGGTCTTACGTGTTCGAGAATCTGGCCTGGTAACCCCCAATACAGTGAACCCTCCCCCCACCCCCAACAAAAAAGGCAAATACATTTTAAAGTTTTTACTGGAGTAAAGTTTAAACCAGGATTTCAAAATGGCCTTTGTGTGACCCACTTGTAATGATAAAATCACTTCTAAGCATCTTTATTAATTTGATTAGCTATTGTGGGTATAATCTTGCATTGGTTTTATTGCAATAGTTGATGCTGATATTAAAAATCCAGAATATAATAGACTATGATCATTTTAATACTCTATGCATGCACTGATCCCACAACTAAGCAAGAAAATCATAAGGTTCACAGATGCTCTAAAGATTATACAATCCACAGGAAGAAAAAAAAGATATTATTCAACTATAAGTGAATTTATGATCAGCCACATGAAAACTCTTACCATTTAAATAAACTAACAACACAAAGACTTCTGTATTCAATTCTATAGCCAACTCACATAATGACTGTATATTTCCTAAGAAAAATTGTTTGATTTCATTTTCAAATATTGACTAATTAAAATAATATGAGGTTAATGTTTAAATGTTGATTGAATCTATAAAGCATATAGATAATTTTTCTTATAACATAGATACATATGGGGAAGGCAATTTTGGACTGACTGACACATAGCATCATAAGGCCACTTCAATGATCTTTCCAATCATATACAATTCAAAAACTTCTCTTCATATTCTGGTATTGCTGTCAGTTAACTCCATAAATGGTAGTACTGCAATGGTGAGTATGTCCATATTCTTATAGAATCTTTCTTTCTTTTTATCAGCATTCATCACCAGAAAGGCATAGTTACTATGATGGTAGCATGGAAGTAATGTTTAAAGGGTAGATTTTGGGTCAGAAACAGGGACTAATGAACTCTGAGATATGTGCTTGTCTGATTGATGGTAAGGCCCATTGCTGACACTTTTCTCTATAAATTATCAATATTTGCATCAAGTCTTATTTCCCTAAATACAAAAACTGTGGATTTTTTACCTAGAAAAAGTTTATAGGAAGAGGTTGTTTTCTTCTTCATAGCTATGTTTTGCCTAAGTAGATTTCTTGGGTTGATGAATATTCTCATTGTATGCAAAATACTATTCTCTCATATTGGCCTTAAGTTGTTGTTTTTAATAGGTATTTCTTAGTTCCAGTAACCCCAAATTTGGTCAACTACTCCATGTTCATCTTATCTTTTTTTTATTTTACAGAAATTTAACAGATCTACTCTAGCCTTTGCTACTCTTGAATGAGGACTGTCATTAGGATTAGCTCTTCCAATTTTCAAGTTAAATATTGCTTTCAGATTTTATTTACTATTGTTCCCCGCTAAAGCACAAATATAGCTCTGAAAGAAATCATGGCCATCAACTTGAAAGTTAAAAGGTAAAAAGGCAAGCCTTTGCAATTGTGAATACTTCACAAAACAATCATTGGCTTACCATACCTAAAGAACTATTCAAAACGAACAGTTTAAAGTATATATGCAGCAAGGGATACTAAAAGCACTAGGTGAAACTTTGAGGAGAAACAGGATATTTGTATAGTCTCAACGTATCTCCTCCAAAATGTTAATTAAATAAAAAGGGAAAAAGAATAATTTCATAGCAGAGAGACTACATTGCTTATGGTAAAAAAATATATCAACATCATACATTCTCTGATGCTCTGCCTGAAGAACACCTTTGTGGTATTCTTCCCAACAATGTAAAACCTCAGTCAAACCATGAGAAACGACAAACCCAAATTGAAAGACCACGTCAAAATAACTGACTATTATTCATTAAAAGTGTCAACGTCATGAAAGAAAAGGAAAGACTGTGGAAATGCCGTAGGGTGGAGACTAAGGAGACAACAACCAAATGTGATATGAGATCCTAGGTTGGATTTTGGAACAGAAAAAGGACATTAATGGAAAAACTAGTGAAATTCATATAAAGTCTACAGTTAATAGTATTGCATCAATGTTAATTTCATGATGTTTATAATTTTGATAATTGTACTATGGTTACACAAGTTATTAATATTAGGAGAAGCTAAGTGAAAAATGTATGTAAATGCTCTGTATTTGTTTTGCCCTTTAAGTCTAAAATTATTTCAAAATAAAAGGTAAAAAACAAAAACACGATAATCTGCCACATAGTAAGCACTCAAAAAATATATATGCACTGGAGCTGAAGAGTATAAACATAATCCTTGAAGGAATGATGATATAGATTACATTGTGTCAGTAAGATATTTGATAATAAATGTTATCTGGGTTCAAAAACTGTGTCTGAAGCTTATTAGTTGTGACCTTGTGAAAATTATGTATTTTCTCTGAATCCTCAATTTCTTTATGAGAAATATGAAAAACATACAGTTGGGAGGATTAAATGAGATAATGAATGTAAAGTGCTGACTAAGTACCTAGCATTCAATAATTGTTAGCTATTGTTTTAATGAGTGCATATATGGTTATCCATGTGTATACATGGCAGTAAAAGAAATATTGTTATTTTTAGATTCATGTTAAAGTAAAAATTTAAGAGCTATAGTATTCATAGATTATATTTGTATAAAGATTATACAATGCCATGGCATTGTATATTTTAGCTAGAGTATGTAAGAATTTAAAACAAATGCCTCAAAACTGTACTAGGTACCAATGGTAAGGTGTGTTATCTTAAAACTTTCCAAATAAGCTGTAATACAAATAAAAATGAAAAATTAATGTGTTAATTTTAAATTGACATGTATATTTAGTCTATAATCATATAATTATTTTATTTCATTGTTTCTTTTGAGACAGAGTCTCGCTCTGTCACCCTGGCTAGAGTTCAGTGGCATCGTCTTAGCTCATTGCAACCTCAAATTTTTGGGTTCAAGTGATCCTTCTGCCTCAGCCTCTCAGGTAGCTGGGACTACAGGGGCACACCACTATGCCTGGCTAAATTTTCTATTTTTTGTAGAGACAGGGTCTCGCTCTTGCTCAGGCTAGTCTCGAACTCCTGACCTCAAGCGGTCCTCCCGCCTTGACCTCCCAGAGTGCTAGGATTACAGGTGCGAGCCACCACGCCCGGCCTCATACAAGTTCTTATTCATTATTCAAGTATAATATGTAAGAATCAGTAGAAACTCAGTTATTCAGATCATTTAAGAAAATATATTCATCAAAATAAAACAATTCAGGTATCCAAGGACCACCTATTTCCAGATTTCTGTTAGGGCCAGAGAATCCAGATCTGGTACCTGCATTCCTATGATAGCCTCTCATTCTGACCCCATGTGTTATGAATACCCCTTTCATTTTGGGTTCCAAATCATCACCAACCAACTGATTCTTCTGTGTCCAAAAAGAGCCCAGATATCATGAGATCAAAATGAACAGCCTATAATAACATGATTTCCCATCTGTAACACACTCTCCTATACAAAAATATCTAATAGGTATATCTTTAATCTTAAAGTCATTCATTTGAGATTATAGTTTCTAATGTATAACTTTGGACTTTGGAATTTTTTATTTATAAAGCTAATCAGTTAGGATAAAGATAACTACAACTGAAAATTAATATAAAACACTATAGTGAAAAACAAATTTGTTGTTCTGAACAGGAGAAAAATGTACAAAAGATGAAAAGATTGTAAATGATTTAATTCATTATAGGTCTTCCCCGTAATCTAAAGGAGTGGTTTTCAACCAGAGATGATTTTGTAACACTTCTCACTCCCACCATCAGGGGACGTTTGAGAGACATTTTTTATTGTCACAACTGACAGGATGCTAATGGCACTGAGTAGATGCAGGCCAGAGATGCTACTAAATACCCTACAATGCATAGGACATCCCCCAGCCCCCACTCGAACAGAATTAGTTCGAGCCCAAAATGTTAGTAATGCTGAAGAACTCTAATCTAAAGGATCAAAAAGTATATTATTTGGAATTTCTCTAACCAAAACTTTCTTTCAAGTAGTAATTCTATATAACGGTAAGATGACTCAAGCTGATTTTGATGACCCAAAACCATTATAATAAATGATAAAATTATATTCAACATATCTTTTGTGTCAGCATATCTCTAAGATTCTAATATTTTACATTTTGTCCAACTTGTTTAAAACTGATAAGGTATGATATACAGTTAATGCAGATCATAATGCTCACTCATACTGGATAACATAAATTTGTTGTATTTTACTAACATGATAATTATAACAATTATGAAAACAGACAAAAATCAAAATTTATGAAAATGACAGACCACAAACTATTTTGTCCTTGCGTGATGATTTTTATGTACTACAAGAGGATTCAATGATTAATTGTTACTAATAATATTGTTCAAATTCATGTTATCTCAAATATTCCTTTTTTGGAAGCCTGCTCGCAATTAGGTGCTCTGTGCTCCAGCCTGTGATCTGGATTCCTAAATACTAGTTTCCTTACTTAAAAAATGATGAGATTGAATTAAACTAGCTCTCAAGTTGCTATCAGAGTTTTATAAGCTTTGTGGTTAAAAAATAAAGAATCCCCTGCCCCAAACAAACCAAAAACACACCAAAAATTCATATTGCATTAAAATATTTAACAATTTAATTCCATTTTTTCCTCATCCTTCTTCTCATTGGCCTTGATTCTCTCTCTAAATGTGTATCATGCTAAATTATAGATTTCTGTTAAATCTTTTAAAGATTTACTCTAGTCTTATTTATACCTCAGGAGACCTAATGATGAGAAAATTATCCACAAGTAAAACACTGGTTTTCATATAGCTCAGTAAATAATCTATTCAGGGAGTATCCTTGTCTATCCAAAGGATTAAATATTCCTTTGCAATGAGATATCTGTGGGGAAGATGTTATCCTAAGACATATGAAAAATATATAAAAAATTTAAAGGAAGATTTGAGCAAGATTTAACATTCATGGATCAACTAAACTGTAGATGTAGTCTATGAATTTAAATATTGACTAGACTTAGAAATGTCTAACATTTGTATCTAACACAGATACAAAGCTTAGAAAGATAAAAAGAGAGATAATGCATGGTTAACTAATCTTTTCGTCTACAATGGGGCTCCAAAGAACAAGCAAAAGACCTAAACCTTTGCTTAACTAAGAACCACAGCTAAATTTTTAATTGGAATAGCTAAGACAGTTCTAGAAAGCAACTGAAGCCAATGCATAAGAGATTGGAAAAAAAAGTATAGTATCAAAGAAAAATCATGTTATTCTATCCACAAACACTAAGAAGCACAGGAAGCAAAGAGTCTAAGTACTATATATCTGATGAAGTAAAATAAAAACTCCTTTTTAATGGAAAAGAAGCAGAGCTAACATAACAGGGGAAAGAAAATACTTCTAAAAGAACAGAGAGAGGGTAAGAGGTTGTGAATACCATGAGAACATGTTTTGTTGGGGTTTTTTTGTCCTGGTCACCTAACATCAGATTTGTCTAACATTAACACTTCCCTACTCAAAAGTCTTCAAAGGAATGTATCCTAGAAATATACTCACACATATGGGTAACAAAGGATATTTAACACAATATTGAATTGCAAAAGACTAAACCATACATTTTCATCAATAAGAAATACTTAGAGTTTTTAATCTTTACTAGATTACTGAGCAAGTATTCAAAAAGCATGTGGTAGATCTATATTTGCTAATATGTTAAATGAAAAAAGCAAGATGGGGAAGAATATAAACAGCAAGATCTCATTTGTGATTTTAAAAAGGGGAGGGGATATATACTTATTCCTATATATATGTTCACTGAACATTTCTGGAAAAATATATAAGAAACTGTTAACTATATTTACTACTAGCCAAAGGGATGAGGGAATTGGATTCTAGAATGAGGGAATTATTTTTCACTGTGTTTTATTTTTTACTATTTGAATGTTTTACCATGTCATTGTATTAATAATAATTAAATCAATAAAAAGAGAAAGGTTTCTAAAGGTTTGTTATTGCTAGAAGTTACCTTTCAAAATACTCCACTGTCTTAGGATAACTTTAAGTACCTTGAAATAGAGGTTCAGCTCTGGCCCACATGCCACTTGCTTCCATCAAAGGTCTTCTTTTACATGTTTTGTATATTGTGATTGTATGTGAGATTTTATTTGAAGAAAGGGTCCCAGGGCTTTAAAAAAAAACTTTGCAGGTCCAGGTGCGGTGGCTCATGCCTGTAATCCTAGCACTTTGGGAGGCTGAGGCAGGAGGATTGCTTGAGGTGAAGAGTTCAAGACCAACCTGAGCAAAACATCGTCACTGAGTACTCAGCTTCAAGTAGGAGGCACTTTCACTGTTCCCTGGTCTTTAATTCCTAATTTCAAGCCATTGTACAACTTATCTACAAATTAAATCTTATTCCCTAATGGAGGACATATTCCTAATTTTACATCCCAAATACCCAGACCCTGACAAGTTGAGTCAATCACCTACTTGGAGAGGTTGTAAGTGATGCATCTTATTATCTCTCTACTATTCCCTTTTCAAACTCCCTGTGGATGATCGGTTCTCTCTTCTAATTTCATTTTTTTAAAAGAGAATAAAACAACACCACCAATAAAAAAGAATAGGAACAAAATAAGGTAACTGTAGAATAGAGTGCTTGGCTCTACTGACATGAATAATTAGGCACCTACCAGTGGAGGGTGAAGAAGTAACTAAATGATAAATTTAAAATTAAAGCACTATAGAAAAACAACGTTCTTCCCCTTACAAAATCTAAAAGCTAATGACATCATATCCATCCTCTCCTTTTTTCCTGTTAAAATGGGGGAGATGTCCTTCATTACTTCAAACTTATTATTAACTTTTCACAGCTTGTAAGGAACCTTACTCCATTGGTTATCTCCTCTCTTTTCTTTATCTGGATTCTTTTCAGTTATCCCCCATCTTGAAAAACAACAAAAATCCCTTCTTTGACCATTCATTCTCATTTAGATATCTTATTTTTTTCTACTGCCATTTTCAACTAAGATTCTTAAAATTGTCTACATATATGGTTTCCACTTTTCTACCTTCTTTTTACAATTTCACTCACTCCAGTCTAGCCCTCTAAATTTATTTCTGTAACATGCCATCATATGACTTTAATGTTAGGATCCCACTGCCAAAACTAGGCATGAAAATCAAGCAAAATCTAATTGAATGTGTCTGTGGCCCTGTCAGAAAGGAAGACAATGAAAAGAATACAAAATTCAATCAGGAGATAAATAGAATCATTGATACAAGTTGGCAGCAATCTGACTAGGGGATTGCAAACACAAAAGAGATGAAAAAATTTATGTAATGGTATCTTTAATCTGGGAGGCAAGTCATGAAACTAATCCCATATGTAAAGTATGAGTTGAAGTTCTCTACAGGGGGATGAGCACAAACATGTCCATTCTCCTGACCCACGATATCCAATCCAATACCAAATCATCTCAATTTTACTTTCACCATAAATTAAATTAAATTAAAATAAATTAAATTGATCTACCTTCTCCATCTCCATAACCACCACACTGATCTATGTCACTAACAGTTTTCCCTTAGAGCAAGGACCTATAGTCAGGGTTCCTATTATAGCGTTACTTATTTCTGTATTAGCTGTGATTGCTTTTGCACCACAAAGGCACAGTGGAGGTAGTTGTGACAGAAACCCTAAGGTCTACCTAAAATATTATTTGATCCTTTAAGACAAAGTTTGTCAATCCCTGTTCTATTAGTCTAGGCTGCTGGTAAGATTCCTAACTCATCTTGTTTACAAACTTGCCCCAATACCCCTATCTTCCCTACTAAAATCTATTCTTCATAGAGTAATCATTGTTAAAAATATATATTAAATAATGACATTTCTCTAATTAAATCCTTCAGTAACAATACAGTTACATTTAAGATAAAATATAAAATCATTGACAGGTTCCACAAAGCCCCTCCATCTACTTCTTTAGCATCAAACATTGTATGCACTCTTTAATAGCTCAATATTTTTGGCCAAATGAGCTGAATGTAACACATAAGGGAGAACTATAAAGATATTTTTCATAGTTAAGACTATGATTATTTCTCTTGACATTCTTGTCAATAACTCTCTAAAATAACTGATGAAGCACAAAACTAGTTTGAAGGTTAGGATGAGGGAGCTGTTGGTCTTATTATTTATTCTTTTGAGTTTTTGTTTATGTATATTTAATAATAAGGAAGGAATTAAAAATACATTCAACAAACTTTCAGTGAAATAATTTTAGTGAATTTAACTCCATGACAGACAAAATAAAATTGATAATTAACTAGACACACTGAAAAACATGACAATTCAAAAGATATCAGTTCAATGTTATACACAGGAACAAAAGCATGACAAATGTTAAGATTGGGAAAATCACACACATGCAAAAAATAGAGTGAAAAAAGACATGACTAGTCATACTGAATTTGAAGTGAATCAACAATTTAATATCATTGTGGAAAAAACTGAAAATGTGTTTCAAACATGATACTACTGTTATTGACAGTATTACTGCTGTTTATAACTCGGACTACAATCACCACCATCACCATTTACTGACAGCCTAGTATTTTTGACACCAGGCACTAGGGCAAGTATTTCCACTTCATTATTTTAATTATACCAAGTAAATTCTAAGTATAATTATTATCATCACTATTCATAATGATTATCACAAATGAGGAAACACAGACACAGAAAGGTTAAGTAATTTGCCACAGTAAAGGGTATTAAGTGTCACAGACAAAAGTTTGGTCTTACTTTTTCCTTTATAAGAAATCATTTTATTATAATACATATTAGTTAGAACAATAGTAGAATATCCTATTAATTAGAATATTAGAACATCATATTAGAAGAACATAGATTATCTTAAGTTCTGGACACCATGGTTTTAAAAATGTAAAAATAAAAGCAGCAGCATGCCAGACACTATAAGCAATTAAAATGGGACAGAAAATAAGTTTTAGTGAAAAAAAGAGAAGATTTTTCAGGCTAAAAATAAGAAGACCAAAGAATGACAGTTGTGGTCTTAGAAACTTCTGGTCTTAAAAAAGCATATAAAAGGCAATCTTAGATTCAGCTTTTTCTTACTTCTTCTCAAATACCTATAAAGACTCAGATAAAGAAAACTTAATAATAATATAAAAAATTAAAAGGGCTCACGACCCATCAAAATCTGAGAAGAATTTCTATAACCCCCAAAATAAGAGGTTTGTTAAGTAAACTGAAACACTTATTCAAACAAATAGCACATAACTATTAAAAAATCTTATTTTCTAATACTATTTAAGAAAAGGAAACATTCATTGTATAATGTTAAGTGAAAGAGGCGGCATATATGACATAAACACAGTGTGATCTAACTTTGCAAAAAAAAAAGTACAAATATAAGAACATGTATAAAAAAAACTGAAAAGAAAATCCATTTTCTACTTTGTTAAAGGGAAGAAATAACCTTAAAATGTAAATTTGGCATAGGAAAGATTCTTGATCACAAAGACATAAAATTTCCCCTTGAAGATACTTTAGGAAATTGATTCACAATCATTTGTCAGGGATGGTCCAAAAGAGATAAATTAGTCACAAATTTTGGAGCTTCTTTTCTAGTTACCATTAACCAAAAGAGTCACAAAATTACTATGACACTAAAAAGAAGTAATTTTTCACTAAAAAAATCATGTGTATTTTGAGAATCAAACTATTAATGTTATTGGCTTAGACTAGCTTATTGTTCACTAACCAAAAGGAAAGATTCCAGATCAAGTCACAAAGCCAAATTCCTCTCATCTATACTTTCCCCTAATAACGAATAGATAGTTCACTATACCATGAACAGATTATTTCTTGATGCCTAATATGTAAGAAAAATGAGTTGCTGATTACTCAGTTTATCATGAACACACTTGATACAAATGGAAGAACAGAAAATCTCAGGAATGAAATAGAAAATATAAAGAACCACCAATGGAAATTTTATGGAAAATGTAATAACTGAAATAAAAAAACTCACTGGATGAACCCAATAGCAAAATGAAGATGACAGACAAAAGAGCCAATTAACTTGAAGGTGGATCAATAGAAATTATCCAATCTGGTCAACCGAGAGAATAAGCATAGAAAAACAATTAGCAATGCTTCAGAGATCTGTGGGACAATAACAAAAGGTCTAACATTCATATCAATAGAATCTTGGAAGGAGAGAAAAAAAGGTGTGGTGTTGAAAAATTATTTAAAGAAACAATCACTAAAAACTAACCATTTTTTGGTTAAAAACATAAAATCCTAAAGATTCAAGAAGCTGAGCAAACATCAAATTAGATAAACCCAATGAAAAATTGAATTCTAGATAATAATGGACATTTTTAAGTAAGTATACAACTTTTGCCAAATGCATTCAAATTGGAAAGAACTAGAGAAACATCAATTTATTCCTTGACAGTAAGCTGAAACTTGGAATTGTATTGTTTCTCTCCTATTCTTTTTTTTAAAGTCAATGTCAAAAACTAACTTCTTAGTTAGTTAAATTAAAATTAACATTTTATAATGTTAATTTTTCCCTTATGACAAAATTTCATAATGTTAGGGGTCCAAAAGAATATACAGAAAAATCCACGCTTTAATTCTTTTTATGAATACTAAAT
Source organism: Cheirogaleus medius (assembly GCA_008086735.1). Taxonomy (NCBI): domain Eukaryota; kingdom Metazoa; phylum Chordata; class Mammalia; order Primates; family Cheirogaleidae; genus Cheirogaleus; species Cheirogaleus medius. Next base: position 8,133,941 of record VBSM01001562.1, read on the forward strand.
TTACTTATTACTAAGAATCTTTGAGAAAATGTAGATCAAAACAGATATGAAATACATAGATGAAACATGTAAGGTAGTGAAATCTCCCCTTCTACACTTTTAATCCAGGCCTTAGAAAGTGGTTTAATTATTTTATATAAAATTTTATACTATAGAAGTCCAAAATAGCAATAAAATCTGCCTAACCTCCTGGAAGTTTACTATAATAGCATGGGTATATGACCCATCTAACTTAAACTAAATCTTAACATTATATTAACATCTCATGTTAATTCCTAAAAGACTGATACTATTAGAAGTACACCTTGAAGATATGAAAGGTGATATTGATAATCCTTGTCACAGAAGCTATAGAGAGATACAGAAAGAAATTAACATTTAACACATTAAATCATGCTTAGGCTGGCACACTGCTAACCTCTGGAGCTCCAGTATGCATCCCTGGTTGGCTTCCATTTTTCTCAGGCAAGATTGAAAACAAAATGCACCTGTAACATGCTTTCTCCCATCACTGGCCTCGGCCATTAGGCCAGAATGGAAATTTTCTTTAAAAAATAGCTTTTCCAGGACCTATTATAAAGATCCACAAAAAACAAAAGTTTGCAGGAATCTATTTTATGGCTACTGTTAAGTTTACATAAATTTTACCTGTCTAATATGTCTTAGGGTGATATTAACCTTAAAAATAATTTTGAAAACAGGCTTGCAAAAACGTATCCTAGTCCTACCAACACTAATTCCATGTCCTCCCCTCCTTTAGCTGGCTATTGATACTAGTAACTAGGCTTAGAAAATATAAAACTTCACCAAATTGCTTATAGATTTAAAAGGTGATTTCAAACATTCCAAACAGAAGTAATCATGTGCATTTCTGATGTTTAATGCTTTCTAAACTAATGGCTGCTAGTTTGACATGTCTCTATCTGCTAGTAAGCAAGTACAGGCAGTCCCTGGGTTACAGGCGACCAGACTTACAACATTCCATACTTATGAATGGGCTCCGAAGGCTCACCATAAGGATAATTTATAATTAAGTAATTACATTAATAATTCAGGAACTAGTATCTTCTGTACGTGTAAACAAACCCGCATGGCATAAGTGGTTTCTTGATGCAACTTTATGCTAGCAGCTAGTCTCATTGTTTTTATGGTTGCTTGTGCACAGAGTCACTTTTGTCTTAACTTTTTTATTTGATTTTGTGAGCCCGTGTTTACCCTTATGCTCATGCCTCCAAAGCAAAAGTCCACTGCAAGTGCAGGCAAGCCTGCAGCAAAGAAAACGGTGATTACAATGGAAACAAAAGTAGAAATAAGCATTCGGAGAAAGGCCAGACACTATCATTCATTGGGAAAGCATTAGGCTTCAGAAGCTCCTCTATGGGAACAATTATAAAGAATAAAATGAGAATAATGGAACATGTGAAAGGCAGTGCTCCAATGAAAGCATCAATTATTACCAAGCAGCATAGTAGATTAATTATTGAAAGGGAAAGGTTATTATAGATTTGGTTAGAAGATAAACATAAGTGTAATATTCCTAGCCTAGCATTGATGCAACATTAGGTGAGTGTTAACCTTTAATATTCTTTTTTGAAATTTCTCCTGTCTCCTATCTAAATTTTTTGTATGAATTTGTTCTTATGTTGTTTGCCTGAATTAAAAGAAAGAGCACAATATTTTCTGAAACTTATTACAGTACACGGGTATTTTTACTATTATTACAGTATTATACTACATTATTATCACATATGAGCCATTACCGTATTGTTATTATTAATAGTATTACTGTATATGTGCTCTTCAACAGGAATCTGAGTTACATTCAAATCTGACCAAAAGATGTTCTCAGGAACCTATCTCATCCATAACCTGGGGACTGCCTGTATATAATACTAGTGGTTGAAAATCAACTCTATAATTGGTGACTATTGAATGTCTTATGTTAAAGTTTATAGCATTTTAGGGCTCTAAATTTAAATTTAAATTTTCAGCAAACATACTACTTTAAAACTTCTCATATACCATAATAGAAGTAAAAATTCTCGAATACCTATTTTAGCCACTTGTTGCTAGAGATACACATAACTATCCTAATCCTTTTTTTCATTTTTCTCTTTCCTGATCTGTCATCTAAGTGTTCCTTTTCTCTCCATGAACCAATCCTCTGAAAAAATCATTGTGACAGCACATACCTACCCTCTCATCATTCCCCATATTAACAACAGAATTAATCTCAAACTCCTCAGTGGACTTTCTTACTTCCCCAAACTAACTTCCTCTCCAATCAAACTCAACTAATCATCATCATCTAGTTTTACAACATGGTTTCCTAAATCCTTGTCTTAATTCCAGTTGTTCTCCCTCCCCTGCATCAAATTCTCCCTGTTCTTAAACCCCTCCTCAAAATGACACCCCATGAAAATTTACCTGATTGTACAAGCTGAAAGTCATTGATCCCAAACACTTAGCACTATGACTATTGTCAATTTGGAGAAGTCGAAGTTCTAAAATCTACAAAACTTAAAAAGTATCTTATCACTGCCACTTTTACTGCACTTAATCCTGTATTACATTTATGAACTTGTATTAATTTGCTTAACAATAAGAAATCATGTTTGTAGTATCTTATATTTCCCAGAGAGCCTTAGAAGAGTACTTTGCTCAAAACAGTTGCTTATTAAATATTTGTTGAATAAATGAATATGTGTATTCATTATTTATGTGCCTTAAATTAATAACATCTTATTTTAAAAGAAAACAAAAGTATGGCAAAAAAACAACAATGCTGTAACTATTAAACTGTAAAATACTCATATTGGAGCTAGTATTTTATCAAATCTGTTTCAAAATGATCAGATTTTACAATGAAAGAAAAGTATTCACTAAAAATAATTTTTTTTTTATTTTTGGTGACTGGGTCTCACTCTTGCCTGGGCTAAAGTGCAGTGGCATCATCATAGTTCACTGCAATCTCAAACTCCTTGGCTCAAGTGATCCTCCTGTCTCAGCCTCCCAAATAGCTGGGACTACAAGAGTGCACTACCACATTCAACTAATTTTTTAAAATTTTTATAGAGACAGGGTCTTGCTGTTGCCTAGGTTGGTCTCAAACTCCTGGCCTCAAGTAATCCTCCTGCCTCAGCCTCCCCAAATGCTAGGATTACAGGCATGCACCACCATGCCCAGCCCCTTTAAAAATTTTTTTTTCTTTTTTCTTTTTCTCTTTTTTTTTTAAGAGGAAGGGTCTTGTTCTATCACCCAGACTGGAGTGCAATGGTGCCATCATAGCTCACTGCAGCCTAGAACTCCTGGGCTCAAGCCATCCTCCTGCTTCAGCCTCCCAAATAGCTAGGACTATAGGCATGTACCATCACACACAGCTAATATTTTTATTCTGTAGAGACAGGGTTGTCAGGCTAGTCTAAACTCCTGGTCTCAACTGATCCTCCCTCCTCAGCCTCCCAAAATGCTGGGATTACAGGCATGAGTCACGACACCCAGCTATTTCATTCTTTAATGACAGAGATCACATCAACACTTTCAATTCAAATTCAGAACTATAGTATTTTTATTGTATCATATTAATTTTTACATTTGTAGTCCTTGCTTTTGACATGCCAAAAGTCTTAGTTTATGTGCCAAAAATCTTGACACTTTCAACACTCAACACAGAATTACTCATTTGATTTACGACATAATATTCAGCTAATAGTCTCAGAATAGCAAAACCAACACTAACACAGTTAGTTCCTAAAAACACAGTTCTTTTGATCCTCAGAATATAGTCCACTAGGAATATATAGTCAAACTACAATATCTAAAAGTAATTTTAAATAGTTCTTCTCTGTGTGATTATACCTTCAACTAGACACAAAATCAGGTCCAGACATTTCATTCCAATGTTTGAAGACAGCATTCAATTAGACAGCAAGCAATTCTGATAAACCGAAAATCAATGTATCAAAAGTAATATCTATTTCCCCCCTCCTTTTCCATGTCCAAAAGTAATATCTAAATCTGTACTGTCCAATAGGGTAGCCATTAACCACACAGAGAAAATTAAATTTAAATTAATTAAAATTAAATAAAATTTAAAAGTCACCTTAGGCATATTTCAAGTGCTCAATAGCTATCACATCATCACTATAGAAAGTTCTATTGTACAGTGCTGATCTAAACGATAATACTCTTCCCTCAGACACTGAAATCTTATCGCTTACTGAGGAAACCTGTTTCATACTGAGTAACCAGAATGGTAAAACTATTAAACCATGAGTTGGTAGCTTTAGGGCAGTTACTATTATACTTTATTAAAGTTTTCTTGAGAAAGACTGATGTGCAGTTATATGAATCAGCAGTGAGCTCTATGAAAAAATTGAAACTATTAATCATGCTACCATATTTTCTTCACAAAGTATATTTACCATTACCAAAATATTGGGAATTTCCTTAAAATCAGTTGGAGATTATCTGAAGTAGAGTTTAGCTTATTTATAAACTTAAATGGCAAACTACTCAGAAGATAACTTCAAAATAACTCTTATTACATCTTTTACTACTTCTCAAATGTCTCCACCAAAATATCCCTAGTACGAACCACAAGAGTTTTGTTCTTATCTTCAACATTGTAGGTACAGTTATTACTGGCAGAAGAGGCCATAAACATACACCTGCTATAAGTTCTTTATGTATTTAGAGAGAAATAATTGAACAGGAAAAAAAGATGGCACCACAGAAAAGGAACAGAAACAGGAAATCTTTGCATGAGTTTTCCTTTGCTCTCCACTGATGCTAAAGACACTCTTTATACAGGGAGGGTCTTTCAAGAATTGAAAAAGAAGTTAAAGCCTAGGTATATTCCACTGCCCTTTAATACTAGAACTTACATCAGCAAAGATAAATAATACACAGGAAACACTGGCTACTACCCCTAAAATTTTAAAACATTCCTATTTATTGAACTCTTTAGTCCCAGTTGCAGTAATATTTTTAAAATTGTGAGTCATAACTCATTAAAGGTAATAAAATCCACACAGTGGAATCATGAAAAAATCAAATATTCTGGGTCATGGTCAGAGATGTTTGAAAAACACCTACCTATTTGCCTTCCCAGTAATGTATGGTTTTTAAAGGGAAGCACAAAGGATTTTACAATTGTTAATCATACTAGTTGCTATATTAGAATGATTACAACTATATGTGTACACTATTATATACGTGTGTGTGTCTACACATACACACATACTGCTACCACTACTACACTAGCAGAATCTAGGCTTTTTGTACACAGTCCATTGATGACAGTAGCTGTACAAAATTCTTAGAATTCCTCTGGGGCTCAGGGGAATATACTCAACTTATCAGTCTGTGACAAAGAAATATGGGACATTAAATAAGCTGGGCACCTGGGATGACACCTAAATACTAGTCTTTTATTCTGTACATTCAGCTTATTAAGAATACATCAAAGTTATTTCACCCAGATACTACAAGTGATAACAATATGAAGTTTATCCATTTATGGAAACATCAGATGTTCAATCGTTCAGAAAGAATTTACTAAACCATGAAGCATGCTAGATGCTTGGAAAATAGTGAATAAGTCATTTAGGTTAAGTACACTACCTCAAGGGTATAAAGTCTAGTAGATTGGAGTACTAGTGGAAACCTAACTAAAGCCAAGTTAAATAGATCCTTACAAGAAATTGAGCTAAGTGACAATACCAGGTATTAAAGATGGTATAAAACTATATAGATTCAGGAAATGGAGTGGTCTTTTGGGGTATGGAGGGATATGTGTAGATGAGCAAACAAAGATTTGGAAAATAAGTTAAATATGCAGTGGGAACATATATATTCCTTATTTTGTTAACGATTAGGAATATTTATATTAAAAGTTACACATTTTCTCATAATCCAAAATATATAAAAACATTTAATGTGAAAAATTAAATGCTTCTCAAACAAATTGCCATCTTAGAATCCAATATTAAGTACAGATTGAAAATAGTTTATAATATATAGGACATTATATAATTTTAATTATTTTCTAATGATTACATTTATAATTCATCTACACTTATAAATTTCAATATCTATAGACCACATGATAGTACTGCAGTAAAGTAGGAGAAACAAACTGACTATCCAAAATTATATATGCATTTTAATCCAAAAGGAAATACTTTTTATTTTATTTTTATTTATTTTTTTTTCCAGCATATTATGGGGGTACAAATGTTAAGGTTACATATATTGCCCTTGCCCCCCGTTCCCCCTCGAGTCAGAGCTTCAAGCGTGTTCATCCAACAGTTGGTGCACATTGCACTCATTATGTATGTATATACCCATCCCCTCCCCCCACCTGTTATTCCTATATGTCCACTTAGGTATTGATTAGTTAATACCAATTTGCTGGTGAGTACATGAGATGCTTATTTTTCCATTCTTAGGATACTTCACTTAATAGAATGGGTTCCAGCTCTATCCAGGAAAATACAAGAGGTGCTATATCACCATTGTTTCTTATAGCTGAATAGTACTCCATGGTACATATATACCACATTTTATTAATCCACTCATGTATTGATGGGCACTTGGGTTGTTTCCACATTTTTGTGATTGTGAATTGTGCTGCTATAAATATTTGAGTGCAGCTGTCTTTTTCATAGAGTGACTGTTGTTCTTTTAGGTAGATACCCAATAATGGGATTGCTGGATCAAATAGTAGATCCACTTGTATCGCTTTAAGGTATCTCCATATTGCTTTCCACAGAGGCTGAACTAGTTTGCAGTCCCACCAGCAATGTAGGAGTGTTCTTATCTCTCCACATCCATGCCAACATTTATTGTTTTGGAGCTTGTTACCAAAGGCCATTCTCACTGGAGATAAGTGATATCTCATTGTGGTTTTGATTTGCATTTCCCTGATGATTAGAGATGTTGAGCATTTTTTCATATGTTTGTTGGCCATTATTCTGTCTTCTTTTGGAAAGTTTCTGTTCATGTCCTTTGCCCACTTTTTGATAGGGTTGTTTGATTTTTCCTTGCTGATTTTCCTGAGGTCTAAATAGATTCTAGTTATCAGCCCTTTATTGGATGTGTAGCTTGCGAAAATTTTCTCCCGTTCTGTGGGTTGTCTGTTTGCTCTCTTGACAGTTTCTTTGTCTGTGCAGAAGCTTTTTAATTTGATCAGGTCCCATCTATTTATTTTTTCTTGCTGCTGTGATTGCCTTGAGTCTTCTTCATAAATTCTTTGCCTAGGCCAATGTCTAGAAGAGTATTTCCAACATTTTCCTCTAGAATTCTAATAGTTTCACATCTAAGGTCCAAGTCTGTTACCCAGCGTGAGTTGATTTTTGTGAGAGGTGAAAGGTGTGGTTCCTGTTTCAGTCTTCTACATGTGGCTATCCAGTTTTCCCAGCACCATTTATTGAATAAGGATTCTTTTTCCCAGTGTATGTTTTTGTCTGCTTTGTCAAAGATTAGATAGCTATATGAGGATGTTTTATATCTGGGTTCTCTGTTCTGTTCCACTGGTCAATGTCCCTGTTCTTGTGCCAGTTACAAGCTGTTTTAATTACTATAGCCTTGTAGTATAGTTTGAAGTCAGGTAAACTGATATTTCCCATTTTGTTTTTATTGCCTAGGATTGCTTTTGCTATACGGGGTCTTGTCTGGTTCCATATGAAGCATAAAATTATTTTTTCTATATCTGTGA
>VBSM01001562.1:8141760-8187746 GCA_008086735.1 Cheirogaleus medius
TCTCTTGGTTGAATCCTTGGAGTTTTCTAGATATAATATCATATCATCAGCAAATAGTGAGAGTTTGATCTCTTCTGCTCCCATCTGGACACTCTTAATTCCGCTCTCTTGTCTGATTGCTATAGCAAGGACTTCCAGCACTATGTTGAATAGAAGTGGAGATAGTGGGCAACCTTTTCTTGTTCCAGTTCTAAGTGGGAATGCTTTCAAGTTTTCCCCATTCAGTATGATATTGGCTGTGGGTTTGTCATATATTGCTTGTATCATTTTTAGGTAAGCCCCGTCTATGCCTATTTTGTTAAGCATTCTTATCATAAAAGGGTGTTGAATTTTGTCAAATGCTTTTCCGTGTCTATTGAGAGGGTCATATGGTCCTTGTTTTTGCTTCTGTTTATATGGTGAATTACATTTATAGATTTGCGTATGTTGAACCATCCCTGCATCCCTGGGATGAAGCCCACTTGGTTGTGATGGAAATACTTTTTAAAAATTAATGCTACTTATACCTGAAAATAATGAGAAATTTGAGAATTCTGATAAAATTTCAAGGACAAATTATTATACATTAAGGATTTATTCCTTCTCTGCCTATTGTGTTGAAATAGGTGGTCTATTATATTCATTTAACAACTACATGTAAGCATCTACTACAAAACTATATGCTGGCTTAGTTGTTAGAATACAAAGATGAATAAGTCACAGTTTTTGCCTTATATAAAGTTTGTCATCTAAAAATTTTCACTTTTTAATTTTCTCTAAATTTTAAATTTCATACTATTATTACCATAATTCAACACAAATCTAAATTACCATACATTTTTAAATTTTTCTGGTAAACAGAAATGTGTGTTTAAAAAACTAAAAATACAGGAGAAAATAAATCTACCTCCTCATATACCATATATAATATCTAAGAGAGTCTTAAACTTGCTGGGCACTAGGACATATATTGTTGTCATTGTTGTTTTCTCTTAACCCTGAGATAACTGAAGATTTTTGTCCAATCTTTCCTTGCCTTTAGAAACAGATGAGGAAATAAGAAGAGCTAGGGGGAATGGGGAAGTGAGAGAACCTGAATACATGTTCAAGAGTATACTACACTCTCCCCTATCAATCTGGCCCTCAAAAGAGCGTCCTCTTTACTGTAGCTTTAGATAAACTATAAGTTGAAGTTTTGTTTTTAGATAAGTGACATTTTTGTTTTAGTTTTAGAGCCAAAATAGTAAAACTGCTTTCTCCTTAGAAGTTAATACATAATTTTATGACCTTAATTATTCAAAAAATTAATTTTGCCCAGACTATGTAACGCTCCTTTTTTCAGTAATTTAAGGGACCAAGTTTTTTTCCTTTTGATATTAATAATCTCCAAATATCCACAATATTCCCTCCATCATTCTCTGAACTACAAAATGTAGTCAAATTGTATATTAATTTATCATTTCAAATATATTCCATCCATTTTCCTCATAATGGTTATTATCTTCTGAATTGTATACATTTGTCCATATCTCATTGTATGGGCATTTGGAAGAACTGGGATCCTCTGTGATACTGCTCAGAGAGAAATTAAATGCCTTCATACTACAAGGCCCTAAGTATACATCTCAAACATGTCATAATATGACCTGCATTAAATACATGAAAACATTTAACAGTTAGATACAGTGATATAATGAATATATCTATGAGTCAAAATTTTTGAGTATTTCTGCAAAGTAAAATAAAGTACCAACTCAAGAATAAAACCACTCTGAAAATGAGCACTGGAATGGTTGAAAAAACAATTTAAGTATCCTTTATAGTTTACTGATTACTATAATGAATGTAGTCTACGATAAAACCATATATACCTATTGAAACTACAACACTGTACTTTAAATGCTCATCCAAATATCCACTTCAAATGCTGAAAAGTTAAGAATATTTGGGATCCTCAAAAAGCTAAACATAAGAGTTACCATATGATCCAGTAATTCTACTCCTAGGTAGACTTCTACTCCTAGGTAGACTTCTACTCCTATTCTTGGTTATATACGCTAGAGAAATGAAAACATGTTTGCACAAAACTTGTACCCAAATGTTCATAGCTATTATTCATAATAGCCCCAAAGTGGAAATAACTCAAATGGCTATTAACTGATGAATGGATATATAAAATGTGGTATATCCATACAATCAAGTATTATTCAGCAATAAAAAGGAATGAAGTATTGATACATGATACAATATGGAAGAATCTTGAGACCATTAGGCTACGAGAAAGAAGCCGGTCACACAGGCATGGTGGCTCACCCCTGTTATCCTAGAGGATTGCTTAAGGCGGGGAGTTCAAGACCAGCCAGAGCAACCAATCAGCACAACATGTTGAGACCCCCGTATCTACAAAAAAATAGACAAATCAGGTGGGCATGGTGGCATGCCCTTGCTGTTACAGCTACTTGGGAGACTGAAGCAGGAGGATCGCTTGAGCCCAGCCCAAAAGTTGGAGGCTGCAATGAGCTATGATGATGTCACTGCACTGTAGCCAGCCTGGACAACAGAGAGAAACAATGTCTCAAAAAACCAAAAACAAAGATTAAAAAAAAAAGAAGAAGAAGAAAAGAAAAGAAAGAAAATAGAATCCAGTCACAATAACCATATCTTGCATAATTCCATTTACATGAAACATCCAGAAAAGGCAAATCTATAGAGACAGAAAGCAGATTAGTGGTTGCCTACAGCTATGGGTAAGAAGGGAGAAAATGGGTAATGACTGCTAATGAGTACTAAGTTTTTTGGGGGGATGATGAAATGTTTTAATGATTGTGGTGATGGTTGTACAACTCTGTGAATACACTAAAAACTGAATCGTATACTTTAAATGGGCAAATTGTATGGCATGTGAATTATATCTCCATAAAGCTGTCTTTTTTTAAAAAAGAATATCTGAATCTCTCATTGATAGAATGCTACTTGTCTTAATGAATTCTCTACTGAAATTTTAAAGTCAGTATCCTTGATTCTTCCTTAGTAAGACTTTCATGTGTTATATGATGAGATGTTAAGACAGAAAATCAACTCATTTACAAAATTCTCTCAGGTACTCATCCATTTAGTTAATCTTGCACCTCTATACTATTTATGTTTTTTTAAAAAACTTGCTAAAGCTACATTATTCAGTTTGGGGACTAATAAGTTTATCTAATATTTTAAGTACCTAAGTACTTGGCCAGACCTTTTTTTAAAAAAAAAATATCAGAGGGATTTAATAAAGATAAATAAGCCTGAAATTCTAAACCACATAAACTATTCACTTGCTTTTGCTTATTCTGCTCCTTAAATATCTTCTCTTTCTTCCCGCTATCATCTTAGTACAATCCTAAATCAGTTCTTACTGGAAATACTGTTGTAGTAGCCTTCTCAGAGAAGTCTCTCTGCTTCTCCTCCCTCCAATCCCCCTCAGCCAACGGTAATCCTGTTTTTTTTTTAAAAAAAGCAGTAATTTTTTTTAACATAAAATCAGATACTGCCACTCCCCTACTTAAAATCTTTCAGCATCTCTGTATTATTTGTATGATAAGATCCCAAGTTCTCTGCTAGGCATAAAAAGCTCTTCTTAAGAGGCCTCTGACTTCTTTTTTGGCCTCCTTTCCTACTTTATTCTTATACATTAGGTGACTAAACTTCTTGCCATTCCCAAATATACTATGGTCTCCCCTGCATCCATGCCACGTGTTTGGTACATGATGTTTGCTCTCCCTCAAATATCCTTTCCTTATTCTCTGCCTTACTCCTACACACACATTCTAGGTCTTATCTCATGTATTACCTCCTCTAGGGAACCATTCTGACTCACAAGAAAGCCTTAGGTGCTCCTTTCTTGTTGCTCTTGTACATTCCCTGATTAAAGCACTTACAACATTGTACTATAAAGCAATTTTCTATTTTAATATCTGGCTTCCTACCACATCGTGCAATCCTTGAGAATTAGGAACTATTATACATTATCCTTAGAGCCTTATATTACCTGTAATATAAGATTATAATAAAAGGCTTAAATGAAAATGCATGATAATCATTAAAATTTATAGGAAACTTTACAATTTGCAAACATAGTGTGCACATATATTCTCATTTTACCTAACAACAAGTCTTGAAGTAGGTAAGCCAGATATTTTTTCAATTTTACAAATGAGAATTTTTTTTTTTTTTTGAGACAGAGTCTCACTCTGTTACCCAGGCTAGAGTGCAGTGGCATCATCATAGCTCACTGCAACCTCAAACTCCTGGGCTCAAGTGATCTTCTTGCCTCAGCCTCCGGAGAAGCTGGGACTACAGGTGCATGCACCATGCCTGGCTAATTTTTTCTATTTTTAGTAGACATAGGGTCTCGCTGTTGCTCTGGCTGTTCTTAAACTCCTAAATTCAAGCAATCCTCCTACCTCAGCCTCCAAGAGTGCTAGGATTACAGGCATGAGCCACCATGCTCAGCCTGAGAAATTCTTAAATTAATACATATTACCAATTGTCAGTTTAGAAAAATAAGAAAGAACCTTAATATTTAGGGAAAAATCTATCATCATGAGTTATGAGTTTCTTGTACGAATAACTTAAATAACTTTTTATAAATATACTTGTCAATAACTAAACTACATATTAATTTTTCAGTTTCTGAAGTTGAAAAATGTTGGCCAACCAGGCCTACACATTTCTTTTAATCTATCACTCCAAACTTAACAATATTAAAGGACTGTAAAAGGATCAGTTAGATATACACTTGGCAATCATGACCTTAATTTTGAACCCATGCTCCTATTTCTACTTGATTCTATTCTTCTTCTGTCATTCCTATCAACTTTCATTCTTTCTCACTTTTCTGATTTGATGGTTTCATTTATTGTTTGTGCAAGACCTTGGCTTTCCTGGATAACTATTTTGATACCCTATGCTAACTCTAATGTTTCTGGCTACTTTGTTGAACAAAACCCATATTCTTGTTAAAGTTAGTATAAAGTAGACTTTATCCTGCATTCCAAGTGTTTCAATAGTTAATACAACCCTACTACCATAATAGTATAAGGAAGTTACTTTATCCTTTTGTTGAAGTAGTCCTCACTCTGTCATAGGTATCAATATTATCAGCTTATTCACTATGACCCTTTTGGTCTTCTGTAATTTTGTACTCAGGAGCAAAAATTTTAGCATTACTTTCATGTTTTCTTATCTAGAAAAATGAATTTCTTTTAGGTGATTATAGGTATTCTAAGTAAATAGCAGAAAGGTGTTAACGATAACATATATAATAATGAACTGAATGCCCCATCTCATCTTCATATCCTCAAATAAAAGAGCAATATAAGGCCGAGCATGATGGCTCACACCTGTAATCCTAGCACTCTGAGACACCAAGGTGGGAGAATCCCTTCAGCTCAGGAGTTTGAGACCAGCCTGAGCAAGAGTGAGACCCTGTCTCTACTAAAAATAGAAAAATTAGATGGGCCTCATGGCATGCACCGGTAGTCCCAGCTACTCTGGAGGCTGAGGCAAGAAGATTGCCTGAGCCCAGGAGTTTGACGTTGCAGTGAGCTATGATGACACCACTGCACTCTACCCAGGGTGACAGAGTGAGGGAAAAAAAAAAAAAGAGCAATATAAAAAGGATGAAAAGAGCACTAGGAATAAGAGGCCTGGATTCCATTTCTGAGTATGGTACTAATTAACAGCATCTGATACTGGGCAATTTATTTAACATCTCTGAACCTAAGTTTTCCTTCCTATACATTTGTGACTCTGCTTTGTAAAATACATCAGCAATGCTTCTGTAATTCTTCTCCTACAAGTTTAGTCCAGAATGTTCAAATATCCTGTCAAAGCCCCTTCTTCATGATGCCTTTCCTGGTCATACTATTTAAATATTATCACCACACCACCACCAAGACTTCAACTTAGAACTTGTTATCATCTAAAATACTATATATTCACTTATTTTTCATATTTATTATCTGTCTCTCCCACAAAATTGTTGACTACCATACTGTTTTGTTCACTTTAGTATCTTCAGAAACCCAGAACACTCCTGGCACAAGATGTGCTCAATGAATATTTGTTGAATGAATGAATAAACAGATATCCAAGAAGAATGACAAGTTGAGGACCTCTCCAATTTCAAGAAGTCATTAACGTAAGAAGGCAAATAAGAAAATCTCTTCCAAAAGTTAAGTTTCACTCAACTTACACAGTAAGACAATTTTTATATAAATATGAAATTCTATACACAAATCCATAAAAGCACAAGTCCAGAACATTCCTTTAACTATCAAAGCTTCATATGAATTTATCTGGTTCTCCTGTTTAATCTGTATACATAACCTATATTTTAAACAAAGGTACAAAGAACAGTATCATTCAAAATGTGCCTTCAAAATCATTCAAAATCTATCATTCAAAATCAAGACAGAACTTGATTTACAAAGCTACATATTTATTATATAATCACATGCTATTTATTTTAAATCTTGATGGACAAAGAATAACATAAAAATAGCTTATGTAATATCTTCAGATAAAAGTAATAAGCTTACTATAAATGTAGTCATACACTTAAGGGAAAATTTTACCAATAAAAATCTTAATTTAGAATCTATTAATAGTAAAGCAAAGGAATATATGTAATTTCACATAAGAAAATTCTAGCATAATGCTTTCACCAAGTAGTTTTTCAAATATTTACTGAGTATTAAATAAATACTTCATCAAAGAGTTTACCATAGACTTCCTTTAATGTAATGAGTCATGAGCCTGGCTACATATCAGAAACATATGGGGGAATCTTAAAAACATATATATCCATGACAAGGCCCATCTCCAGACCAATTATATCAGAATCTTTGGGGGTGGGTATCTAAGCATTAACAGTTTTGGAAGCTCTCTAGAAGATTCCACGGTTGAGAACCTCTGCCATAGAGCTTTTAAAACCTTCAACATTGCTGGATTACATCAATTTTGAAGTTCAAATGGAAATAATAATCAACTAATGTTTACTGTACTTTTGGCTTGTTTTCTTTTTTTTTTAGACAGAGTCTCACTCTGTTGCCTGGCTAGAGTGCTGCAACATCAGCCTCACAGCACCCTCAAACTCCTGGGCTCAAGGAATCCTACTGCCTCAGCCTACCAAGTAGCTGGGACTACAGGCATGCACCACCATACCCAGCTAATTTTTTTCTATATATTTTTAGTTGTCCAGCTAATTTCTTTCTAATTTTTAGTAGAGACAGGGTCTTGCTCTTGCTCAGGCTGGTCTCGAACTCCTGAGCTCAAACGATCTGCCCACCTCAGCCTCCCAGAGTGCTAGGATTACAGGCATGAGCCACTGCACCTGGCCTGGCTTGGTATTTAAAATTAAGGATGCCATAAGCCTGCTAAAACAAACACAAATTTTAAAAAGAAAGAAAAGATCTGTTAATATGAGGTGGCGGTAAGGATTAAGATGAATACAAGAAGAGTAGGGAAAACATATAGACAGCTTGAATGAGAAAGGAGAAGGGAAGAAAATAGAATTCATCATCATATTAAGGCCCAAGATCCAGGTAGGAAAATAAAAAAAGAACGATTCATACAAGTAACAGCAGATATGTGTAAAGGGAGCTTCTATAAATTGAAACAGACAACCAACCAAAGATATGAAGAATTAGCTTTATTGTTAATGGAGGCTCTGAATAGGTACACATTGGTAAAATAAGTGTATAAAAGATTATAAACTATCTACTCTGTATTCAGATGAGCACTCAGGGTGGGAGGTAACAAAGGCAGTTGTAAGAACTCTCATGTATCCTGTCATAACAAGGACAGAGAAATCTGAACCAGAAATCAGAACCCAAGGATCTCCCCTTTCCAAGAGTCTTCTGTCTCTCCCCCAAAAACTCTTATTAAGGACTGACTGGCAAGTTTGCTGTAACTAGAGTAGGCCTATGGAAAAGGGGGTAGGGAAAATATGACCTCGATCCCTCCAAGAAAGTTTCTACAAGGATATGTGACTACCTGGGTAAGGCTCTCTATCCACCCATTAACCCCTTGCTGGGTAACCCTTACCACAGTCCATCACTTCTTGAGGCTCCACCTCACCCATATACAGAGGGAGCCAGGATGATGGGAGGAGAGCTGGACCTAGCAATGGAACCTATTGCCCTAGAGATTCAGAAGATATGAGTTGTGATATGCTATTTTAGACTAGGATAAGTGAATTTTCACAAAGTTCAGTTTCAATACCATGTGTAAAGAATGATTAATAAACAGACCTGAACAAATAGATCCTTATTAGGCAATAAAGAAGAAAAGCTTCCAGGGAGGGATGATGTAGATATCTATCAGTTGC
This sequence comes from Cheirogaleus medius, assembly GCA_008086735.1. NCBI lineage: Eukaryota > Metazoa > Chordata > Mammalia > Primates > Cheirogaleidae > Cheirogaleus > Cheirogaleus medius. Next base: position 8,150,111 of record VBSM01001562.1, read on the forward strand.
TTAGATGGAGGATTATCTCCTGGTACTTGGGCAGCAACTCCACAAAGAACCAGATAGGCCTGGTCCAGAAAATAAACCAAATCTCCAGGTAGAATACTATTAATACTTAGGCCACAGCTTAGAAAAGCTTAGAAAAAAGGGCTTGCCTTTCAGAAACAGTATATCCATTAGAATACAGTATATCTATTAGAATACAGGGCCAACAAAGGAAACAGCATTACCCCAATGTCTTACTCTTCTCTCTCCAATTTTTAACACCCTGGAAACTTTCCTCTTGGGATCAGAGCTGAATAAAAGAGAGCACGGAGCCCTTTTCCACCCTCAGTAATTTGTGTCCTAGAGTGAGAGGATACGAGAAAGGAAAAGAGAAAGAATGAGTCAACTGAGAGAATCTAACAACTAAGATAAACTATCCAAAGGGATAAGAGTTCAAAAATTGGCACTACTGATAGGACTGATAAACAACCCATTACTCAGATACAAGTCTCCTGTTCAATATCAGGTGTAATACTTTGTAGGATAGGTCAACAGAGAAGCAATAGTACTTCTACTAAGTTATCTAAACTACACTGATAAAAATTTTAGATTCATCAGGCCTCCAAATACAAAGTTTGGGATAAAAAGAAAAGAGAGACTTCTGAAAGATGCTAGATGGCCATCAGAGAGAGGCTGGATGGTAGCAAAGGAGATCTGCATATTTTTGAGGGCAAAAAATTGAGGTTTCCTATCTAAAATATAGCCTGATATATTGAAGAGAAGTATAAAGCTTGGAGAAATATGCTACAAACTCCAGAAAAAGTTTATTAAGCAACAGATCATCAGCTAGCTCAGTAATGAAAATCAGGTTTCAAACAACTATAAGAGAGTGAGAAGGCAAAAAGAATTCTAGACTACTTTGGAAGAAGAAAGGAAGATAAAAAGGGGGACCTAGGAAGACCAACAGGCAACCAGAGACACTCCTCAGTTGTCTAGTTCTTTCATATTTGCTGGATACTAGAAAAGATTTGCATAGAAGTCCTAGGCCACCAACATACCTTAAACACTCCTCCATCTAGTCTAATAGGGTTACTGGCAACAAGGTCTGGGGTGGAATGATGTGGCAGACTCAGAAAATATGTTGGAGATAGACACAGAGACACTAACTCTAATCCTATCTTCTTAGCGAAACTGGGAAACCTTTCAAAGTGAATGCAAACATTACATCAACCAGTAAAGGGAAGGATTCTTAAAATTGGAATATTTACCTCCAAGTCTACATGAAGAGTTTTGGGGCCAGGCCGGTGGCTCACGCCTGTAATCCTAGCACTCTGGGAAGCCGAGGCGGGTGGATATCTCAAGGTCAGGAGTTCAAAACCAGCCTGAGCAAGAGCGAGACCCCGTCTCTACCAAAAAATAGAAAATTAATTGGCCAACTAAAAATATATAGAAAAAATCAGCCAGGCATGGTGGTGCATGCCTGTAGTCCCAGCTACTCGGGAGGCTGAGGCAGAAGGATTGCTTGAGCCCAAGAGTTTGAGGTTGCTGTGAGCTAGGCTGACGCTACAGCACTCCAGCCTGGGCAACAGAGTGAGACTCTGTCTCAAAAAAAAAAAAGAGTTTTGATTTTGTTTTTGTTTTAGTATGTAAAGTGTGGAAGCACCAAGGTCTAGAATAGAACTTCAAGAATTGGCAATAATGAAATTAATCAAATGATAAAATTATATCTAGAAAGAATATTATTTCCCAGTTTGAGGTGAAAATTAATACTTGGAAAGGTATCTATCAGAAGAGAAAAGCAGTGGTCTCTAAAAAATTTCTTTTGAATTTCATATACTATTTCCAGACAGTTCTAAGACACTAAGTTTATTTGAATGTGTGTCTCCTTGTGTATCAATTAATATGACTTTGGAAAATTAGATGTGTTTTTTAATCAATGCACTAAGATGCTGGGAATCAATATAGATCTAGGATTCATTTCAGGCTTCCTAGCATATGAGAAGTAATCTAAATTGAATAATAAAAGAATATCTAAAAGAAGAAAATGAAAAGGGACAAAGTGGGTAATGGTTAGTTATACTAAAGGTACAATTACTTTAAAAAGAAGGAACTCAAAAGTTTTAAAAAGTGACATTCAAAAGGACTATATTGTTTCCAACTGGAAAGAGAGATGTTTTAAAATAAAGTTATAGCACTATATATTTTATATCTACTATGGGCTCTTAGTCTTATAAATAGGGTTCAGCAGGTTCCCTGAAATGAAAGCTAGCCTTGATATTTTCTTACTGTCTTTAAAGTTTTTATTCAGTTTTTGATCCCATTGACTCCTTACTTTCTTGCCAGATCAGCAATGCCAAAATAAAAACATTTAAACTATTTTACCTAATTATTTAATTTGTATTCCATAGGTTATTCAAAGTATTTAGTACACTGCAATTCTGTGCTCCATAGACTACTGAAATTTTGCTTTTAACCAAGTGGAAACCTATTTCCCAAAAGATTTCTCCAAGTCTAAATTTTTTATTTAGACACTCAATAATCTTGTTCTCAGTTCCTACTCAGGTGTGGAAAAACAACTAGATTCAAATTCATATTAAGGCAAATTGCCTCAGTTTTGTTTGCTTGCTTGCTTGCTTGCATGCATGCATAAATGAATGAATGAATGAATGAATGAATATCCCATAAATAAATAAATAAATAAATATCTCATGAGCTATTGGTGTCAATTTTCTCAAATTTGCTAGCTATTTCAAACTCCCATGCATCAGATATTCTCATATACATCCCTTGGTGAGAAATTTAAAGGAAACTTCCAATTACTCCTTATTCCAGAAATTATTCTCTGTTGTCCTAAACAATATTCTTATCAGGATGACCCATTATATAATATCTATAATTACTGTCTATTTCCTTACTGAATCCCCAAGTGTAATTCATTATTGTTTGTGGGTTTGTGATATTATATATCCCTCCTAGGGAAATTTGTAATTAAGAAAAAAAGTTTCTCTATTCCAATAATGCTTCCCATCTCCTGAGTCCTGTAATCTTATCAAGCCAATGAAATTAGCCCTGCCTTTTGGCTTAGTGGTCCTTCACTGATCTGTGAAAAGATAAGTATTAACATTGTTCTCCTAATTCACACTGAATTCCAGAATTTATACTTTTAAGAGTTATCTCAAAAATACTGAATAAATTGCCTCTAGTTGTCTCTCATACTTATAAAATATAAAATGTTAACATATATGAAGGAAAACAATATAAAATGGCTAAAATGAATATATTGGGAATATTTTCCAGTTAGATATATAGTAATTGAGTGATTTTACATTATAATGCAAAAAAGGCAACTAAAGATAGATATTTTAAAAATGGGCAGAAATACACTAAGTTATACTAATTACTTGTAGAAACATCAATATCTATCTTTTTATCAACCATAAGACTTAATTACTTTTTTAAAATTCACCTTAAGGGGTAGCTCCTTACACATACACATGTTATTGCATATAACACACATGGATCTGTTTCTTTTCTATCAAGAAAAATATCTATGTGCTGAAGCCAGTATTCATTCAGCCTAATCTTTCGCATTCTCTCTAGAGTGTATTTCAAATATATAGCATAATACAATAACATCAATGCTTGATTCAGCTGCTATGGGAAATGATTTGGTGGCTCCTCAAAAAAGCTAAATATAACATTACCACATGAATTGAAAGTAGAGACTAGAAAAGATACTTGTATACCTAAATGTCCTTCAACAGATGAATGGATAAAGAAATGTGATAGACATATATATATTTATATAAGTATATACATATGTATTTGTATATTTGTAAACATATATGTACGTGTATATATTATACATTTGTATATTTATATGTACATATATATATACACTTATACAATTGAGCCATAAAAGACAATTAAGTTGTGATACATGCTACAACATGGATGAATCTTGAAAACCTTACAGTAAGTGAAATAAGTCTGACCCCAAAAAGGATTAATTTTTCCTAGAATCATACAAATATTGTATGATTCCACTTATAAGAAATATGGAGAATAGGCAAATTTATAGGGAAAGAAAGTAGATTAGCAGTTATCAGAGGCTGGGGGTGGGGGAAATGGGAAGTTATTGCTTAATGGTTACAGAGTTTCTGTTTGGAGTGATGAAAACATTTTGGAAATAGGCAGTGGTGATGGTTGCACAACACTGTGAATGTAATTAATGCCACTGAATCGTACACATAAAAATAAATAAAGTGGCAAATTTTGTTATATATATTTTACCACAACTTAAAAAGAATAATGTAATATACCAAAACCCATTAAACTGTATAATTTAAATGAGTAAACTATATGGTATGTGAATTATATCTATTTTAATGATTAAAGTCCTTCCGGTTTCAATGCCTGAAGATCTTGCTCTGGTTCTTTTTTCATCAAGGAGGCCTCCCTGGTCATTCTAGTTACCCTTATCTTACTGTCAATTCATAGTATTTTACTTATTTATATCACTCTTTCAGCAATTAATCTTACCCTCATTTTGATATCTCTTGTGTTTCTTAATTACTGCAACATTTGATATTTAATTATGCTTTGCTTATAAAGTAGATTAGTTGCTTGAGTTATCAAATCACGACCCATATTTAATATTTGTTTGTACTTTGTTTACCAAACTAGATTAGTAATAGCTCAGATTGTCAAATCAGGATCCAACAGCCCTCCATATCTTCAAATCATCGAAAAATAATTCAATTTTACATTGTACAAATACATTAAATTTTAATAACAAATGTTAGAAGAAACATTCTGGGAAAAATTAATCAGAATACTCATTCTCTGGGCATTCCAATTAATCAAGGACATAATAGACTTAGTTCAGTATAATTATTAAAAATAGGAAATCATGATACAGAAATTTTTTTCTGATTGACCAGTCATTTCTCTTTTTACCCAACTGAATCAAAGACAAGACATTGTTCAAATAAAAAAATTTTCTAAAAATAGGCGAATACACAAAATTTAACATATATACTAACATTTTTATGCCTAAGTAGAAATGATCAGGAGATGTAATTCTAATCCTAAAAAGAGTTAATAAATATGAAATTACAGAGATAATAATTTAGTTATAATAAAAAATAATGTTGTGGGGAACCAAAAATTTTACTTACTTAAATAACTTATTTAATGATTACAGTGACCTTAAAATAGTTGTACTTAAGAGAAGTCTTTGGTTATGATAATAAAAGGAAGACTTTAGAGAAAGGAAAAGGATGAATAAATATTTTTTGTTCCTTTGAAAAACAGCATAAAATTTGAGAAATGTTATCAAAACAGCAAACTTAGTACAAAATCATTTATTTATAGAATAGAAATATATAGGCTAGGTAGAGTTTCTATCCATTCCCTTTAGTATACTCTTAAAATGACCTTTTAGACTCAGGTCATTTTAATGTACAGAAGAGTTTTTTTTTTTTTTTAATTGATTTTTTTTTTTGAAACAGAGTCTCGCTCTGTTGCCCAGGCTACAGTAGTGTGGCGTCAGCCTAGCCCACAGCAACCTCAAACTCCTGGGCTCAAGGGATCCTCCTGCCTCAGCCTCCAGAGTAGCTGGGACTACAGGCGTGCTTCACCACACTCAGCTAATTTTTTCTATTTTTAGTTGCCCGGCTAATTTCTTTCTATTTTTTTTGTAGAGACGGGGTATTGCTCTTGCTCAGGCTGGTCTAGCGATCCTCCCATTTCAGCCTCCCAGAGTGCTAGAATTATAGGTGTGAGCCACTATGCCTAGCCAACATTTTTTATATGTGTAACAGTTTTTGTAAAAATATTTCTTTCCTGCAGTTTGTCTGACTGACTCACTTTTAAGTATCCTTAAAAACATAAATGTAAACAGTATTACCTTATGCAAAGTTTAATAAATAATTTATACTTTGATCCAAAAGATAAAGGCTTTAAGTTTTTAAAATATGGCATCATTACGTCAAAAGTAAATCTGTTTCAAAGAACAACTATTTCTATTCTCTACTGAAGTAGAACAATTTACGTGCACTTTTACAGTGAAAATACCCACTGGCATATTTGAGATTATTGCCTTTCCAATCAGAAATACAGTTATTTAGCAAATTCACCTGTCCAAAAAACAGCCCAAAAGGGGAAAGAAACAAAAATGTTGCCAAGCTGACAAAATACATGAATTAAAACTCATTCTTCATTATTTAGAATGTCCTTATGTACTTAATGTTTGAAGTTTTATAATTTACATATGATTCCAACAAGTTTGGGTTGTGATTCCCAAGGTTCAGCATATAAGAAAGAGAAATTAAGACGATAATAGCAGCTGTAATTTTCTAAGCAATTTATTAAGCAATATACATGGAGATGGTATAATTAATGGTATCTCCATATATAGTGGAGGGAGTGTCTGTAATAAGTATCTATACTAACAGCTGTGTAGGAATTCAAAAAAGACCAACAAATGACTTGACTCCATGATCAAGAATCTACAAACCTTATGTCCAAGGGTATCACTGTGTTTCAATACAGAATGGTAACTAATAATAAAAAAGACAACTTCTTGAGACTTCAAACAAAACTTTAAGAAATTAAGAAATTTTTAACTTTAACATCATATACTTTTTAAATAAAGAGCATGGTCAATGAAATTTAAAGACCTGGAGCTGAGGAACCATCACTTATATCAATAATTACCTTAGGTATTAATCTCCCTCATACTCAGTTTCTCCAAATGTAAAATGGGAATACTATGGTGAGAATCAAGATATGTAAATAAACACAGCACAACTCATTAGTACAGTAGTCCCTGAAATACTCTGAAAAATTGACTATCCAGAATAATTGCTCTTTGAGATAAATAATTTTATATTTGCTTTTTAAATTTTATTACTTTTTAGATGTTTAGATGTTCCTCTAGTTAATAAATACATAAAGGAGATAATGCCAAGATGCATTCAAGTGTATAGTAAATGCTCTCAAATTTAATTACAAACCACCTCTTTGACTACATAAGTCCAATTCATTCTTCAATCTCAATTTAGGTAGTATCTTCTCTATAAAGCCTTCCCACAACTCCACTTGCAATATCTAATGGACACTTCAGTCTACCATGTCCAAAACCAAAATCCTGATACTCTGTCGCTATCCCAAACCTGCTCTACCGGAATACCTTCCCTATTTCACAGCAGATGGCAATACTATCCTTCCAGTTACTCACCCAAAAACCTCAAAGTCATCTTTCTCTTCTTTTTCTCATATCTCACATATCCAGTTCATCGGGAAACCTTTTTGGTTGTACCTTAAAAACATCCAGATTTTAACTGCTACCAGGCCACTACCTTCTCTCACTTAGGTTACTCTAAGAGACTTCTAACTGGTGGTCCACACCTCCCTACAGTCTATTCTCAACATAGCAACTGGAATAGTCCTTAAAAAATATAAGTCAGGGGACTGGGTGCAGTGACCCAATGCCTGTAATCCTAGCACTTTGGGAGGCTGAGGCAGGGGGACTGCTTGAGGCCAGGAGTTTGAGACCAGTCATAGCAAGAGCAAGACCCAATCTCTACAAAAAATAGAAAAATTTTCCCAGTGTAGTGGTTCATGCCTGTAGTTCCAGCTGCTCAGGAGGCTGAGGCAAGTGGATTGTTTGAGCCCAAGAGTTTAGGTTGCAATGAGCTATGCTGACGCCACTGCACTTTAGCACTGGAGACAGAGCAAGACCTTGTCTGAAAAACAAAAAAAACAAAAAACAAATGAGATCTACTGAAAGCCCTGCAATGGCTCATCAAAGTCCCTACAGTAGTCTGTGAGGCCCTACATGAATCATCCTCCCACCCATTACTTTTGACAATACCTCCTCCTACTCTCCCTCTTCCTCTACTCCAATCACAATGGCCTCCGTTCATTTCCCTGAACACACAAGTCATACTCTTCCCTCATGCCCTTTTCCTGGAAGACTCTTCCCAAATGTATCTACATAGCTAACTTCTTTGGTCTTTGCTAAATTATCACCTTCTCTGTGAGTCTTTCCTCATCCCCTGAACCCCAGTGCCACTATATCCTTCTCATCTTGCTCCTTTTTTTCCTTTCTTTCGTAACACTTATCATCTTCTAACATGCTATGTACTTTGTTTATTTATGTTTATTGTTTATCTTCACTCCTACTACAATATATATTCCACAAAGGCAGAAACTTTTGAAAGTTTTATTTACTGATATTTCCCATGTACTAGAACAACACAAAACAAATTCAAATTAAATATGTAAATAAAACAATACATTGGATATTTTTCCTACGCTTATCGCTATTGTATGAGTTATCACATTGTATTGTAATAGCCTGTTAATTTTCTGCCTCTTCCATCAGACACTAAAGTTTCTTGAGACAAGGGATTTTGTTTTGCTTTCTAATGTCATTAGAAATAAGATGTCAATAAAATGTCATTGCCTGTACTTCCTTAAAGTGCCTGACACTTAGCAGGCACTCTGTAATATTTGATAAATTGATGAAAAAATAAAACGATCTAAATCAAAGGTGTAAGCACCTTGAATATCTCCAAAATACAAACACAATGTTTACGGGATGACACTGAAGACTGAGTTCTGTATTCTGCTAGTGTTTTCAGTCTGGCTCTGGCAGTTACTGGCTAAAGGACCTTGATCAGATTATGTAAATTCTCTACAACTATTTCCTTATCAATAAAAATGGAAATAATAATGGTATCAGCACCTCATGTGATTATCATAAATTTTAAATGATAGAATTAGCACAGAGGTTTTGCACATAGTAAGCATTCAATAAATGACATCTATTACTTGTTATTATAAATTAAAAGAGGCACTATTATAATTCTTGCTTTGATAACTAAGCTAGAATATTCTCTAAACATAATCTTTAGAATCTTCTTAGAATTTTTTATAATTAAAATTACTGAGTTACCTAAAATAACCTTGACAAGCATTTTGCAAAAGTACCTTAATTCTCTCAACAAAAATGGGATTCTATTTACATTATCCTGAATATTTTAAAATATTTCTAGATGTTAGGTTCTATAACCTTCTTCAGTAACTGCTTTCAGTTTTTAATATTATGTTTTCTTTTATATAACCAAAATGCCTAGTACTAGAGTTTAAAAATTAAACATCTATTATATTTAGATCTATACTTATATACCCATAATATAAACACACATTCTTTCCTCCACTCTGAACAATTTCATTTTCATAAATAAGACTTTTGAGAAAAAGTTAAATAATTTTAAGTATATTTGTGACTCTTTACTAAATCACCTTTAAGCTTTCTACTTCTCATTTTAGTCATGTATCCAATAATGTGTATATTCCTATGGTAATATTATATAAAGGATTGAGAAAAACTAACAGTTCTGTTCAAATTAAAAGGCCAATGTATTGGTGTTTATTTTAAAGCTATAAAATTTTTCTATTATTTCTATTGTGACTGCTAATGTTTTCCTATCTGCAGAGTCAGTTCTCCATTTTATAAAATATTTGTGAAATTCATTTTCTTTATAGTTTGTACTACCATAAAGAAATAAACAAACGTACACATTTTACCTGAGCACTCATCTGTGTAGTAGACAAGAAAACTGAGGTAAGCAGTTTAAACGATTGTCCCAAGACTACAGATGGAGTGACTGCCAGTTGGAGGATTAAAACTAAGAAGCTCATTATTCCCTTCTTATATTCTGAATACTCAACATTGTTTTTATATCATAAGGATCTCTTAACTATTTAAGAACAATAATTTAATTTAATAATTAAAACAACTGTCAACATATTTTGACAATATATAATAGAATTACGAAATGTATTAAATCAAAATAAGAGTTTATCCAAGTAGTCTTTTTAAAAAATTAATCTGATTTGCTACATAAGTTATTTTTAAAATTTTGCTTAAAGTACCAAGAAAGTAGCAGCTTAATATACTTTATTATTTCAATGTCTTTTAATAAAGCTAATTTCTTCAACCAAAATCTACAGTAAGTAAATGAGATGGTTGGATTTAAATACCAAACAGAAATACTTTTTCATTAAAAAAAAAAATCCTCTAAACTTAAAACAGTAGTTTCTACTCAAATGGTAAACTTCAACTTCAGGATATATTTATAAGAGATATATTTATGAAAATACAATGATAAAAAGTAAAGAAAACACCAAATACTCTCGCATTTACAGGAGAAAAAGACATACAGTATAACATTAACAGCTTACTGTGGAGAGTGGGTTTAATCAGGAAGTAGCCATTATCCTTTCGATTCAGAGCAGTGACAGCACTCCAAAACAACAAGCCGTGATATTTTTCAGTTAAAAGGCATGAAAGAATACCTACTATTGTGTCCTAGCTTTGCTGACCCCAAAAGGTCAGCATATGTCTTTTATCAAAAGCTATCATGAAAACATAATCCAAGTAAGCATTTATAATGCTCTGTTTGTTGAAACACCTAAAATCTACCTAACACAACCTCTCTCTCTCAGTTACTCACAAAACATGGCTGTCTTATTCAGAGATTAGCAATTATTGTAATGAGATACTGTCGGAGAGGGTCAAATAGTACTTCCTGCAGTTTACACATCTTGATTTCCTGGTAAACAAACTGAAAGGCAGGTGGAGCACTTAGATCACCAGTAACCGTGAATGCTCACGTGATAAACTAAGCCAGGTAAGGTTGATGTTTCAAGTAATCATTCTTTTCTTCATTTTATTAACGTCAAAACAGACAATAAAGAGAAGAGTGCTCTTATTTTCTTCCTTTTCAAAGGACAGTTTATTCCTTAGAAGCATAAACTCACAGTTTACAATAAGGAATGCTTGAAAACTAACAGTTTAAGCAGGTTTCAAAAGTTAGTTCTGCAAATAAATTGTGAAAAGACAATGCTAATAAGATTTTAAAAAACAAGAATAACTGTTCAAAAACCTGCTAAATATAAAGAAAAGTCTTTAAATTTCAGCTGCTTCAAGAAAGTAGATAAATTTCTGAGTTATAAAATGCCAAAATGAAAATAGTCAAAGCATAGTTTATTTTTACTATGACTTCCTGCAAAATAAGACTGCTTTATAATTTATGTGGCAGCCTTTGAAAAAATACTAAATCACATAAATCAAAAAGTTCACATAACTTGAAGCTATTTCCTACCTCATTTTAAACTCGTACTTCAAAAAGAAGACAACATTTTTGCTTGTGAGCACTTTAGAAAAAAAAACATTGTTAGCTTGAAAACTAAGTTCCTTGTCCTTAGTTTTCACCCAAATTTCTGGGGTTTTTTGCTCTCTGCAATTTCTAATATAGTTTAATGAGGGTTGATTTAAATTAACCATGAGTATAGAACAAACAAAAAAAACCCCAACTCCATCAAAATGAGAAACCAATTCACTATTTTAAAAATATCCAGGTGATTTTTTAAATCTGTAAAATTTTCATTTACTTTAAAAATTTTGTCTTTACTAAGGCCATGCATCTATGTCCTAACAATCATAAACATAGTAAGCTTTAATTTTTTTTTTTTTTTTTGAGACAGAGTCTCACCCTGGGTAGAGTGAAGTGCTGTCATCATAGCTCATTGTAACCTCAAATTCTTGGGCTCAAGAGATCCTCCCACCTCAGCCTCATGGGTAGCTGGGACTACAGGTGTACACCACCACACCTGGCTAATTTTTTCTATTTTTGGTAGAGACGGGGTCTCTCTCTTGCTCACAAACTCCTAAGCTCAAGCAATCCTCCGCCTCAGCCTCCCACAGTGCTAGGATTACAGGTGTGAGCTATGGAGCCTGGCCATAAACTTTAATTTTCATGCAAAGAGCTCTTAAGGACCTTTTTTCACAACAATATAATCATGTCAAGACATTAAAAGTATACTACTTAAATTAGGTTTGTATTTACTCAGTTTGCAAAATAAAATTCTAACGTACTGAAATAGAAAACACAATGAAACAGAATGACGATAAAATCAATAAAAACAAAAGAACACTCAAGAAGATAAGACCCTGCCAATGGTTCAGAATCTCAAAACAGGTCTCCTTATGTACACCTAATGTGTCATTTCAAAGGAATATATATTCAGGATTGAACTACATTAATGCAATTTGCTAACATCATTAATCACTACTTTTTTACTACAATGACACATGAAATAGACAGCAAATTTTAAAAAACTGTGACTACAGACTTAACAGTTTCAGCTGAATTTCGTGGTCAAATTAAATAACTTAATATCCTATAGTCACCCGGAATGCAAATATAGTACTATTTCCTTCATAGAAAATTTAAGGTGTAATTCCTACTACATATGTAGCTTTGACTATGTAATTCATATACCAAAATAAAACAATTTTAAATTAGAAAATTATTATTTTGGCCAGGCACGGTGGCTCACATCTGTAATCCTAGCACTCTGTGAGGCTGAGGAGGGAGGATCCCTTGAGGTCAGGAGTTCAATACCAGCCTGAGCAAGAGTGAGACACCACCCCTCCCCAACCCCACATCATCTCTAGTAAAAACAGAAAAAATTAGCAGGACATGGTGGTGTGCGCCTGTATTTCCAGCGACTCCAGAGACTGAGGCAGGAGGATCACTTGAACCCAGGAGTTTGAGGTTGCTGTCAGCTAGGCTGATGCCACAGCACTCCAGCCCAGGCAACACAGTGAGACTGTCTCTAATGTCTCAAAAAAAAAAGAAAGAAAGAAAAAAAGAAAGAAATCACAAAGATTAATTCTCTATGACTTAAGAAATACATGCAAAATGAAGTGAGAAGGCAGGTGAAGGGACAAGAGGAGGAAGAAATGCTCCTAACTTTACCTGGTTGCCTTCAGCTATAACAAATAAGTATTACATGGTTATTTATACCTCATCTTATTCCAGCATAATTTAAGATGATTTACACAACTACAAATAGTAGAATAGAATGCCTTTAAAATTAATACAAATGAAGGGACTATAAGAGGAAGCCAGAAAAATGAAACACAAATTAAAGGTGGAACACAGAAACACCTATTAGAAGGTCTTGTCCAAGTCTATGATGTGGGTGGTTCAGCTCTGAGCTTCCTAGCAATCAAAGTAAACTGGGTAACAAGATTAAATTAAAAAATTTTCATTCTCCATATGATGTGTTTTTGCTTTTCCTTGTACTCAGAATTACGAGAAGTTTTTACAATACTTTTCAATAATGTAACATTGGACCATACAATAGTTTCCTCAACAGCATCTTTACAGCAATTAAAATAACAAATTTCACATGAAAGCTTCTTTTACTTCCTTAGCACATGCCAGAGTGAAAAAATAATGAAAGGTTACCTAAAAAATAAGCCATCTTGCTAGGAAGTCTTCTGCAATTTATCTAATCTGAGTTTTTAAAGAAAACACTAACAATCCCCAGGATCTTTTGTTAAAGGCACAGTCCATTTTTATATTCCAAATTCAGATTCTATTTTCTAAATTCAGGTTCTTATTCTAGATGAGTACATAAAATGAGCATGCAGAGATAACTGTGGTTTCAGATCAGGTAAAAGAGAAGACACTGGTAGGTAGATCCAAATAATTAAAAGAGACTTCTTCTCTTTTTAACTTAGAAGAGTTCCTCTTTTCATTGGTGACCATCTATGATCCTACCTAATTGAATAGCTGGGAGTCCAATCTATGATGATTTTTATTCCTCTTCAGTTTGGTATTTCAAACTATAGTAGAGAAATCTGACTCTGTCTTTGCATTCATTCTGTACCAATTTAGATTCATGTTTGCATACTTTCAGACCATGTACTTTTTATTTAATGACCTCATATGTTATATTGGTGAGGGGGAGATAGTAAAATTAATATAAAAAGAATTTCCAATCTCCTGATTTATTATACAAGAAAAAACAGAATCCACCAATGATGCTACCGTGGTATAGCATCAGGACCTAACACTATTAAAATTTAACAATGATACACTCTGCTTTTCATGTGAGGTAAATACTAGTGTTCATAGCTTCATTACAGTGGGTTGGTCTCCTCTCGGTCTCCCACGGATGCTAAGTTTATATCCTCCTACCTCCCAGATTATGCTTATGTGGCTTCCCACTGCTTCCTCCACCTTATTATTGGTTTAGGGCTCCTCATTTCCAGGATGCCCCTTTCTCAGACCCTGACTATTTGGGCCCATAAAATCTTCTTTCCCTACATAACTTAGCTCTATATTACTCTATAATTATTTTGGGGATCTCCCTTACTAGATCTTGAAATTCCTTCTTTTATATTACCCATTGTGAATAGCAAAATACTCGACATGTAGCAAACACTCTAAGTACAAATTAACTTATTATGATGTATTAATAAACAGCTGTACATATTTATAATAGCTCGTTTGTTCAACAAAGCTGAGATATTTATTAGAATTGCATCAAGTGAACCAGAAGGCCAATTTTTACCATATAGATAGTTTCTGCATGGTATACAATCAACTCATATTTATTCAAACCTTGGGCTTTTCTACATTCAAGTTTGTCAAAAGAATTTCAATTGTGAGGACAACTTTTGAAAATACTACTAAAAACCAAATAGATTTTGTAAGCTATTGTCAAATCTCAAAATGACTAAAATTAAATAACAATTGTGTCCAATACAATTTGATCCATATTTGAACTCATTACATAAAAATCATGCAGCCTATTACTTTATTAACATTAAATGAACTCTTCCAATGTGTAGCCACTGAAATTTATTACTAAATTTCCTACTTTACGAAAGCTCAAATCTCAGTAATCTCAACATAACAATTTTTGCTATTGCAATTTGGCATAATATGTACACGTCCTTAACATATTTTCTTGCAATAAGAAAAACCACTCCTAACATTTAAAAATATGTTAGCAAGCATGTGCTTAAGTACTTCATATTAATTATCAGCTTAAACCAATCAAGATTAATTCTGTTCATTAAAAAAGTTATAGGATAATTAACGTGGTTACATCATTAACTGCCTTATATTTGTTGACTTTAGAGAACAAAAGTAGGAAACATATCCATAATATAAATTTAAAAGGCTTTTGAACAAATTTAACAACAAAAGAAAAGAACATAATTCAATTTTCTTTCTTTTCCTTAAAAACAAAATGGACCGATTAAACCAAAGACAGATACAAATGTGTATATTTTCATTTATTGCAACATAATAGATACACACGGAGTCTCTGAGACTACAATATTCATTTTGCTGCAGAAGAACAGACATTGCATAACAATGAGATTTGCTAATGAAATCAACCATCAACCTGAAATACATATGTATTAAACCAAGACCCCAGTGTCATTTTCTTTTTGCATCGTTTGTTCTTTCTTTCATTTTTTCTCGACCTTTTCAGTATTTTTGTCCTTTAGATTTTAGAACTTATGGATGAAGCAAAATCAAGACTCATATTACCGAGTATTGCTTTTTATTCATCACATTTATTTTTAATGTAAATTCCAATTGTTCTGCATCTATCAGCACTATTAATGTACCTTAAAAAAAAAAAGAAAGAAAGAAGGAAATCAATTGATGCTACCAGAAGAAACAAAGGAGGTTTTACTTCTATAGAAATTGTTGGATCAGGTCTGAAAATTTTTTTTATCAACATCTGACATAAATTCCATATGAAAACTTTAATTGCAAGGTGAGTGTTTACTTATTTAATAAGAAATAAAATAATCATAAATATATTTTAAAGTCACTTTTGTCATAATCTCTTCAGCAATTTCTACTGACAATTATTAAATGAGATAATGTAGAGCCTAATATAACTATCAATATGAAAATTATTCTAATGTTCTTAGATAAAATCATAATTTTTCCCACAAAATGTTTTACTATCTTGGTCTGCAAATATTGATTGTCAATTTCTATTTATTAACAATAAGTAATTCTGCCAGAGAAGCATGGGATGTTTGGGGAAAAAAAAGTAATTCTGAGAATGTTCCTGAAGATTTATGATTTAGTTGTGATTTTCTACAAAAGCACAAGACTGTGAAAGTATTTGATGTTATTAATATATATCTTAAAGTAAACCATTAATGTCCCCCCTCAATCGATTTATATCCGTTGAGTATAAGCTATTTAACTAAATAGCTATCTATCCTATTGGTTGTCCATTTACTTCAATTAGGTTTTCAATTCACCTGTGCTGCAGATAAAATTAACAGCCTAGCCTCTGTGGTATATAATTGCTGCTAATTCATGATAATAACAGCTTTTAAAAAAGCAGTATTTATACCAACTAAAATAGCCAAAGTCAAACAGAAAATTGTTTCATATTTTTGTTTTTATACTACCTTAATGTCTAACATCAAACAGTATCCTGCAAAAACAACAAAAGGCAATATGAATTATAATTCTGTTAGAAAAGTAAATAAAATAATTAGATACTCCTTATTAAACTTAAACTCTCTGAAAGTTGCCACAGTCTAATAGTTGTCAAGGCTATTTTAAAAACCTTGAAGGATGATTTTAAACAAAGAACCACATAATCACAGAGCAACCAATCAATCCATAGACAATATATTTCCCTTAAATATATTTCCCTTAAAAAATCCAGAAATTTCTATTAAAATGACAAAATATAAATCAGACTGTAGAGAAATAGTTTAAACAAATATCTATGCAAAACCAAAAGCCTACTTTCATTAGGGGAAAAAATTGTAAACCTAAAGTGGTGATAGGCTTTTGGAAGATCTTCTAGCTCCTTGCTACTCCAAGTGTGGTCCACAGACCAGCAACATAGAAATTATTGTTATAATAGAAATGCAGAATTTCAGGCCCTAGCCCAGACCTACTCAATCAGAATCTTTTGCACATTAAAGAAGCCCTGATCTAGAAAATTCTTCAGAGTACCTAACAATCTATACCCCAATTCCAGTAATTTCCAATATTCTAACAATCCCCCCAAATTCATATTAAAAGAATACTCAGAGAATAAAAAACTTGTTTGTCATACCCAAAGTCCATTGCCTAGCTTTTGCTTAATCATCTGAAGTATCAATAATATGGACTATTAATTTGAAATTTGTGGTAATACAAGGAATAAGCAGGCAGAAATAATATGTTTTTGTAAAACCTTGGAAAATATTAAATAAATACATAAAACTGAAGTATTTACACTCTCTTAGCAATGATTTAAAATTATTTCAGCAGAAGAGTCCTTTCTTCAAATAAAATTTGTGAAGAAGCCCAGTATAGTAGGTAGAAAACAAGCAAAGAGCTATTTTTTGAGGTAGGGGAGGCACCCAGCAGCTGCCAAGCCATCTCAATAGAACCAGTTAATGTGGTTCCACAGAGTACACTCTAACTTGAGAAAAAGGAATTGCTTAAGAGTCTAAAAAAGTTCAAAAAAGCTGTTATACTTATCAGCAAATAAAGTTTAGTATTCATCAAAGCAAGTCCTTCTGTAGTGTTTTAAATTCAGAACACTATACTAAAATTATGTAACCATTTGTTTCTAATTCAAATTGATTTTTTCCTAAATAGATCCAACTGAAGCTAGATATAATTAATATAATGTTATCTTCAATTAAATTATTTTAATTCATAGTAGGCCTATCATATATAAGGCATTATATTAAGTGTTCTAAGAATAATACAGATAAATTGACAATTACTTATTATCTTGGAAGGATAGGATAAATACATGATAGCTCAGTGCAACGGCATGTGCCCGTAGTTCCAGCCACTTGGGAGGCTGAGGTGGGAGGATTGCTTGAGCCCAGGAATTTGAAAGTTTGAGACCAGCCTGGGTAATATAGTGAGATCCTATCTATCAATTAAAAAAAGATAAATACATGACACATACTAAGTATCATAAGAGCGTTATCAATAAAGTACTATGGGAGCAAAATTAACTGAGGATGTCAGAAAAACACTTCATGAAAAGACAACATCTGACATAGGCCTTGAAAAGTGTGTAGGGCTTTCAATGGCAAAAATGGTGGTAGAACTAGGAAAAGAGGCATCCCAAGTGAAGGGAAAAACATAAGCTAAGGACCAGAAGCTGGAAAACACTGGATGTATTCCGAGAATAGCTTGAGATTGCTTACAAGCTCCCTAATAACAGGAATCATGTATTTATTTTATACATCTTATTTTATAGCAGTAGCACCTATAAAACTCAAGTGTTAATATACAGGTTCAGCATCTCTAATAGTAAAAATGCAAAATCTGAAATGTTCCAAGATCCAAAACTTTTTTGAGTACCTACATGACACAACAAGTGGAAAATTCCATGCCTAACCTAATGTGATGGGTCACACAAAATTATTAAAAATATAGTATAAACTTGCCCTCAGGTTATGTGTATAAAATATATAAGAAACAAATAAATTTCATGTTTAGATATCCCCAAGATAACTCATACATGCAAACATTCAAAAATCTGAAATATCTGAAATTCAAAACACTTCTGGTCCCAAGCATTTCAGATAAGAGATACTCAACCTGTACCGCATAATAAGAGTCTGTAAAATATCTATTGTTTGAATGAATGAATCAATCAATCAATAAAGTAATGTAGTTTGGCTAGCACATAGGGCATATGCAGAAAATAGTGGGAGGGATATTTGGCTGAAAAGGTAGTTTAAGACCTTATTGGAAATAATCTTAAATACCATATTATGTGTGTAACTCTGCAAACAATGGCAAACTACTCACATTAGAAATATTGATCTAGCAGTTTTATGGCCAGGAATGGTGGCTCATGCCTGTAATCCTAGCACTTTGGGAGGCTGAGGCAGGAGGACTGCTTGAGCTCAGGAGTTCAAGACTAGCCTGAGCAAGAACGAGACCCCATCTCTACAAAAATAGAAAAATTAGCCAGGCATGGTTGCACGTGCCTGTAGTCCCAGCTACTCTGGAGGCTGAGGCAGGAGGATCACTGGAGCCCAGGAGTTTGATGTTGCAGTGAACTATGATGAAGCCATTGGGCTCTAGCCCACACAACAGAGCAAGACCTTGTCTCGACAAAAGAAAAAAAAAAATTGATCTGGCGATTTTAACTAGGAAGAACCGCAGCAGAAAGAAATTTCCAATATGAATACTGCAATATTCGGTGTATTGAGATAGTTTAGGCAGGAAGCAAAGATTGTTTACTAAAGCTATGGCAAAAGAGTCACAAATAAGGAGGTGAATATGAAAGCTATTCATATATGGAAGCCAAGATAAATCAAAATTTTTTTTACTTCTTGGCTGATCAAAGTAGAGTAAGAAATAAAAAATTATATTGTAGAAGTAAAATCTCTTGGACTTCATAGCAGGTTTTATATAGAGAGGTGGGAAGGCAAAATTAAGCAAAAGCCAAAAATGTAGAGCAGGAAATGTTTTATGCACCAGTAGTGTAAACTGGTACAACACCTGTAGAAAGAAATTAGGCAATATATGATAAAGTCAAAGCTGCTTATCGCCTATAACACAATAATATCCACTTCTAGATATTTAACCCATAAAAGTTCACATACATGCACATAAGAAATCAATGGACAAGAATGTAAACTGCAGTACTCTTTGTATAGTGAAATACTGGAAATACTGGAAAATGAACAAATAGAAATATTATCCTGTTTTAATAATGAAATAGTATATAGCAGTTATAATGAATGACCTATACCTATACATACTAACATAGATATGTATCTTTAATATGCCAATGCAACCACTTGAGGGAAGTGAAGGTTTTGTTCATACTTCTGTTATCATTTTATTTTACGACACAATGCTGTAAGGTGCAATACCAAAACCATGAACATAACTACATATGTGTATGTGTAATTCTATGTTATTTTATCATGTGTAGATTTACGTAACCAACACAGCAATCAAAATATGTAACTATTCTATCACCACAAAGATCTCTCTTGTGTTACTCCTTCATAGTCACACCTATCACACCCAAATCTCTCTCCTCTATCATCACTAACCGCTGGTGGCCCCTAATTTGTTCTCTGCCTCTATAATTTTGTCACTTTGCGATGTCATATAAATGGAATCACACAATAACCTTTTCAGAGGACTTTTTTTACTCAGTCTAATACCCTTGACATCCACCCAAATTGTTGCATGTATCAAATAGTTCATATCTTTTTACTGCTGAGTAGTAGTACACAGTATGGATGTACCATATAATGTTTAATCATTCACCTACTGTAAGACATTTTTATTGTTTCCAGTTTGGGGCTATTACAAATAAAGCTGCTATGAAAAAACATATACAAGTTTCCATGTGGAAACAAGTTTTCATTTTTCTGGGATAAATGCCTAGGAGAGCAGTTGCTGGGTCATATGGTAAATATGTGTTTAGATTTTTTTTTTTAAGAAATTGACAAACTATTTTCCAGAATGGTTGTATCATTTACATTCCCACTGGTAATGTAGGAGAGTCCAATTTCTCCACATCCTTGCCAGCATTTGGTATTGTCACTATTTTTTATTTTAACTATTCTGACAGGTGCGTACTGATGTGTCATTTTTGCATTTCCCTGATGGCTAGTGATGCTGAAGAACATCTTTTCATGTGTTCATTTGACATCCATATATCCTCTCTGGTGAAATGGTTCTTCTTATCTTTTACCCACTCTCTAATTAGACTGTGTGCATTTTTACTATTGAGTTTTGAGAACTTTTATATATCCTAGACATAAGTCTTTTGTCAGATAATTGGTTTTCAAATATTTTCTTCCAGCATATAGTTTGTCTTTTCATCACCTTAACAGGGTGTTTTGTAAAGCAAATATTTTAAATTTTGATAAAGTCCAATTTACAGATTTTTTTCTTTCATGAATCATGTTTTTATGTCATATAAAAGAACTCTACCAAGTTTTGTCTTATAGATTTACCCCTGTGTTTTCTTCTAAAAGCTTTATAGTTTTACATTTAAATTTTTTTTTTTCTTTGAGACAGAATTTCACTCTCTTGCCTGGGCTAGAGTGCCATGGCATCAGTCTAGCTCACAGCAACCTCAAACTCCTGGGCTCAAGCGATCCTCCTGCCTCAGGCTCCTGGGTAGCTGGGACTACAGGCACACACCACCATGCCTGGCTAATTTTTTCTATTTTTAGTTGTTTGGCTATTTTCTTTCTATTTATAGTAGAGATGGGGTCTTGTTCTTGCTCAGGCTGGTCTCAAACTCCTGAGCTCAAGCAATCCTCCCGCCTCGGCCTCCCAGAGTGCTAGGATTACAGGTGTGAGCCTCAGCGCCTGGCCTATAGTTTTACATTTAAATGTATGATCTAAACAGGTTCTGAACTAGAGAAAAACAGAAATTGATAGATGTTTTCATCAGAAGGCCTTCAACTACTTAGTCAAGTTAATTCCAACATTTACTGGGCATTCACTTAAAGTAATAGGCACTTAACACACAAAGTATAGGACATACAGAGTAGGGAAAACACAAATATATATTTGTGTTTCATTGTTTTCAGTGTTTTGATAGAATTATACATGAGTGCACCTGACTTACCCAGGAAGAGCTTGTGAGTGTTCTTGTAGAAGATTACATCTGCTTTAAATCTTTAAGAATGGAGAATTAAGCTACTCACAGGGGAAGGCTATATCAGGAAGAGATAATGGCACTGAGTAAAGGCAAAAAGGACTGTACACTGATCTCCTGCTTTAAGGAAACATAAATGGTTTAAAATTTGGAGAGCACTAAATATGGGAGATTGAGACATATTTTTAGATGTTGGCAGGGGACAGACTGTGGAAAATTTCATGTGCCCAGTAAATGAGATTAAATTTTATTCTAATAGTTGGAAGTTAGTAAAGGATTTTAAGCAGGTAAATAACCTAGTTAGATTTGTGATGTCAAGTAAATTATCACTGAGAGGATGATGAACTTGGACACAGCAAGACTAGTGGCAAAGACTAGTTAGCAGGTTACTGTGACAGCCCAGGTGAGACAAGATACAAACCTACATTAAGATTCAGGTATCATAAATTGAGAAGAAAAGATGAATTTGAGAAATATTTAGGTAAATAATAAGGAATGCAGTTTTTACCGAAAAAGCAGGCAGGGAGAGGTGTTGGCGTAAGGAGAGTAGAGAAGTTGTCAAACAACAATTGTGGAAAATCCTTTAGCCCCATGAGTGCCAAGTCTCTGTTTTGTTTAGTATCTTGTCCTTAGCATGTGCATGTAACTAGGCACTTAATAATTAGTTGTTGAATAATTTAGTGATCATCATTTAACCTCTATCCAAGTGTATTTATTTTATATTAAAGTAGATCATAGGTAAAATATCATATCAACATATCCATTGATAGAAATAGTATCTTCATTTATGACATGGTTCATATTTTCCATATCTATAAACTCTATAGAAAAGATCTGACCAGTTTTATCCTTAAAAAAAAAAAAAGCTTCAGGATTTTAGAAGCTTTCAGCTCTAATTTTTCATATTTTTCTCTTCATCAAAAATAAATGTATATGCTGGGTGCGGTGGCTCACACTGTAATCCTAGCATGCTGGGAGGCTGAGCCAGGAGAATTGCTTGAGCTCAGGAGTTCAAGACCAGCATGATCAAGAGCAAGACCCCATCCCTACTAAAAATAGAAAAATTAGGCAGGCATTGTGGTACATGCCTGTAATCCCAGCTACTCGGAGGCTGAGGCAAGAGGATCACTTGAGCCCAGGAATTGGAGGTTGCAGTGATCTACGATGACGCCATTGCACTCTTACCCAGGGGGCCACAGCGAAACCGTGTCTCAAAAAAAAAAGTAAAACTGTTGTACAATTTTACCTCTAGAAAATGCACAGACAGCATTTAAGTATAAGTGTTGTTAAATTTCTCTTTAACTGCACTTCAGACACTGACTTGCAAAAGGGCTACAACCTGAAGTATTGAATGTAGTAACCTTCACCCTCTAAATCAAAGAGTCGTTTTCTTAAGTGATGTACAATAATTCCTTTCTATAACTTTAGCAATTGTCAAGTGACTTAGTAGGTTTTAGGTGTGTAATTCTTCCACTTTTGATTTTAGCCATGACTTATTACTCTTCAATATAGGTCAGCTGCCCAACTGAACATATTCCATATGATAATATACTCTCATGGGGACATACATTCCTCTAAAAATGGAAATTCTTAATATAGATGCACAAGTTTTCAAAATATTTCAGTATATAACCTAAAAACCCTTAATATTTTAATGTAAAATGTAATATTTCTAAAAGAAAGTACTTTTTAAAAAGTACACAAATAAGTCAACACAAGATATATACTTTAATTCTGATTCATATAAAATATTAAGGACTAAGAACATAGGTATGCATATATAACTTTATAATTCAAATAAAAACTCTTTAATCACTACAAATTTTTCTATACAGCACTATAGCAATTGTAGATTAAAATGAAAATCCTCAATTAATTCCAATAAAAATATCTGCAACTAAAAAGTAAATAATTAAATATCTAAAATTATATACTCTTATTATGCAGCTGTTATGAATAGGTGGGTATATTCTGTGATATTGGAAGTTTTATTTACAGAGAATTTTCCCTTCATAACTAAAGATATTTTATAAGCATAACAAGTCATAATAAGAATCATGAACTAGCTAAGTGGTTTTCCTTAATCACAATCTCTGAGTCCCAGTTTCTTCATCTGTAAAATGACTGGGTTGGTCTAGAAATTTTAGCACACTTTTAGGCTTTACTATATGGTGATTCTAAAAATAAATTTTTTCATTTGAACTTGATTAGGTGTTTTTATTCTTGCAAACCAACTGAGAAATATTTCTGATACCAAGAAATGCATGTTCCCTTAAAAGCTTAATTCTTTAAAAAGTAGACAATAAAACATATTTATGTTTCCTTATAATGAAATGCCTCAATTTGTAGTGAAATGTGATGACTACTATTTATCTACTTTAGGTGAATAAAAGCTGAGGACAATTTATTAGAGCATGCAAAAACCTACCGAATACTAGAAGGTCACAGCCTATGTGCTGAGCTGCTAGCAAAACATCTATGTGCTCCAAAGCTGCCATTTTTCTTCCTTGACAAAGACTCCATCTGCCACTGAGCCATTTACAGCCTCCAAGTCAGAATATCAATGATTTCCAACCATTCTGCAAGCCTGCTTTCACCTTGACATCACCTTTGTAATACATCTACAGCAGATGATACATATATCCCCACTACAAGCATGAAGCCCATGCTTTTATTCACCTGATAGGTATTTAAGCTGCCTTCTAATGTACCATTTTTATTCATGCTGAGTTGCAAAAGAATTTTAAAGTATACATATTTCCTGAAATTCTTTTTGCCTTATTTATGTATTTTATTTTGAGACAAGGTCTCACTATGTCGCCTAGGCTGGAGTACAGTGACACAATCATAGCTCACTGCACTCTCAAACTCTTGGGCTCAAGCAGTCCTCCCACCTCAACCTCCCAAGTAGCTGGGACTACAGGCATGTGCCAGCATACCTGGCTAATTTCTTTTTCTTTCTTTCTTTCTTTCTTTTTTTTATATAAGGTCTCGCTATATTGCCCAGACTGGTCTTGAACCCCTGGCTTCAAGTAATCCTCCTACCTCAGCCTTTCAAGTAGCTGAGATGACAAGCGTGAGCCACCGCGCCTAGCTCCTATTTACTTTAAATCAAATATATTCATAAAACGTTAAAACTTAAAAAGACTGTACGAGGTAGTTTTCAATAATGGTTTAGTAACTAAGACAACAGGACTATGTTATATTTTCATTTAACACAATCTACTACAAAATTATTTTTTAAAAATTTATTTCCTTAGAAATTGAAAACATTAAGACAATGAAGGAATGTTGATAAAATTTCTACTTTTGTACTCTAATCAGTATTCTTAATATTTTAAACAAGTAAAACCCATTTACCTAGCAGAAAAATAGAGCCAGAGAATTTTTCAATTGTATTTTGTATTTGTATTTGTTTCAATTGTATTTTCTGCTAGTTAGTAAACTAGCAAGAACTATTACAAACACTTCTTCTATCCCTTTTAAACAAAAGCAGTATAATTATTGGCCATTAATATCTATACAAATGGAAATAAAATCTTATACTTTTACCTGAAAGAAATTATTCTCTACCAAATAAATAAAGGATGAATTAAGGCCTGCTGCTTTCACAATATTAAGGGGAGCAACAAGATTCTTGGCCTCAAACTGAGGAAATAATAAATGTACTCATGAAAAAGAATCTAAACAGACTTTACAATGAGAGGAGGTGTGTTGCATAAGAAGGAATACAGAAATTAGAAGTTAGGAGACTTCTGTCTACTTACATCTCTGCCCTGAACTCTCCAAGTACTATGTTAATCATTTAACCCAGAAAAACCACTTAGTCAACTGTAAAGTGACTAGAATAAGTGCTATATAAAGTTTCTTCCTGCTCCAGCACTCTATGAGAATAGGATATCAAGTGTTTAGATGTCAAATGATTACACATACTATCTGACCCTGTATTTTGCAAGTCACATTCCCTTTAGGTAGATATGGCCAGTACTGGAGGGAAATGAGGTTTGAGTTGGGTCTTGAAGAATGTGCAGCATTTGAATATATATGGAGAGGTAGAAAAATAATCTTCCAGAAAAGGGGAATAGCATAATCAAAGGTGTGGAAAAAGAAATCATGATTTCAGATATGTTTATGTGGCAATGTTATCCACAAAGAATAAGAAGAGAAGACACGATACTGGAGACAGAAACTAGTAAGTAAACTAATACGGTAATCTAAGCATGACCTGATAGAGTGGTGGTGGGAATGAAAGGAAAACAAAGGATGCAAGATATTGAAGACAGATGACAGGTACTTTTAAGTTTTCGTTATCTGGAGCCAGAGGAAGGAGAGCAATCTAAAGAGATACTAAGAATTCATCTTGATATGGGAAATGGTGATACTATTAACAGAAATAGTCTTGAAATGTGATCATCTTTCTAAAACAATATGAAAAAAATAGAATACATTAAAAAGAAATAAAGAAAGTCACCTAATGTTCAATCAAAGAACACTGGACTAGGAATTAGACACTGATACATGAGTCTCTGACATAAACTACTTGTGTAATGTAGAACACATCATTCTGAGGTTTTGTTTTCCAAAATGAAAGTACTGGACTTAAGATGATTTTACATTTTCTTTTTTTTTTTTTTTGAGACAGAGTCTCACTCTGTTGCCCAGCTAGAGTGCTGTGGCATCAGCCTAGCTCACAGCAACCTCAAATTCCTGGGTTCAAGCGATCCTCCTGCCTCAGCCTCCCAAGTAGCTGGGACTACAGGCATGTGCCACCATGCCCGGCTAATTTTTTCTATATATTTTTAGTTGGCCAATTAATTTGTTTCTATTTTTAGTAGAGACGGGGTCTCGCCCTTGCTCAGGATGGTTTCGAACTCTTGACCTTGAGCCATCTGCCCGCCTCGGCCTCCCAGAGTGCTAGGATTACAGGCGTGAGCCACAGCACCCAGCCTGATTTTACATTTTCTTTCAGCCTTTATATATAACCCATTATTCTTAATTTCCCCACAAACTTTAAGTTGCAGTGGTAAGCGATCTTTTGAAATAGTTCTAATCCTGACTGATTTAAGATTTAACATTTTTTATACATATGAAAAGTTGAGAAATACGAAGTACTTTATCTAAAAATAATAAAAATGTTTATTTTCACCTAACAGGTACAACCATTTACACCACTGTCACAAAATTAAAGGCAGAATCAGCAATTTCAGAACTAACCCTGCATTTTTGGCTCTGCTTTAACCATTAGTCATTCATTAAATATACTTTAGTAGAAATGAAGGGAAAGCCAAATGAGATACAATTTCCATATTTAAGCCTATAATAACTTCATTGGTGAGAGAAAAATGAATGTGTGTAAAACAATAAAAAATTGCCTTTTAATGTAGACATATCAAGGAAATCATTACTTAACATCATTTCCAAGGAGAAGTGAATTTGAACTGTAATCTGAAACATGGTAATCTGGAAACGGTGGCTAACAGGAAAAATATTATTAGAAGGCTTCATTTAACAAGAAAGACTATAATCAAATTGAAATTTTATTCATATTTTTGCACATTTGTGAAATATTTTTGTGCAATGATTCCTCATAATTATAATTTTATGGGACTCCTGTGGTATATGTGGTCCATTTTTTACTGAAACATTGTTATATAGTGTATGGCAGTATATCGTATCTGAAATAACTTGTACTCCAAAAATAATTTTTAAATTAATAAATAATTTAAGTTTTTACAAAAAGGAATTAAACAAACATACAAAAGGGGAAAGTTAACTTCTAATAATTTGTCTTATTTCTTCCATTAAAATAAATATGCTGATAACAAATAATTAAAATCATATACCAGAGTTTATTAGTCTTAATTCCTCAGTACTTAACATTATGCTCAATTAAATTGACAAGTGCTGCGCATATTCTAGTGTGATAAATTTTCATTCTTTGGGAAAAATATCTATATGTACTCATGGACTTTCATCTCTAAGATGACTTTTTACTTATACACCTTTATTTTATTTGAAGACTATGATGACTAATAATGAACCTTCTTGATTTTGCCTAGTAAGTCCAATATTCAGTATGCATAAATGATCGCAGTACATTACTTAAAATAATAAGATAGATATGTTTAAAGTCCTACTGATGAAAATGCAAGTACAACTTCAAATAATAATGAACCCAGCTCTCCTCAAAGATATGAATATTCTCTTTTCATTGTTAACATTTAACTAAAATAAAACCAATTCTTTTTTTACCCCTTAAAGCAAAACCTATGTTAAGAAGTGGTCTTGAGCTACTGTAATTGGCTGATTCTTTAGCCAGTGCTAACCATATCTGAGTGGCAAAGGTATCAGTGAGTTATTGCTGCTACTGTGATTTAGTAATTGGTCCCCAAGTCCTCTTATATTAATGCCTTATCTTTAAATGGCACATTAGAAAGAATAATTAATAGAAAGTAACTGAATCACAGTATGTGTGAAATTATATACAGATTTGTTGAACACATGAGCAACTGACTACAAATATATGTTAAAAACCCATTTAATCCAGCAAATATCTATTACAAACAAGTTTGAGGCTTAAATTCTAACACTGTGAACAAACATATGTGAATAAGGTAGTTTTGTCCACAAGGAGCTCACAATCAAATACTTCAAATGGAAATTTCACAAAGAGTTTCATAAAATGTTCCAAAGTGTTCATATTTAAAAATAAGTAATAATGTGTTTAAATTTCCATTTTTAATAATAAATAAAATAACATTTCTCAGTAAGCAAAAAAGAGCAGGCTGAGAACTTCAAATGCATGTCATATGTGGTAGTGAGTGGCAATCAGATTAGAGTGTTCAATCCCTATATCACATAGCTGAACACTGACATAGTTGCCATAACAGTTCTGATGTTTTTGCATTTTTAAATCTGTTAAAGAATAGAAGCATGAGGTGTACGGATAGCGAAATGAAAGCCAGTGAAGGACATAAAATGGCAAGTCAGCAAATTCACCCCAACAAGATCTTCACTAAATTCCTCAGTTACATGCATTTGACTGAATTTCTCATTTAGCACATCAAGATGTCTTTACTATTTTAAAAACCAATGTTAAGAAGAGAAAATGTAATAATTCTTTTTATATAGAAAGCCAAACTGGATACAATTATCTCTTTTCTGAATTAGGACAAAAATTATAAAAATAAACCAGTTTATTTGTTGATGCTGAAAGAACTTCAAACAGCAAATAAAAGTAGTTTTTAATATTTTAAATGTTATGATACAGGCCCATTTTAATCTGTGCTTAATAAACAAAATAAAAATGTCACTTTAAAATGTTGATATCACAATAGTGAAGAGGTGGAAGCAATCCAAGGGTCCATCCACAGATGAATGATAAACAAAATATGGTATATACATATAATTAAATATCATTTAGCCTTAAAAAGGAAAGAAATTCTGACATATGCTACAGGATGAATAAACCTTAAGGACACTATGCTAAGTAACACAAACCAATCACAAAAAGACAAATATTGTATGATCCCACTTATATGAGGTACTCAGAATAGTCAAATCATAGAGACACTAAGTAGAATGGTTGTGGCCAAGGGCTGGGGGAAGGAGGAAGGAATGGGGTGTTATTGTTTATTGTGCATAAAATTTCAATTTTGCAAGATGAAAAGAATTCTGGAGATGGATGGTGGTAATGATTACACATCAATGTGAATGTACTTATCACCAGTGACCTGTACATCCCCAAAGGTGTCTAATTTCCCTAAGCCCAGAGACTCTCAGTTTTATCCACTCAGAGGATAAACTTCCAGTCTTCTACTAGGTAAAGGAGGCACTGTTAGCTGACTGTGTTAAGTGGAAGAGAACTGAGGAATCTAACTAGTTAAAAAGACTTTTCATGTTTAAACAATGTTTAATAAACATTTCATATTTTCATACAGTTTTTGTATATAGAGCTTCACCTGTATCTGTAACTCTCCCTCTCCTCCCCTGTGGCTCCATTCCAGAGATACCTAGAATTGCTAATTGCTGAGCTTTGGGGGTTTCAAATGTGAAACCTGTGTTTTTCTTGGCTATCTTCATTGTCATCTGGTAATTCAGTTCTCTCAGTCTGATAAATCAGTTACTACTCATTCATCACTCTTTAGCTTTCAGAATTTTGTTACTATTCATTCCTTTCCTGTTTTCTATAAAATTTAGTGGGACTTCAGCAATTAGCTGAAGTAAATGTGTATGTTCAATCTACCATCTTTATCGGAAGCCTACTGTGCACTTCTTCAATCTCATTAAGTCTTTTCTATGTTTAAAAATCATATTCTGCAGGAAGATGCGAGTTTCATGGGTAAATACTCTGTGCAATTAACTTTAAAGGTCAATTTTATATAAAGTCTTCCTATTCTCACTTGAAATTCTACCACTCCTGCTGCTGCTATTTTTCTTTTATCATTTCTTTTTATACTCACTCTTTATATAAATCTTTGTACAACACCACACTGTCCTTTTGATTCAACAGTGAACATTAACTGCTAAGGAAGAAATAACTCTTTCTCCTTCAGTTCCTTCAATTCTCTCAGCATACTTATTCCTTAAATTATGTTACGTTGGCTTCATTTCTTCTCATATCACATTCTTGCATGAGAGTACTCTGCATTTATTTGTAAATCTGCACTTTCTCTTTAGGAGTCTGCGTAAGTCACATACAATTTAACTTTCTAAGAACCCTCCCCCTGACTCTTGGCTAACAGACATAAAAATCACATCATTTTCTCTATGGTCATGTTGCCCATTCCAGTTGTACTGGCATTCATCTCATATCACTCTAGTATGCCTTATTTATGAGAGTTCCTGGTAGAAAACATTATATATATATATATACCTAGAATTTTGAGTTGGAGAAAGATCTGGGCTCCCAGTTGAGGACCATCAGAAAATGCTATCACCAGCTCGGAAATAAACCAATTCCCTTTTTAAAATGATACCCTCCAACCCTCAAAAAACAAACTGGCAGCCAGGTGCAGTGGCACATGCCTATAGTCCCAGCTACTTGGGAGGCTGAGGTGGGAGGATCACTTGATCCCAGGAGTTTAAGGCTAGTCTGGGCAACACAGTGAGATCCAGTTCTAAAACAACAACAAACAACAGACTGGCAAAATTTGCTAAGAAGCCTTCCTTCCAAACTTTTAACACTTTATCTTCTTCCCATCTCAGGAAACTTACAAATATGGAGGATAAAGGGTAAGAGGGTGAGGGAAAACAGAAAGGGAAGAGGGCAATAATATCGAAGAGCAACTTCATGCTTTTTCACTCCGTACTTGGAGAAATTCAAGTTTCTCATGTATATTAAGTCAGATACCACTTGTTTATTTTGCTATACAGCTGGAAATTATAAACTGTTTCTAAAGATTTTTTTTTTTTTGCAGCATCAGCATCCCTGTTCAAATAGTTTACCTAAACTGTACTCTGCTTCAAAAAGCAGGGTGGAAAATCTGCATGAACTGAGTATTTTTGGTGAGACCTTTCCTACCCTAAGGGATCAATCATATCATGCTTTCTGTATTTAAAAAAAAATAGTATATATTCACCTCTGCTGTGGCATCTACCACACTTATAATGACTGGTTTATGTGTCTGTTTCTCCACTAGACTATAAACTCCTAAAGAAAAGAAGAGGAACAATGCATTCTCTACTTGTATAATAACAAGTAATTCAAAATTAACAATATAATGGTTACTGAATCAAGAAATAAGTCATAACCATAAAATTTCTCTTTAACATAATGGAAGCTTTTTTAAATATGCTAGCAAATATATATAAGTTAGGGGCAAGACAGTAGAATGTCACCAAAATATAAATTCATATGATGCATAAAGAAAAAGAAAAAATAAATAACAAAAAAGAAAAAGAAAACAAAAAAGGAATTAAAAAAAGAAAGAAAAAAGAATTTATAATAATGCTTTAATGCCACTAATGCCCTAAATATAGCTTCTTCCTTAAAAACCTCCAATAAGAGAAAAGTTGAATATGGAACATTCTCAAATTAAACACGGTGTTTAAATCAATAAAGCAAAAAAATGTTCCACTGTCTTCTCTTCACACCAGAAAGAAGTTCAGGCCAGGGGGCAGGGGGCAGCTAACACCTGTAATCCTAGCACTTTGGGTAGCCAAGGCAGGAGGCTTACTTGAGGCCAGAAGTTTGAGACCAGCCTGCAACACAGCAAGATTCCGTCTATACAAAAACAGAAAAATTAGCCAGGTGTGGTAGCATGTGCCTGTAGTCCCAGCTACTTGGGAGACTGAGGCATGGGGATCTCCTGAGCCCAGGAGTTTGAGGTTGCAATGAGCTATGATGATGCCACTGCACTCTAACCCAGGCAAAGAGACTCTGCCTGAAACAAAAAAAAACAAACAAAAAACAAAAAAAGAAAGTTTAAGCTACTTTTGATGACATTTGCCTACTTCTATTCCCACAGCTCACATCGTTCCAGCCTTATTGGTACTGTGATCTCTATTTCCTCAAATCTTCACAAAGCTGGCTCCTTTTGGTGATTCGTTTCTTATTTTCCTTCCCCCATCCTTTGGAACTCTTATCATTATTTGAGAATATTTTATGTTATTTGTTTACTTCTCCTTTCCCACTAAAAAGTAAACTTAATGGGAAAAGGAACCTTGTCTTATTTACCACAGTAATCCCAATATCTAGGCAGTGGAAGCACATAAGATCTTGATTGAATTAATGAATGGCTCATGATTCCTACATAGAGAATGTGTGGTCAGGCAGAATCTTTGAAAGCAAACAACTTTCCACTGATAATCCTGTTTCTGTCATTCAATCAGCTAGCAAGTTTTTATCGAGAATTATGCTTTCTATTTCTAAATATATATACTAAGGTCTCTTGAACACAAATTATTTTTATATTCTTTGAGTGCATCATAGTAGAAACACCATGGTCTTTAGAGAAATAAAAATGTCAATCTTTGTTACAACCATTACTAATTATGTCACCTTGGAGCCATTACTTAATATGTATAAATCTAAGATAAAATGATACTTAGAAACTATCTGGCACATTACCTTCATTGTTAGTTCTCCCTTAGATGGTAGGAATTGAAAAGTAGAAGAAATCATAAGAACAGATTAACTATATCTTTGTTATAATGGTCATTGTTGAATGTTGTAGGTTCACCTGTTTACTGAGCAATAGGTCACAAGCAGAGCTAACAAAATTAATGTAACTGTGACTACATTTGCAAAGGGTAAAATCACATCCCTCAACATAGTAGGCATTCATCTGCTGAAATAATAAAGTAATGAACAATTTTAAGTCACAAAAATTTTAAGCTTATAATTTCTTACACATTTCTTAGATTTATATTTCTAAGAAATAGGGTGGTACAGATGTTAGATCCAGACACTCCTGGATCATGACCCTTGTTTTCAACACTTAATCATTGTATGACCTTGACTGAGTTACTTAACCTCTATAAGCCTCAATTCAAATTGGGTTGTTGACAATTCAAACATCCTTAAAATATTTCCCATTGCTTTTAGGGTAAACAAACAAACAAAAATCCTTATTTTGGTCCACTATGTCCTGTATCTTCCGGTTGCTTTTCTCCAACCACATCTCTCATCTCTGTACTCCAGCCACACTGGCTTTCTATTCTTTCCTCCAAGGTACTACGTTCCCTTCCTGTTTACCTATGTAGTTACCTTTACTAGAGTTCTTTATTTCTTCAAATGGCTTTGAGTTACTATCTAGGGGCCTTTTATTTCAGCCTGAAGAATTCCCACTAGCCTTTCTTATAGGGTAGGTCTACTAGCAACAAATTCTCTGTCTAAAATATGCTGAAAGAGCTAAAGGCAACCATGGACAAAGAATAAGAGAAAACCAGGAAAACAATGTATGACCAAAATGAGAATATTAACAGAGAGACAGAAATTTTAAGAAGAAACAAAATAGAAATTCTGTACCTAAAAAATTCACTAGAGGGACTAAAAGCATATTTGAGCACACAGAAGAAAAGAATGAGCAAACTTGAAGATAGGTCAATTGAGATTATCCAGTCTGAGGAGCAGAAAGAAAAAAGAAGAAAAGCGAACAGTCTATGGAACCTGTGGGACACTGTCAAGTGGACCAAAAAAAATGCATTATGGATGTGCCAAAAGGACAAGAAAGAGAGAAAGTGGAAGAAACAACATTTGAAGAAATAATGGCTAACATTTGAGGAAAGATATGAATCTACATATCCAACAAGCTCAAGGAACTTCAAGTAGGATAAACTCAAAGAAATCTAAGGCACATTATAATCAACTGTTGAAAGCCAAAGAGCGAATCTTGAAAGCAGCAAGAGAAAAGCAACTTGTTATGTTGTTATGTGCAAGGAATCCTCAATAAGATTAAAAGCCAGTTTCTCATCTGAAAACATGGAAACCAGAAGGTAGGGGGAAAACATATTAAACATGCCAAAAATAAAAAATAAAAAACCAAACCAAAAAGACAAAAAACAAAAAAAACCTGTCAGCCAAGAAATCTATCTCCACCAAACCTATACTTTGAAAAATAAAGGAGAAATTAAGACATTTCCAGAATAAATGAAATAATTAAGATTAATATTAAAAGCACCTAACATTGTGGCAAAAGAGAAGCAGTTCAGCATAGTAACAAAAACACTGGCTCCATGTCACATGTCTGGGTTTGAACCCTGAGTTTCACTGATTGCCATAGTGATCCTGGGAAAATTGCTTAACATCTCCATAGCTCAGTTTTCCCACCTGTAAAATGAGGATAATAATGATACCTCCCCTCATGAAGTTATTAGGAAGATAAAAATAAGTTAAAAACATAAACTCATAAAAGGGTACCTGACACATAATTAAGCACTCAAATGTTGATTTATTATTTATTATTATTATTATCATCATTTTTAAAGAGGTTCTGGAATTATTAGTTCTTATTCCTTTGAATTTCCAATATTTCTGTGGAACAAATACTGAATACTGAGGAAGTGTGACACAATAACAAATTTTCATTTGCAGAAGAAGTATAGATTGGTAAAATTAAAATTTATTTTTGGTGTGGTAATGGTATTGGGCTAAATGTTCTATCACCTTTAGCAAATCCTTTCTTATCAGAGGTGCTGAGTAAAAAATGTGATTGGTGAATGTGGTTTTTTTCTGAAGCTCAGACTCTGATAGAGACACTTAAGTCCTTCTGTGGTACAGACTTATGCTTTCAATATAAACGAACAGTCCAAAATTATTATCATACATAAATTAATTTTTAACAATTCCTTAATATCAAATATCAAGTCAAAGTACATACTTCTTTGCCTTATATTTTTAAATTATTTGTTTGTTTGAATCTGTACTAAAATAAGATCCATACATTGGAACTGGCTGATATGACACTCAAGTCTCTTTTAATCTGTAACTGCTCCCACTTCAAGCCCATGGCAATCTTATTTTTTCCTTAATATTTTTAACTTAAGAAACTAGGTCCTTTGTCTTTTAGAGCTATCCAGAGTCTGGAAATTCCTGACTATATTCCCCTGGTGTTATTTAACATGTTCCTCTGTTCTT
Organism: Cheirogaleus medius; assembly: GCA_008086735.1. Taxonomy (NCBI): domain Eukaryota; kingdom Metazoa; phylum Chordata; class Mammalia; order Primates; family Cheirogaleidae; genus Cheirogaleus; species Cheirogaleus medius. The sequence continues at coordinate 8,185,188 of VBSM01001562.1, forward strand.
TTTATTTCCTGTAAATTAGACTTGCTTATATTTAAGGGTTTTTTTTCCCCTCTTTGACTGGACAGCCTCATGGTGGTTAACAAGGACATAATTTCTTTCTTATGTAAAACAGGGATAATAATAGTGTCTAACTCGTAATGTTAAGAAGATTAAATGAGTTACTACAGATTAAATTTTAGACTAATACCTGGCACACAGTAAGCATGTCATAAACATTAGCTCTTTATTATTACGCTCCATGTAGAGAATCAATAGGATTTGATACCAGATTAATGATGAGTGAGAGTTCAGAGATCAGATGTGAGTTTGTGAAGAAATAGTTGAAGATAAATAATATTTCTAGCTTGGATGGCTGAGTAGATGATCAATCATTGACCATTACAGGGAATATATAGGTTTCTGGGAAATCAGAAGAAAATGAGTTCAAGTTTAAACATGTTAAATTAAGTGCCTATGGGACAGCCAGGTACCAATGTTATACAGAGAGCTGGCAATAGAGGTTCTGCAATTTAAAAGAGAGGTGGGGGAGGAGGTCTATAGATAAGGATCAAATGTTGAGAGGAAAGGGAGTTATCAGAAAAGACTTCAAGACCACTTTGAGATGGAATTGACATTGGATAAGTAAAGGTAGTAGCACTTCAAGAAAAGGAAATGTACGGAAAAAGACTTGTTGACAAAATCATCACTTTATGTGTGGCTAAAGGAGTGTTCTGACTATAAAAGAATGTGTGTTGGAAAAGCGAGGAAAATTAATTTACATAGATAAGATGAAGCTAAATTTAAATGGCTTTGGAATTCTGAAATAGGTAATTCAATTTAAGTAGTTAATAAGAAGACATTAAAGACGTTAGCAAGACAGCTGAACTGTATGCTGTGGCAACATAATACAAAAATCTATCATAACAGAATTGGAAAAGTAGAAAATGTACTTGCTACATTATTCTAGAGGATTTAAATTTATGCCAGTTTTACTTCCATTTAAATTAAAGGGAATGTTACATAGGCACTGGTGGCGTTAGGAAATATCCATAAGGTGGGAGATGGTGTCTTTAGTATCTTCCCATCTTTTTCCAGTCTCTTCTGCCTCTCTTCTTCCCTGAGCAACCTATGCTCTCAAGCTGCCCTAACTATAAAAAACTACATTTTTACAATGATGCACTGTCTTGTTCCCTGAAACACTCAGGTTACCTTCTCCCTGTTCAGTTCTAGCCTGCCAGGAAATCTTTCATTCTTCTGCTGCTACCCTATAGATCTTAGCTAAGAGAGAAAAATTTTGGCTATCTAATTAAGGTAATTCATACAACACTGTAAGTGATCAAAATCCTAGGGGATATTTAATTTTAAAAAGAGGAATTTGTTAACTCATATGAATTTTAAATTGTTAAAATATATACTCTTTTATATATTTACATATTCTAGTTCAGTCTGACAGATTATCAACACATTAAAAGGCAAAAACGTCTGTTAATTCTCTTTAAATCATACTTAGCATATCAGCAAAGGCAAGTTTATTGCATAAATATCTGCTGGGCCACTACTAGGTACAAGGTATTGTGATAGACTCTAATAGGACTGTAAGGATGAATTAAATATAAGCTATACCTTTAACTAGATTGTAAGGAGTTTATAGTCTAATAGGTCAAACAGCTGAACACACAATCATAATCATCACATAAGGCATTTAAGGATTCTGTAACAATGTTTCTGAAACTTAAATTATGTATGGACCCCTTATCAAGACAGAAAAAAAGTCTTATGGACTCCTGTATTGACTTAAATTAATTATATTATTATATTACTGAAATATAGAAAAATCAAGCTATAGATACGGATAAACTCTTCTCTTGCTTCCAGATCTTATTCAAATAATATCAAAATAATTTACAAACATGCACGTAAAAGTTACAAAACTAACAGATTTCAAATTAGTATCATATGATGTTTCTGTGAAAATGAGTCTTACTCAAACATGAATATGATGTTGACTGCTACTTCCCCATTATTTTCCAGTTATATTTGAGTTTGACATGCCCTAAATGATTTAATATTCCCACCAGTTCTTATTACTCAAGCTACTGAAAACTTTAATTTAGCTCACTCTGATGTCATCAGGTCTTCATACAAGTGAACAATTTATGTATCAAATCTATTTTTGTTCTTTTCTCATTAGACTGACATAATTAAACATAATCATAGCCCTGAAAATACATGGTAGTAACTGGTTATAAGGTAGGCATACTAGAAGATTTAAGAATATGTTTATATTAATTTCTTTTATATTAACATTAAAAAGTTTAACTCTTTCTCCTTGCAGAGAATATATCTGCACAGATAAGGTCCAAGTACTCCTGTGTTGAAGAACACTGCTATAACAGAAACAACAAATCTAGAAAGGCAGAAATGTTGAGGAAATTAATTCCAACTGCAGGAGATCCAAAGGTTATATGGAAAAGGAAAGATTTGAAATGAACTGTGACATTTGAGTTTAGTGCCAAGTGTATACATTTTCTGAAATTTCCTTTCTATAAAACTGACCCTGAAAATATAAAGCTAATGGGC
>VBSM01001562.1:8187756-8203279 GCA_008086735.1 Cheirogaleus medius
AGGAATATTCAATGGTAAATAAAGAGACAGAATCATAAATTTTATAAACAGAAGTTCAGAGGTTTCTTTTGAGGTGAAAGAAAATCAGAGAATAAAATTACAAGCTTTAGATATGCTATTTGCAAAATAAATGGCATACTTTCCAGGTCAGAAAGTTTACATGTACTGTCTTACTTTATGATGGAAATGTACCTATTGATGTAATATTTTAAAAATGCATTTAAAAATGTATTCACATAAGCATAGTATCAGGAATATGTATACATTAGTTAAATTTTTTTTTAATATCCATGGCATGTTAACTTTTGATGCTATACAACAAAAAAATTTTCCATTTTTATCAAAATCCTTTTCTTCCACAGTTTTTCCTTATGTATTTATAGAAAAATTACAAAAGATTAAATATCATAATCCCATAACTCACAGTATTACACTCATTTTCTCATCTCTAAACAGCTTCTACAGATTATATTTATATTTTAGCTACTCTTTCACTAACATTTCTGTAAATGTAAATCTCACAGCAGAAGGATGCACTGGTGCTCTACAAAGTGTGAGGGAAAAAGAACAATTTACTAACCAGTTAAATTCCAAGTCACCTTAATTCAGAAAATATTTACCTAGTTTAGGTGCTAGACTCTATGCTGGTTATAAGAAAACATCAAACCAAAGTAGAAAATTGATTTTTATTTTATGTCTCTCTCATGCTTCTAAAATTATTCCCAAATCTGTTAAAGTTTTTTTTTTTTGTTTAAAAGGCAGATTTATTAAATAGTAGCTCATTTAGAATTTTAGATAAATAAGAATTTATCTTTAAATCAAGTGACTGGAACTAACAATGCACACTTTCACATGTTCAAAAGAAATTTAACTTGAATCTGCAGGCATGGTGTTATTTATATTTGCAGCTACTCATACAGAGAACACCATGCCATACTTTTAGCTCCATTAATTGTTAAATGTTAAACAGTGTAACTTTTGAGGGACATGCAATAAAGGTAAATGGAGGGTTTCTTTTATCCAAATAGACATTTACTAATAGCAATAGAAAAATGGATTGATCTATATGAAGTATTTTAAATGGCTGTTACATACTAATTTTGAAGATATTATTGAAAATATTCAGACTCTAGAAAGCAAAATGTTTAGACATAGTTTATGACTTTACTATGTTAACATTTTAAAATTTTAACTTTTTTAGATTTATCAGTGAGCATGAAATATGTAAAATCCCATGTAGACTTTTACTTCTGGCTTGATCACTGTTGTTATATTTTACCAAAGATATTTTAAAATTGACTATTACTCTATTTTTGGTATTAGAAAAGTAGAAAAATAAAGTCAGATAATGTATAGACTTGTTCTGAAAATGGCTGATTTTTGTACTCTTCAAGTAATGACTCAACTACCACTTAGAACGCATTGGGAAAGACAATTGAACTTTCCGAGGCTTAGTTTTGTCATCTATAAAACGTAACGATACGTCTTCTAAAATTATAAAATGTTCAAAGAGAAAGCACCTACCGGTAGTACCATAAAAAGCAGGGAATACATATTAGCTTTGTTCTTTGTTCCTCAACACTTGTATCAAATTATATTTATTAAAAATATTTAATGGAAACCAGGCACAGTGGCTCACACCTGTAACCCAACACTTTTGGAGGCCAAGTTGGGAGAATCGCTTAAGGCCAGGAGTTCAAGACCAGCCTGGGCAATAGCCAGACTATGTCACTACAAAAAGTAAAAATAAATTAGCCAAGCGTGGTAGCACATGCCTGTAGCTCCAGCTACTCAGGAAGCTAAGGCAAGAGGATCACTTGAGCCCAGGTGTTTGAGATTGCAGTGAGGTATGATGACACCAAGGCACTCTAGCCCACACAACAGAGCCAGACTCTGTCTCAAAATAAAATAAAATAAAATAACGGAAAAACCATAAACAATATTAAAATTATTAATATTAAAAGTACCCATCGCTAGTTACCTAGCACTTACCAAACTTCTCAGTTTATGCATTTCTGTAAAAGTTAATCATTAGGCTCATTTACTTCCTCAAATTTTATATTTCAACAATATTAAACTAAAATATCTGCATGTCTCTGAATGTATGTTCTTTCAAATCTATATCCCCATTTCTTCTTCCTAGATTCTCTTCTAATTTATACTTCTAAAATCTAACCCAGGTGTCTCATTCCTCTGTAAAGGTTGCCTGGTCCCCTTTCCTAAACAGAATGAATTACTTCCTTTTCTATTCTTCTCCTAAAACTCAAACCATCAGAAGAGACAGCAGAGTTCAAATAAATGAATTGTAAAAAAATACATTTTAACAATGGCATAAACTTTGTCAAATTATCTTGGTGTATCAGAATTAGTTTTGACCATAAGTGACAGAAAGCCCAAAAGCTAATGGCTTTTACAAGATAGAAGTTTATCTCTATCACATCAAAGAAGTCCAAATGTAGACAGGCCAGTGCAGGCAATGTGACGTCATGTTTACTAGGGACATTCTATCTTAATTCTCTGCCTATTCTCAGTATGTGGTTTCCAATCAATATTAGGGGACAACTATTAGTCATTACCATACTTGGTTATATCTTACCTACGCATAGGTATCTAATTGACATTTTAAATTTATTATCCAACACCAATATTTTTAACAATATATACAATGTAAGATTATATAGTAACTTCTTCTAAATCTCAATGATTAAGTTAATTATTTCTATTGGTGGAGATTTATCTCTCTATAAAATTTAAGTAATATTCATAATAAAATTACCAAGGAGAAAAAAGGAAATTTAATAAAAACAGAAAGGCCACTTTATTTCAAGGTTGCCTTGTAACAGATTTTTAAATATATAGTAAAATATTAAATAAGAATACTTGAAAATAAAATATAGCCATTGTAGTAATGAAATTACATATAAACAAAACTGCACATAAATGAACCTGCATAAATACTCTCAGAGAAGAAAGGGAATTGAGAGATTTGAAAAGAAAAATCTACAAAGTATTTTATTATACTCTCTATAAATGCTGTTTAGAGAGTTTTAATCAAGTAGAACATGATTGCGGCACAGAATAAAAATTATAACAGTATAAAGAAAAACCAGGTTCTCACACTATGTAATTTTAGGCAATAACTTTACAGATAATGATAAGTATGATGAGAAAATAACCTAAGTATGAACCATCCTCTAAGTGCATTATAAAGCATTTATTTCATTTAATATAAAGCATTATTTCATTTAATACTTATAACACTCCTGAGATATAATATTATCCCTACTTTAGAGAAGAAAAAAACTGGACCTGAAGACTAAGTAATTGACTCAAGATCACAACAGCTATATAAATAGCAGAGCACAGACTTAAACAAGTCCATATTCTTAATTATTATGCCTACTACCTCCCCTCAAACTTTCTGGGCCTTAGTTTTCTCCTCTGTTATATTAATATAAGGGCAATGTAGTACAATCTAAAGTATTATAAAGTTCATTCTGGCCTTTTAAGATGTTGGCATTCTAGTTAAGTCTGACCCCTTTTCCCCAAATAAAAGAACTTTATATCAATAGGTCTAATTGGCTTCCTTGCTGAAACTTACACAAATCAATAAAGTTATCATTACTATATGTAATATATAAAGTAGAAATACAGTTATTAAAACTTGCAGACAAAAGGGCCACAATTTATAAGTGGGTAAATTTGGGTGTTTTGGATTTATCCCTGATCTTCATGGCTGATTTCATGCCCCTTGGTTTATCTGTAAAGGAGTAAGCCTTAAGTTATATGAGTAAGAAGGAAGACAGGTTAACAAACATTGTGTTTAAATCTAATGATGATCATTTTAAATACAGGTAATGTATCATTTTATAGGTGAAGATACTGAGGTACAAAGAGGCTGACTTGCTGAGAGTCACATAACTAGTACACAGTGACATCAGTACTTGAACTCTATTGGTTCTAAAACTTATGTTCTTTCCTATCTACCTTGCTTCCTATTGTTCAGTTATGAATACTCATGTATTAACATCCTTATTTCAATTGAAACATAAGAAAACTAAAGATGCTAATTGATTTAGCACTTTCTGAGGTATTTATGATTACCGACAAATACTTGCTGAGAACAGTTAAGAAGATGTATATTAAAATAAATATCCAAAATACAAGAGAATATATGTTACCAGTAACACAGGAGTAATAAAAATGAAGTATTACCAAATTATTAGGGAAAGAGAATTACTTTCAATTAGGATTATTAGAGAAAGCCTCACAGAGATGATTATATGTGGACAAAGCATTACAGAGGGGCTTTGATTTCATTAGAAGAAATTTTTTAGAAGTGTGAAAAAGAAAAAGAACATTCTAGGTAAAAGGAATGACATGAATGTAAGTATGGAATCAAAATGTATATTCAAGATGGGGGACGTAGTCCACATTGAGTAGAGCATAGGGTTCTTGTTAATAATTAATAGGAAATATGTTGAAGCCAAATTGAGGAGGGATCTTGAATGCTAAGTTAGAAAATCTGGATTTGATCTAAAAGGAAATGGGAGTGTGGATTTGATCTTAAAGGAAATGGGAAGCCACCAAACATCTTCAAGTAGAGAAATAAAAGGAACAGAGTAGTGCTTTAATCAGATTAAACTGGCAATCCAGGACAAGTTTCAGTGGAAATGATAATGGCCAGAAAGAAGGGAGAGGGAGATCAGTTAAAAGGTTTTGACATTTCTGTGGATTGTGACACAGTGGGAAAAAATATAAATCCTCTGGACTTCCAAAAATTTTTGAGAAAAAAATATATAACGTGTATATTACATAACATACAAATACCTGCTATGCTTCACCTCTGAAACAATCCATAATATAATCTCCCTTTCTAATCACAACATTCTATTCTTTTAGCTCTTACCATGTCATCTCATTACACCAATTTATATATCTGACAAGTCCATTGATCTCTCCACTTTCTTTAAATACATCACCCTTTCCTGGCCTAACATTATTCCAACCCCACAGTCAGTATGTACTTGAACTATTCTTTCACTGGCACCTTCTACCTGAATTAATGTTGAAATCTACCCTTACTTCTTAAATCAAGGGGCTGGAGAAAGCCTCACAACCCTGACAAAGTCATTAGAAACAAAGGGTTTCTAATATCAGTCACTAATGAACCTTTCAAATGAACACTTCTTAGTCTTTAACTTATTTATCATCTGATAATATTGAATATCACCCCTCTTCTTGATATTCTTGGATTTAAATCAGTTGCAATTAAATGTGCAGTTAATATTACCCTAAAAATAAACTGTGGGAGTCAGCATTTTTAAATTAAAAAAACAAAACCAAACTTTTTTATCCAATGCTTAGTTTAACTTCCTAAATTGTAAAGCACTAGATGTTAAACAGAAGGTTACTACAGAAATTTGTTAATATTTGTTAAAAATTATTCAGTTAGAGCAATAAAATTCTGATTCAGAAAAAACAAACAAGTAAAGAATTACAAATCAGAGAAAGCTAAAATGTCCCCTCAGGAAAATGAATGACATGCCATAAACATCAGTAGACTAAATGATGATGATGAAGCCTTTAAAAATATTTAATACAATAAAAGTTTTCTCTAGCCTCTGAAAAATGTTAAACTCAATAAATAAACCAGTTTTCAAAATAAATATTTGAACATAAATACAAAGATCATCTTTTTGTGGATTTATACTTCTGATAATTATTGGTCATATACTTAATGAACAATTAAAACAGGGTTAAAGAAGCAGGTTTACTGAGTAAATAATTTGCTCAAAATTTATTTACATGTTGTTTAAGAAGATTTTCCAAAAATGCTGCAAATCTCACAACTATAATTCAGATTTTACTATTTAGAATTTTATAATAATGTTGATAAAGGCCTAGGACAAACTTTTTCTTTAGGCAACATATTTCCTTATACACAACAGAAATTAACACTTTAAAAAAACTATCCTCTTTCAAACAAGTCTCCATATTTGGAAGACCCTTTATAAATCATCTAAATATCTTAAGCAAGATGCCTAAGAATGCTATCAAGGCTATGTTTTCATAATCTTTCCTTAATAATTCATTACAGTTTCAAGTAATTTTATTTTATTTTTTTTCCTAATGTAAAGCCACCTTAAATATTTTGCCACTTTTTGGTAAAAACAAAAACTAAAAAAAGATGATGCTCTGGGTATGATTCATACTGAAATATGTTCGTATATTTAGGCCTATAATTTCAGTTATGAATTAAAAATAATTTTCATTTTAAATGTTTTTTAAAATCCTTTAAAGCAATATCTTAAAAGTATTTAAATAACTAGACGTAGGAGATGTGATTTACCGAAAATGTAAACATTCAACTAGCTGGTTAGATAAATAATAATAATTTTAAATTTTAAATATTTTCTAATTCAATTCTCATTCTCAGAGAAAATGAAACATCATTAAAAGCTTAACTATCATTTTGGTCTTACTGTAATCAACGTGGTCAATCTTGTGACATCACTGTTGAGAAACCTGCAATAGGAAAACAGAATTAGCAATCAGCTGAATCATACTTGAGTAAGAAATTTCAGAAACTAAAAAGTTTGTTTAGAATTTTTGTCTTTCCTGATGCTATAAGTCTTATTTAAATTAATCTAAATTACCAAGGAACATACAATTATCATTATACAAGTAAACAAAATGTCTGATGTTTATTTATAGATTGTTATTTATTATAGTATGGCAGGTTATGTTTTAGTATATAATCAGCAACACCCTGGGACTAACAATATATTAAAAATAAACTATAAGACATTTGGGTTACAAATTTTATTTGTTTTCAAATATTTACTAAGAAGAGAATCACAGTATCTTAAATATACCACAAACTGAAAGTAGTTAGATATTGTTTATAAATACTTTTCTCTCTATGATTAGCAGTTCAGCTTAGAGCCAAAATGTTGTCTATTTAATATAGGAGAAACTTCCACATTCTAGTGTTTATTAATAGTGACAAAGCTATCAAAGATTGAAGATACTATTGGAAATAATCTAGTATAAAATATAAACCCAAGGGAAGTATAAGTTAAATTATTTCCTAAGCTATAAATGGCTTCAAGTTTACTCCTGTGAAATCTAAGCTTTTAGAAATTTCTTTATTAACAAGGCCTAATTTAAGATGAGCTCTTAAATGTTTACTGTTAAAAAGTACACTGTTGCAGTGTTTTAAGGTTCATAAAAGGCTTTCATGTGTTATTTTATTAGATCCTCATAACAATTTCTTCAAAGAAGCAGGAAAGAGATAATTCTTACAGGCAGAAATTTAGTATAGTCTAACATTTGAAAATCAGTTATTTAAAAGTACATTTCAAGCCAAGAGTGTGGATGAGTTCACCAAAGGAATATAGAGAAAACGAGACTATCCAGCAGAATTCAGCAGATACCTTATATATAAGGCTCACGGGAAATAGGAGAAATGGCATTGTAGGGTTTTTTATTTTGTTTAAGTTCAAGAAGTAGGAGAAATAGAAAATACACTGGTTAAAGGCACATGAGGAAGGATTTCCAAGGAGGAGAATGTGTTGACCAGCTTTAAATGATGTATAGAGGGGTAAAAGAAGATTAAGACTGGAAACATGCTCTCTCAACTCACCTCTCCCACCCCTAATGCACCAAATCAGATCAGAAGATAGGTACATAAATGAAACACATTACTTTCTGTATCTAAAGAACTACCTTTAAGGAACGACTTGCCAAGCATTATGCTGTCAACTTTAATCAAAACAAACAAAAAAAAGTCTTGTGATGGTAAAAGAGTCAATATAAGAAGAAGTCTTGTGAAGGAAATGACTGTGTTTTCTATAAAATTCTACAATGCAAAAAAGGTATTAAAAAGTTTGTAAATAGTCACATTCAAACAATACTCAACACTGAATTAAAAAAAGGCTGGATGAAGTGGCTCATGCCTGTAATCCTAGCACTCTGGGAGGACGAGGCAGGTGGATCACTCAAGGTCAGGAGTTTGAAACCAGCCTGAGCAAGAGCAAGACCCTGTCTCTACTAAAAATAGAAAGAAATTAATTGGCCAACTAAAAATATATAGAAAAAATTAGCTGGGCATGGTGGCACGTGCCTATAGTCCCAGCTACTCAGGAGGCTGAGGCAGGAGGATCGCTTGAGCCCAGGAGTTTGAGGTTGCTGTGAGCTAGGCTGACACCACGGCACTCACTTTAGCCTGTGCAACAAAGTGAGACTCTGTCTCAAACAAACAAACAAACAAAAAACTGAATAAAAAAGATAAAAGTAAATGTTCCATTTTACTTTTGATTTATTGGAAAAATTATAATTAAGACTAGGTCTATAGTTTAAAAATGTATGCTTTACTCAAAGTCCTAAAGTTCACAGCATACAAAACTAGTAAAGGCATTCGTTCCTCATGATAGCAATTTTTACACAACTGGGTACTTGCAATTGCATGAGGGAAAAAAATACGTGAAATTAAAATGACACTAGAGGATAAAGCCAGACAAATCTGAAAGCTTCTCATAAAAATCCTAAGTGGCTTTTACAAGCAAAAGGTAATTCTTTAACATGAACCTCCAGGGGGTTGACATGCTTGGAGCGCTGGCACGGGGGGGGGGGGGTGGCAGGGGCAATGTATGTAATCCTAACAATATTTGTACCCCCACAATATAATGAAATAAAAAAAATAAAATAATAAAAAAATAAAGATTATAAAAAAAAGGTAATTCTTTAAAATCATTTCAAAACCAGGAAATGCATTCAAATTACACATATAAAAAGTAAAGTTACATTTTATGAAAACATAATTCAACTAATATAGTGGTTATGTGCTATTTGACTACAAGTCAACATTTTAGTAAACATTATACTATAAAACTATAAAAGAATTCTATGTCATGATATTCATCCTGTAAGTATTTTCCAGCAATTAGCATGTATTATCTTTATTTTTCCTTATATTCTGTCCCAAAATAGAGAAAGTGGTTCTCCATGTAATCAATTTTAGCATATTCAAGTCTTAACCTTTACTTGACAACACTATATACCTACAAAGTAAGAATATTATCCCTATCTACCTCAGTAAAAAATTCAAACAAATAAATGAATAGAATACCTATCTGTTTTTTCTCACATAACTCAATCTGAACATGGCAATAAATGATTAACTCTGAAATCCATTTAAAGTAATAGTTACTAAAATATTTAATCATTCATTTATGTATCAGTTTGACTTTTTTCTGTGTTCCATGCTCTTTTCAAGGTGTGATTATACAATTAAAAAGTTATTTTCAAAGTTTACATATGAAAATTAATCTCATAAATCATATGGTATTTGTAGGTTATTTCCATGTTGTAATCTTGGATTATGGACATGGACATGGAAAAGTTAAGGATTGACTCTATCATTCTCTTGTTAAACACATTTTGGTGTATATTTTTAAGGTTTAATAAAACCTTTATTATAAAATCCAAACTTGCTTCTACATAATCATTTCAAATACTAACATTTCTTTTATTTATTATTTAGGGAATATTATTCAGTAGGGAAAAAAATCACAGGCTTCTGATAAGCAATATAATTTTTTTTTTTTCAGAGAAGAGGAGGATACTTGTAAATAATAGAAACGTATATACTGGAGAAACTGGTGACAATGTGATCTATCTAGTGCCATGGAACTTTCTGCAACTATGGAAATGTTCAGTATCTACACTGTCCAATATGTACCTGCTATGGTTTATATATGATTTGTTTGTTCCCACCAAATCTCATGTTGAAATTTGATCCCCAGTGACTTACCCCCTGAAATAAAGTGCTCATACACGTGTAGAACTAGAAGAAACAAAGAGTCCTATAAATTTACCAATTCAAAGCAATTTTTATTTTGATTGCTTGTAATTTTTTATTAATGAAAGCAAGGGGCACTGTTTAACTTCAGAGATCACATCAGGCTTTCTAGTAGGATAAGTAGATCTCTAATTCAGGAGTTTGAGACCAGCCTGGGCAACATAGCAAGACCCATTTCTAAAATAATAAATAAATAAATAAATAGCACACGCTTGTAAGTCCCAGCTACTTGGGAGGCCAAGGTAGGAGAATCAGTTAGTTGATCCTAGGAGTGAAAAGCTGCAGTGAGCTATGATCGTGCCACTGCACTTAAGCCTGGGCAACAGAGCAAAGACCCTGCCTCTCTAAAAAATAAATAAATAAATCCCTAACTCTCATATCATACCCTAAAACAAAGTAAGGTTCCTTAAGAATGTTTTTTCCCTTAAGAGAGCTAGCTGCCTTATTAAGTACTAAATAAAATCAAAAACAAAAACAGAAGAGTATGTGCAATCTCTTTAAAACTTTAAAGAGATGATTTACAAGGGTTCTTCTAATTCTTTGTCACGGTGGTATAAGAAATATATTTGGCATTTGTCCCTGGTTTCTGCCACAGAATTCCTAAAACTTTTGGAATTTCAAAGTGACACTAGTGTCTTTTGTTGTTCATAATGAGCCCCTAGGTTTATACTACTGCAGTGACTTAGAGTAGACCCCCTAGGATAGCCTCAATGGGGCCAAGTCACCAGAAAGACCAAGTGATTATAGAGATAGAACTTTCAGCCCCACCTACTGATCTCTGGGAAGTGGGGAGGAGGGGTTGGAGATTAAGCTCTATAAAAACTGTCCATTTGATAAGTCTCCATTTTGTTGAGCCATGGGGACAGAAGCTCCTGAGCTCCTTTTCCAATTTGGTGAAACATGAGGACCCTCTGGACTTCACCCTATGGTACCCTCTTCATCTGGCTGTTCATCTGAATCCTGTATAATAAACTAATAAACATAAGTAAAATGTTTCCCTGAGTTCTGTGAGCTATTCTTGCAAATTATCAAACCCAAGGAGGAGATTATGGGAACCTTATAGCTGGAGGCCCAGTCTTACAATTGGCCTCTGAAGTAGGGGCAGTTTTATAGGACGGAGCCCTTAACTTGAGGGATCTGACGCTAAATCAAAGTGGATAGTGTCAGAATTGAATTAAATGGTGGGACAGATCAGTTGATGTCCACAGAATTGGAGAATTGCTTGGTGCGGAAAAAGTGTCAGAAGCGTTGTGTGAGTGTAGAGAAACATCTGGGTTTTTTTTTCAGTCACCCTCTTAAAATCACTACTCTCTTGAACTGAAGAACTAATTGTCAGAAGTACTACTTTAGGTAAAAGCAAATATAAACACCATTTAAAAATCACTTCTTGTATTGCCAGTGATTTTATTTTGTAGGAAAATAAATTTACATTTCCACAAATTACTAAAATGTATCAATTAATAATTATACTGGGCCCGGCACAGTGGCTCTTGCTTGTAATCCTAGCACTCTGGGAGGCTGAAGAGGGAGGATCGCTCAAGGTCAGGAATTCGAGACCAGCCTGAGCAAGAGCAAGATCTCATCTCTACTAAAAATAGAAAAAATTAGTCAGGCATGGTGGTGCGTGTCTATAGTCCCAGCTACTTGAGATAATGAGGCTGGAGGATCCCTTGACCCCAGGAGTTTGAGGTTGCTGTGAGCTAGGCTAACACCACAGCACTCTAGCCTGGGTGACAGAGCAAGACTCTGTCTCCAAAAAAAAAAAAAGCTCACAACAAAAACTGTACTTTCTGCCAAAAACTGGCATTCCTTCAAAATCTATTACATTCTTCATTTGTTACACTTGTCTTTATTGTTCTGTATGACTGAAACTTCTCTAGAAAAGTTGTAATTCCCATAGCTGGATTCACGGAATTTTTAGCAACTAACAAAAGCTGAAGTTTAGCTACAGCTCAGATGACAACTACATTGTTTTGCTGGTGATAAAAACCATGCAAACAAGGCACAACTGGCTAACAGACTTAGTAATTTTTTAAAAAAATTAAATACATACGTGCTGCCTGTTTTTCCAGACTTTACCACTCTATTCTTTCAACACTAATTAGCATTTCTCAAAATCCTACTCACTTGTTCATAGACTTCCACTTCAGAGCCATAAATGGGCATCCACTAGAGGAAGGAGGGAGTAGCACTGCCAACTGGTATTGAAACATCCTTGAGGTTAGCAAATACACAATACCCAAAATGAACCAATCACTTGGGTGAAGTAATACAGTGAAGTTTCATATGAGAAAAAATATGTGTTGTTTTAGTTATACATACTTTTATTTCCCTAACTACAAGTTCTTTCGGGAATTCAAATTATAGCAACACATAGACCTTTCCGTTAAGCTCTTAGCAATTACTATTTACTAAGTTGAAGCACATTATCTGATTAGGAAATTTTAGTTTTTTATATCAAAATTAGAGTCTGTTTTAGTCCTGTCAACAAATGCCAAATAGATGGTAATTTGTCCCTCATAAGGAAGGCTGCTTTAAAAAAAATCACTTTATAGAAGGAACAGGATTAAAAAAAAATCGCTTGAACAAGCCAATAATCAAGACAAACATAAACTAATAATTTTATAAAGTGTTCAAGTTACCATAGCTAAAAAAGTGAAATGATGCAATTCTAATCCAAACCTTCAAAAATCCATTTCAGAGTATGGCTGTGAAGAATAGAGAAGCAATTATGTAATTTAATAATACACAGGTCAAAGAATTAGTTAGATTCAATAATTAAAGTTACCATCTCTAATAACAAATACTAGGTTTCAGATAATTTGTATGTTACTCTTTTCTATTCATGTTATTCTTCTATTCAAACAACTTTGGTATGAATATTTTGGGATATTAAATAATAATTACTGCTATTTGTTTTTTCTTAGAACTCTTAGAATAATTTCATCATAAACAAGAAATCTGGTCTGATACTTTCAACAAGGGACTACATACAAAACCCTGGTCCTTACTTAGAATGTTGGCATATATTCATTATGTACTTTAGGCTATTTGTCAGACATCAGTTTGCTATACCATAATTATCAACTTCACAGGGATGCTGTGAAGTTTTGTTAATTATGCTTATAAAATTTTTTGAGGTACACAGATGAAAGAGAGGTGAGGCATACATAAAATTAATTGCTATGTACTTGGTGAAAAAATGCCACTTAAAAATATTTAACAGCAACAACATGGATGGACTTTAAAGACATTATGCTAAGTGAAATAAGCCAGTCACACAAGGACAAATATGATTCTACATATATGATCCTACCTATATGAGACACCTAGAACAGTCCAATTCATAGAAACTAAGATGGTGGTTGCCAGGGACTGGGGGAAGGAAGAATAGGGAGTTATTGTTTAATTGGTACAGAGTTTCAGTTTTGGAAGATGAAAAAGTTCTGGAGGCCGGGCGTGGTGGCTCACACCTAAATCCTAGCACTCTGGAAGGCTTAGGCGGGTGGATCGTTTGAGCTCAGGAGTTCAAGCCAGCCTGAGCAAGAGCAAGACCCCATCTCTACTAAAAATAGAAAGAAATTAATTGGACAGCTAAAAATATATAGAAAAAATTAGCCGGGCATGGCGGTGCATGCCTGTAATCCCAGCTACTCGGGAAGCTGAGGCAGAAGGATTGCTTGAACCCAAGAGTTTGAGGTTGCTGTGAGCTAGGCTGATGCCATGGCACTCTAGTCCGGGCAACAAAGTGAGACTCTGTCTCAAAAAAAAAAAAAAAAGAAAAGAAAAAGTTCTGGAAATAGATAGTGGTGATAGCTGCACAACAATCTGAATGTACGTAATGCCAATGAATATACTTTAAAATGATTAAAATGGTAAATTCAATGTTATGTATATTTTACCACAATAAACAAATTTAACAAGTGTGAAAATCAGAATATGAATCACAAGCCAATCTTAAAATTTCTCATTCACTAATTCACTCATTAAAATATTAATCAAATCATTATTTTGTTCATTCATTTGGTAAATATTTATTGACTGCTTTTTATGTGGCAGGCACTGTGCTAGATCTGGGAATATACCAGTGAATAAGACAAAGTCACTGTCTTTACAGAATTTACATTCTAGTAGTGGAAACCCACAAAACAACTATAAAAAAGTACTATCCTTTCTTAGAGTAATAAGTATTACATTGAAGGGTAAAGAGATGGAGAGATGGCAAGGAAGGCACCTCTAAAAAGATATCTGCCCTCAGACAATGAAGGAAAAAAGAACACTCCAGATAGAATAGCAAGTGTCAAGACCCTAAGGTGGGAAGGCTTGGTTTTCAAAAAATGACAGGGAGGCCCAGAGCTAGTGCACAGTAAATTAGAAGACAGTGGGTAGGAGAGCTAGGCAGGGATCATAGAGACGCTGAAAAGCAATAGTAAGAAGTTTGGGTGTTACTTCTTGTGTGTTGAAAACCATATGAAATGTTTTGACTAAGGGAGTGATGTGATCTGATTTTTTTTTTTTTTTAAAACACTCTAGCCACTGTATATAGAATCATCTTGGGGATGGGGGAGGGAAAGGAGAATCAAAACACAGAGACCAGATTAGGGACTGCAGTAACTCAGGTGGAAATAAGGTGACTATCATGTTGGCCACATTGGTGGTGAGAGAAGTTAATATTTTGGATATTTTGTTGCTGATGGACTAAATAAGAGAAAAAGCAGTATGATTAAGGATGACTCCAAGGTTTTGGTCAGATAAACTGGGTGAATGATGTTGCCAAATGTTGAGGTGGAGAACACTAGGGTATAGGAATATAATTGGTGGTGGTGATGGTGACAGTAGTAAGAAATCAAGAGTTTGGTTTTGGCAAAGTTAAGTACCCAAGTGAAGAGTTTCAGGGAAGACAACATGATAAACTGTGACAAATGCTGTTGGGAAAACACTCAACATGAGGGCTGAGAAATGACCCCTGGATTTAGCAAGACAAATTTCACTGGTGCCCATGACAAGAATGTTGTCAGTGAAGTGGTAAAAACCAAAGCATGAATAGGGTAAGTGAAGCAGAGAAAGTGAGATGAGGATGTGAAAGCAGCATATATGGACAATTCTTTGAAGGAATTTTACTATGAAGGGTGCTGGAGGCGGAGTGGAGTCTTGAAAGTTTTATATATTAAAGTGGGAGATAGTAAAACATGTTTATATGCTGATGAGTTGATCTAGGGAGAGAAAGCATGATGATGGAAAAAATTGCAGAAGCAAAATCAATGATTACTAAGCATCTAATAAATGCTTAAATCTGTCCTTACTGCTGGAAATACAAAGATAAGACATGCAATTAATTTAAGAAAACTATATTGAAAATCATAGGGAGAAGTACTACATATAGATAATTAAATTAAAAATCCTTTAGAAATAATATTATTTTATAATAGAGCTCACCATGTTAAAAATATTATGCAAAGCAGTGTTGACATATCTTATGATGTGACAGCAATGCCCTTGTAAGCTATACACATGCAGCTGCACAGTATAAAAATAATGCCATGTACAGCTTTTATTTGATTACCCACAGTGGGATTTAAATAGGATCAACATTAGACAAAAAGTAAATCCAGGGCCGGGCGCGGTGGCTCACGCCTGTAATCCTAGCACTCTGGGAGG
>VBSM01001562.1:8203379-8223444 GCA_008086735.1 Cheirogaleus medius
AAAAAAAAAGTAAATCCAACAATTTGAAAAATCATCTATCTCCACTGTACTTTCCTTTTTCCCTCTTCTGTATTGACCCATTTCCATTTTTGGATTTTCAGTATCCCTACATTCTGTAATCCATCACCTTACAACAGGAAGCCATTCACATATCAATCACTTACATAAATCTTCATTATTTTCAGAGTTCCCTTCCCTCTGCTTATTATTAGCTACTTTCCTCCTTAAAAAAGTTAAGAATTGGAAAATAAAGTTACTCAAACACACATTTGTATTTCTAACTTTTTTCCTCTAATTATAAGATCCTTTTCACCTGTGTATTTTTATACCCTTTCCTGTTCTAAAATAAGATATGAGGTAATATACTAAGGCACATAATATGCAAAATAAAGTAAGAACTAAAGAAACTGAGAGTGAGAAAAATAAGGCCAAGAATTAAGGTTGGTATCAAAAATGCACTCCACAAGATCCTATAACCTTTGTTACTGAGGGACCTATAAATATAGGGCTTTGAGTTTTCCTGTAATCAATGCAAAGAAGAATGACTGTCACGTGCAGCTTTTGTTTTCTATGGCTTACAGTATTCGTAGGGTGAAAAGAAATCACTTTCCTGAAGAAAGCATAGTTCTTTTTGTTACTGAGATCTGAGGAAACTCATTCTACTGAGTTGTCAAAACTATTCAAGCAGTGGTGCATGCCTGTAATCCTGGCACTTTGGTAGGCCAAGATAGGAGGATCCCTTGAGGCCAGGAGTTCGAGACCAGCCTGAGTAAAATAGTGATACTCTGTTACTACAAAAAACAGAAAAATGAGTTGTGTGTGGTGGTGTGTGCCCATAGTCCCAGCTACTTGGGAGGCTGAGACAGGAGGATTGCTTGAGCCCAGGAGTTTGAGGTTGCAGTGGGCTATGATGACCCCACTGCACTCTAGCCCAGGCAACAGAGTAAGACCCTGTCTCAACAACAACAAAAAAAAAGATTGCAAGAGACAGCGGAAGCAGTGGAAGGGTTAGGAGCTTGAGAAAGGTGGAAGAGATCTGGAATCTTGGTTGTGGAGAATGTACTAAATTCAGTATAGTACAATAGAAAAGAGCTATATAATTGCCAGCGAAAATAGAGCAATTGGATAGTATGGAAACAATTTATAGAAAGATTCAAAACAGTGCTATTTTAGATAGATGTTCCCTGAGTGCATTTAATAATGCGTATTTATGAAACATTTACTTGAATTTCTCGGCCCTAGGAAAAAAAGAGTTATTAGCCAATTGCACAATAATCAAAGACAAATTTCAGAAACCATAATGCAAATTTATAAAAAGAACATTTTCTTTTTATTAGAAATGTTTAAAGTTACTTCTATGCTAGAATCCATATCTGTTTTTAGGGATACAATAATTAAAATGCAGTGATATCTGAATAACAATATTTTATTTTATTAATTAATTGCCACAATTTAAAAGGAATTTATGAAAACCCTATAAGATCTTCTAAATTCTAAGCTTCAAAATTACTATGTAACTTAAGGCTCTTGTGGAAATTGTTAGAATTTATTTAAAAAACAAAAATAAACTTTTCGTATTGGCCCTACATTTAAATAAGAGAACTAGAACCTATACTTTATCTCCCTGATCTTAGGGTTTCAGCTTTACAGTAATCACCTGATATTTAAGTGGGTATTTGTTAATCATCCCCTACTCCTTGAGAGCAGGGAATATATTTTGTGCATCTCTGTTTTCCTGATGCCTAACCCATAATAGATGTTCAATAAATAATTATTTGTTGAATAATAAAATACATCCAGCCATTAACACAGATAAAAATCTTTGCAACAGACTGTAGAGCCAAAGCAACCACTGTGAGACAAGACCCACTGGCGCTTTTAGCTTAAGATTAATTCAGTAAATTGTCTATATTCAGGAGCTCTACTCCTAAATCTACTCCCCTAATATCTCAGGCAGTAAGCAAACCATTTAGATCTAAAATTCCCTTGAAGTTAGATGACCAACAGATAGCTCTTTGGGGTATACACATAGTGGAATAACTATAACAATGTTCACAATTCATAGACTAATTATGATTTAAAATGTCAAGACTGGTTAAGAGAAGGTCACAGGATTTAAAAAAGAATATAACTCATGATGCACAAAGGAACCATTTCAGCAGAGTGGTGGGAACAGAGGGAAAATTACCTTTATAAATACAATAATAATAATCTAGTTTGGATTTCTTATATTTAGAGACTACTTGGCTATCTATACTTTAAAACTACAATAAAGGAACAATCATAATAGAAAAAAAATTCTACAAATCTACAAATACAGGTTAAGCTAAAAGGTAAATTATGGTACTATCAACTATTTGAGGTTATTACATTTCTTATGCATTTTATAAAAGAAGGATGACGGCCGAATGCGGAGGCTCATTCCTGTAATCCTAGCACTCTGGGAGGCAGAGGCGGGAGGATCACTTGAGCTCAGGAGTTTGAGAACAGCCTGAGCAAGAGTGAGACCAGTCCCTACTAAAAGTAGAAAAACTTAGCAAGGCATGGCAGCTTGTGCCTGGAATACCAGCTACTCAGGTGGCTGAGGAAGGAGGATCGTTTGAGCCCAGGAGTCTGAGTTTGCTATGAGCTAGGCTGACACCACGGCACTCTAGTCCAGGCAATAGAGCGAGACTCTCTCTCAAAAAAATAAGTAAATAAAAATAAAAAGCAGGATAATTTCTTTTTAAAGTACAATTGTTGGCCAGATGCGGTGGCTCATGCCTATAATCCTAGCACTCTGGGAAACTGAGGCGGGAAGATGGCTTGAGCCAGGAGTTTGAAGCTGCAGGGAGCTATGATGACACCACTGCACTCTAGCCAGGCCAACAGAGAGAGAGAGAGAGAGAGAGAGAGAGAGAGAGGGAGAGAGAGAGAGAGAGAGATTCTGTCTCAAAAAAAATTAAAATAAAAATAAATACAATAAAATAAAGTACAATTGTTAACAAGTATCTTTTATTTTTCTAATTTTTATCCTGAAAACTGGAGAAATTATCAAAACACTTTAAGTAGAATGCTAAGGACTAAAACTCCAAATTGCAAGATGGTAGGTGAGAAGAGAAGTAAACAAAAGTAATAGTATATCATCACAGAAAATGCAAGTCATACACAGAATAAAATTCATTCCTGTACTATATTATCTATTAATTAAAATAATGATGCTAATAATTATCAAATAAATAGTGAGTATTTTTAAAGGATGTATTATATGTATAGGACAATTCACTAGGCACTAACCCCTGACTGGGTTCAAAAAATACATAAAACCTAGGACTAACATATGTTTAAGAACACCCTTAAATAACAAACTGATTGTGTGCAGTACAACTAGTGAGTAAAAAATGCAAAACAAAAAGTTCAATGAGTTAACTGCAATGAATAAAACATAAAAGTGGTCACTTACAATGCAAGTATTCTGTAGTATTCTGGCCTGGAATGTGTAACCTGAACCTAACCAGTGAAGACATCAGATAGCTCCAATTAAGAGCATTCTATTAAAAAGAAAGTTGGGTTGCATGAAAGGAGAGGTGGTTGGCACTCCCCTTTGAAAAGGATGGAAGAGGCACTCAGGCCTGACAACATGGGTACAGTTAAGGAATTGCCACCCACTTCATGGTATCTAACTTTTGTCTTTTACAAACATACACTTAGATAAAAGGAATGAGTGCTGGTGTTTGACAGCACAATAGGGTGACTATAGTTAAGAATATATTATATATTTCAAAATAGCTAAAAGATTTGAAATGTTCCCAACACAAAGAAATGATAAATGTTTGAGGTGACGGGATATCCTAAATATCTTATTTTGATCATTATACATTCTATGCATGTATCAAAATATCACATACACCCCATAGATATGTACAAATATTATATATCAACTAAAAAAAAAGTTGAGGGGGGACCATTTTCTTCAAAAACATTGATGTCAAAGAAGGCGAAGAAAAGCCATAGAAAAGTTCCATATTAAAGGAAACTAAATGTAAATGACAATTTCAAAACCTGATTTAGAGTAGATCCTATATTGAATTAGGGAAAAATATAAACAACACTATTTGGTCAAATGACAAATACAGAAATTTGGGCAGGAGATAAGAGTTTTGTAACAACTTTATTTTCTGAAGTTGGTAACTGTACCCCTATTTTTAAGAAATACACATTGAAGCATTTAGGGGTAAATGATCATTGATCTCAAATGGTTCGGAAATCTCAAATGGTTCAGAACAACAAAAAAGTAGGTGAATTTGGATAAAAGAATAAAGGCTATATGGGTGTTCTATTCTTCTTGCAACTTTTCTGTAAGTTTGAAATTATATACAAATAAACAGTTAAAATTGTGCTTAATTAAGTAGAAGCTACATATGGAATTCTAATTGACTACACTAAAGAACACAATAAATTATTAACATACAACTCTTCCAAAAGTCATTTTTTAAAAACATACAAAATGTAGGCATAATCTTGAAATACTGTCAGCATAGGACACTTAAGCTGCAAATGATGTCAGATCACTGCCTTTCATGAAAATAGAAAAATATAATGAAGTCTGTGATAGCAGAACATTCTGTATCTCGGTCACTAATTTTGATTAAGATTCAGTACTGGGCCAGGGTCCAAGATGGCTGAATAGATGCATCCAGTATGCACCTCTTCCACCGGGAAGAACCAAAATGGCAAACAGATTTTGCACTTTCAATAGATCATCTAAGAGAGAATGCTGGAATTCAACAGAGAAGCAACAAGAAAGCACTGAAAGTAAAGGAGAGGGAGGCGAGGCAGCACACTTGGGTGGGATTGACTGGAAACAGGGAGAAGCTCCCAGACACAGGGTAGGGGTATGTGAGAGAAAACCCATGAGATCCACATTCCCACCATGGACTTTTAAAAGCCTAACTATGGGAGAACTCCTCAACCCTTGCAGGCCTCCAGACTAACGTAGGGAACTACCTAGAGATTGTACGCAGAGGGAGCTCATGTGCAGTCCCAGAGGCTTCCAATCCCTGAGGGGCTGCAGCACTGCACCATTCCACAAGCCAAGGCCCCAGAGGTCTATGTTCTGCCCTGGGGCCAATACTATAGTGCCCATGCCTCTGCTTCTGGGTCAGGAAGGGAGAGAGGCCCTTGAGACAAAGAAAACCAGAGCACACACTTTCCTGAGTCTGAGAGCTCCCTGCTTATAAGCCCAGCTTCCAGCAGAGACACAAAGGCTGTGCTTGGCTCTCCAAGGTAGGAGTGTGAATCTATGCTACCAGCCAGCTGTCTTGATGTTAGGGCTCAGGCATAAAGAGGGGCACATCCCCTCCCCCTCTACCCGCTGCTGCAAAAATAGTTGTGGCTGTCCCCTGTTGGAAGTTGGCACAGGCATGCCAGGACAGTGTCGGGCCAGGTAGGGGTGACTGCATACCCACGGACAGTGTAGCCACTGGATCTGGGCTTGTGAGAAAGGTAGGGCCCTTTCCCCCTAACTGCATGAAGCAGTAGTGTGCCTGCAGTGTCCCTGCTGCTGAGAGAAGGAGAGATGGGGAATTCTGTAATTGGAGCTGAGGGAGGAAGCTTTCCACCACAGCCACTTCATTTGGTCAGCTGTGGGCCATGCATCTTTTATAATTCTTGGCTACACTGCAGCCTGGAGATAGACAGTGGTGTCTGACTGATATGAGCTTCCTGACCACTGGGTGGGGGCGTGACATGCCCAATATAACACTAGTACAACCACCATTTGAGAAAGTCACCAAACTAAGGCTATCCATAACCAGGAATTCATATAAAGTCTTTGACATTGAAAGTACCAGAAGCAAAGCGAAACAACCATATGCAACATACATAGTAGTCACATCCTCAAGAAAGAAAAAAAAAGAAAGAAACCAAAAAACAACAGATCCCATCCAAACAAAAATAAATTAAAAAATAATAAGAAAAGATAGTTTCTCCAGATAAGAAGGAAAAAATGTAACAATTATGGCAGTATGAAAAATCAAGGTGTTACGACACTCCTAAAAGGATCACATTAGCTCTCTAGCAATGGATCCTAACCAAAATGAAAATATTCAAATGCCAGATAAAGAATTCAAAATATGGTTTGTAAAGAAGCTCAGTGAGATCCAAAAGAAATCTGAAAACCAATGCAAAGAAATCAGAAAATTCAGGTTATGAAAGAGAACTTTACCGAAGAAGATATTTTAAAGAAAAACCTAACAACTTCTGGAACTGAAAAATTTATTGAAGGAATTACAAAATAAAGTTGAAAGTTGTAAAAATAGATTGGACCAAGCAGGAGAAAGAATCTCAGAACATGAAGACAGATCTTTTGAATTAATCCAGTCAGACAAAAATAAAGAAAAAAGAATTTTAAAAAATGAACAAAGCCTGGAGAACTAAGGCATTATATAAAGTACCTGAATCTACTAGGTATTTAAGGCTATAAACTTCCCTCTTAGTACTGCTGAGGTATTTCTGAAGGTGAAGAAAAAGCAAAATGTTTCACAGACCCACTCAGTCCTGAAAAAGAAAAGAAAAAAGCAAAATGTTTGGAAGATCTATTTAAGAAAATAATTGAAGTAAACTTCCTAGTCTTGTTAAAGACTTACAAATCCAGATACAAGAAGCTCAGAGAACTCAAGGGAAATACACTGCAAGAAAGACTTTATCAAGATAAACTGTCATCAGACTATCTAAAGTCAACATGAAGGAAAAACCTAAAATCAGCAAGAGAAAATCATCTCGTCATTTTTAAAGGAAATCTCATCAGACTAACAGCAGACTTCTCAGCAGAAACCTTATAAGCCAGAAGAGATTGGAGTCCTATTTTAAGATGTCTCAAAGAAAGAAACTGTCACACAAATTTTGTATCGTGCTAGAATAGGCTTCATAAAGGCATGAGAAATAGTCTTTCCCAGACAAGCAAATGTGGAGGGAATTTGTCTCCACTAGACCAGCTCTACAAGAAATGCTCAACGAAGTTTTAAACATGGAAATAACAACACGTGAAAGTATAAAACTCACAAATGCTATAAAACAATTAAATAAATGAGGCCACAAAGCAACTAGATAACATTATGGCAGGAACAAAATCTCACATATCAATATTAACTTTGAACATAAATGGATTAAATGTCCCACTTAAGAGACTGAAGGAATGGTTATAAAAACATGACCAAACAAAATGCTGTTTACAAGAAGCCCACATTACTATTAAAGACACTTATAGACTAAAGGTAAATGGGGTGGAAAAACATATTCCATCCAAACAGAAACCAAAAATGAGCAAGAAGTTGTTATACTTATACCAGATAAAACAGAATTTAAACTAACAACAGTAAAAATAGAAAAAGAAGGTCATTATACAATGCTAAAGGGATCAATTCAATGAGAAGATATAACAATCCTAAATATATATGTACCCAACTTCATAAAACAAACAGTAGTAGACCTAAGAAAAGAGATAGACAATTATAGTGGGGGACATCAACACCCCATTGACAGCACTAGACAAATAATCATGACAGAAAACCAATAAAGAAACACTGGACTTAAATTGGACTTCAGAGCAAATGGATCTAACAGACATTTACACAACAGTCTACCCAACACCAACAAAATGTACTTTCTTCTCATTAGCACATGAACATTCTCCAAGACAGACCATATATTAGGCACAAAACAAGTCTCAGTAAATTTTAAAAAATCAAATCATATCAAGTATTTTCTCAGACCACGGAGTAAAACTGGAAATCAATTCCAACAGGAACTCTCAAAACTATACAAATATATGAAAATTGAACAACTTGCTCCAGACTGATTTATAGGTCAAGGGCAAAATTAAGATGGAAATTAAAAAATTTTTTGAAATGAAAGAGAAGAGAGACACAACATACCAAAACCTCTGGGATATAGTAACAGCAGTACTAAGAGGGAAGTTTATAGCCTTAAATACCTAAATTAAAAAAATAGAAACATCATAAATTAACAATCTAATGTTGCAACTCAAGGAATTAGAAAAACAAGAACAAACCAAATCCAAAGCTAGCAGAAGAAAAGAAATACCAAAGATCAGAGCACAACCAAATGAAAGTGAGACCGAAAAAACAATATAAAGGGTCAATAAAATGAAAAGTTGGTTCTTTGAAAAGATAAAAAAATTGATAGACTGCTAGCAAAAATAAGCAAGAAAAAAAGAGAAAAGATTCAAATAAACACAATCGAAAATGAAAAAGGAGACATTACAACCGATACCACAGAAATATGAAAGATCATCAGAGACTACTATGAATAACTCTATGCTCACAAACTAGAAAACCTAGAGTAAATGGATAAATGCCTGAAAATACACAACCTCCCAAGATTGAACCAGGAATAAATACAAATCCCAAACAGATCAATGATGAGTAATAACACTGAGTCGGTACTAAAAAATCACCCTGTCCAAAAAAAGCCCAGAACCAGACAGGTTCACAGCTGAGTGCTACCAGATTACAAAGAAGTGGTACCAATCCTACTGAAACTATTTCAAAAAAATCAAGAAGGGAGGAATCCTCCCTAACTCATTTTACAAAGCTGGTATCACTCTTATACCACAGTCAGGAAAGGACACAACAGAAAAAGAAAACTAGACCAATATCCCTGATGAAGAAAGATGCAAAAATCCTCATCAAAATACTAGCAAACTAAATCCAACAGCATATCAAAAATATAATACAGCTGAGTACGGTGGTTTATGCCTACAGTCCTAGCACTCTGGGAGGCCAAGGCAGGAAGATTGCTTGAGGTCAGGAGTTCAAGACCAGCCTGAGCAAGAGAGCAAGATCCATCTCTACAAAAAACAGAAAAATTAGCTAGGCATGGTGGTGTACACCTGTAGTGTCAGCTTCTTGGGAGGCTGATGCAGGAGGATTGCTGGGGCTTGGGAGTTTGAGATTGCAGTGAGCTATGATGATGCCAGTGTACTCCAGCCCTAGGCAGCAGAACAAGACCCTGTTCCCCACACCCCCCAAAAAGATAATACACCATGATCAAGTGGTTTCATCTTAGTGATGCAAGGATGGTTCAACAAATGCAAATCAATAAATGTGATCCATGACATAAACAAAATTAAAAAGAAAAACCATATGATCTCAGTATATGCAGAAAAAGTATTCAATAAAATTCAACATACTTTCATGATAAAACCCTCAAAAAACCAGGCCCAGAATGAACATACCTAAAAATAATAAAAGCCATATACAACAAACCCACAGCCAACATCATACTGACTGGGGAAAAATTGAAAGCATTCCCTCTACGAACTGGAACAAGACAAGAATGCCCACTTTTGCCATGTTTATTTAAAATATTAATACTACTGGAAGTCTTAGACAGAGCAATCAGGCAAGAGAAAGAAATAAAAGGCATCCAAATTGGAAAAGAGGAAGTCAAATTGTCTCACTTTGCCAATGATATGATCATACACCTAGTAAACCTCAAAGATTCTGCAAAAGACTCCGAGATTTGATGAATGAATTCAGTAAAGTTTCAGGATACAAAACCAATACAAAAATCAGTAGCATTTCTATACACCAATAACAATCAAGCTGAGAACCAAATCAAGAAGTCAATAACATTTACAATAGCTACCAAAAAAAAATTAAAATACCTAAGAATACATTTAACCAAGAAGGTAAAAGATCTCTACAAGGAAAACAACAAATCATGGATGAAAGAAGTCATAGATGACACAAATAAATGGAATAACATCCCATGCTCATGGATTGGAAGACTCAATCTTGTTAAAATGACCACACTGCCCAAAACAATCTATAAATTCAATGCAATTCTTATCAAAATATCAACATTTTTTTAAGGCAAGCATGAAAATGAGGTGTTTTGAGAGAAAGATAGGATTATAGAGCAAGAGCAAGATATAGGTTTACAGAGCATGATACATATGCCACAGATGATGACTGGACCCATTGTCACAGCAAAAGGAGAGCAAAAGGAACAAAGGGGCAAAAAGCCCAACAACATTTTTGACAGAATTAGAAAGAACAATCCTAAAATTTATAGGGAATCAAAACAGAGCCTGAATAGTCAAAGCAATGCTAAGCAAAAGAACAAAGCTGGAAGCATCACATTGCCTGACTTCAAATTATACTAAAATGTTAGAGTAACCAAAACAGCATGGAAATGGTATAAAAATAGACATCTAGATCAATGGAACGCAATAGAGCAGGCGTCCTGAAACTACGGCCCACAGGCCACAAGTGGGTGTTTTTGCCCGTTTGTTTTTTTACTTCAAAATAAGATATGTGCAGTGTGCATAGGAATTTGTTCATAGTTTTTTTTAAACTATAGTCTGGCTCTCCAACGGTCTGAGGGACAGTGAACTTGCCCCCTGTTTAAAAGTTTGAGGACCTCTGGAATAGAGAATCCAAAAATAAAGTCACACACCTATAGCCAATTGATCTTTGACAAAATCAACAAAAACATACACTAGGTAAAGGATATCCTATTCAAGAAATGGTGCTAGGAAAACTGGATAGCCATAAGCAGAAGAATAAAACTAGACCCCTATCTCTCGCTATATAAAAAAATTAACTCAAGATGGATTAATGACTTAAATGTAAGACTTGAAACCATAAAAATTCTAAAAGAAAACATAGGAAAAACTCTTCTGGACATTGACCTGGGCAAAGAATTCATGACTAAGACTTCAAAAGCAAATGTAACAAAAAAAAAAGAAATAGACAAATGGGACTTAATTAAACTAAAGAGCTTCTGCACAGCAAAAGAAATAATTGGCAGAATGAACAGACAATCTACAGAATGGGAGAAGATATTCATATCTGACAAAGGACTAATATCCAGAATCTACAAAGAACTCAAAACAACTCAACAAAAAAACCCAAAAACATCATTAAAAAGTAAGCAAAAGACAGGAACAGACACTTTTCAAAAGACACAGAAATGGCCAACAAACATATGGAGAAAAAGCTCAACAGCACTAATCATCGCAGAAATGCATCATTTTACACTACTCGGAATGGCTAAAAAGTCAAACAATAACAGATGTTGGCAAGGATGCAGAAAAAATAAAATGCATATACAGTGTTGGTGAGAATGTAAATTAGTACAACCTCTACAGAAAACAGTAATGAGATTTCTCAAAAAACAAAAAATAGAACTATCATTGGACCAAGCAATCCCACTATTGGGTATCCACCCAAAGAAAGGAAACCATCATGTAAAAAAGACACCTGTACTTACATGTTTATATACCTACACTTGTATGTTTATCGCAGCACTATTCACAATGGCAAAGATGAAATTAACCTAAGTGTCTATCAATGGATGACTGGAAAAAGAAAATGTGGGGTGTGTGTACATACATACATATATATATATATATATATATATAGAGAGAGAGAGAGAGAGAGACAAACACATACACACACATACCATGGAATACTACTGAGCTACAACGAATAATCAAATCATGTCTTTTGCAACAACATGGATGGGACCAGAGGTCATTATCTCAAGTGAAATAACTCAGAAACAGAAAATCAAATACCACATGTCCTCATTTCTAAGTGGGAGTTAAATTATGTATACATAGGCTCATAGAAAGTGGAATAACAGACATTGTGAGACTGGGAAGTGTGAGAAGGTGGGAGAGGGATGACGGATGAAAAATTATCTAATGCATACAATGTACACTATTCAGGTGTTGGTTATAATATAAGAACGAATTCCACAACTTCGCACTATATCCATGTAACAAAATTGCATTTGTACCATCTAAAGCTATAAAAATAAAAAATAAAGATTCAATACTTGTGCAAAATTACCCCTTAGTGAGTTGTTCATTTTACAAGTGCTGAATTTTTTTCAATCATTGAATTCATTTTATATTAACAATTTATCAGTGAGGTACATAAGGCAAGTATCATCACAGAAAAGGAAACTGAAATGCAGAGAGATTAAATGACTTACTCTAAACTACACACAGTAAAGTGACAGACCACAGAAGACTTAAGTGCCATCATGCCTCAAGCCTAAACAACTAGAAGGCCTTTTCTTGGTCATGTGACAGGAGCAGGTGAAGGGAAATACAAAAACTAATTATGCAGAACGAAAAGCATCACTGTGTGACTATCCTATGAGATCAAAATGATCAATATTAACTTTGTAATATCAGCTAGATACCTTATAACACCATAGGTACCTTGGCACCTCATTTTCTGCTGCTCTAGAATAAGCAAACATTCTATTTCCAAAATTTTTACTACCCCAAAAATATTGAATCAAATAGTGATCTTAAAAGCTTTTTGTTTGGGGTTGGTATGGAAGAACCAACAAGAAAGCAAATAGCAAATAATGTTATAATATATAACAGTTCTGACAGTTATATAATATATAACAGTTCTGACTCTTCTAAGACAAGCTCTTCACTGAAAAGTTTTAGCCTGAATCACTGTAACTATAACCCAGAGACAGGAAAGGAAAGGATCAAATATATTAGAAACAAGTCATGAGGGCAGAGAAGAGCCACAGAAAAGACTGAGCCACCACATTGTAATATGCTTTACCCCAACTCAACTCTTACCAAAGTACTCACTGTTGCAGAAGCACAGCTAGGAGAGAATGAACACAGCCATTCCTTAACATTTACCTCTGACCCAGATTTCAAAAAGTGGTTAGGGCTTGGTCTGATCATAGAGTGGGCTGGAGGGAGAATCTCTAAAGTCAGTAATATATAAGGAGAAGGAAAGGAGAATGTTTTGTGGACCACTTTTGTTTCTTTTTGTGTGGCAGTTTTAAGTTACTACTTTTTAAAATCAGTACTTTTTAATGGAAACAACTTGACCAAAAACCTGTCACAGAATTT
Source organism: Cheirogaleus medius (assembly GCA_008086735.1). NCBI lineage: Eukaryota > Metazoa > Chordata > Mammalia > Primates > Cheirogaleidae > Cheirogaleus > Cheirogaleus medius. The sequence goes on from VBSM01001562.1 coordinate 8,216,281, forward strand.
TGAGACCCATTAAAACAAAGTTTAATGAGAGAAAAAAAAAAAAAAAACACTGGAGAGATAGATACCAATCTTCTTAGAGTTATTTTCCCAGCTATGGGATAATAGCAATTGAGGCTGCAGATAAACAGGGAAGATGTCAAGAAGAACCCACCTGCATATTCTTAGGTAAATAATAGGTCTATATAAATCTGTCCTTATGTGAGGATGAGTTAACCAGGAAAAAAAGGAAGTTGGACAAAAATTCTGTCATTAAAAGGCATGAAATAAACACAATATGTGAAAGATTAATGAAGAGAACATATTACAGGAAATAGGAATGAATGATTGCTTTCTACTCCCAGAAAAATCAAAGAAAATTTTATCTCTAGGCCAGGTGCGGTGGCTCATGCCTGTAATCCTAACACTCTGGGAGGTTGAGGCAGGAGAAACGCTTGAGTTCAGGAGTTCAAGACCAGCCTGAGCAAGAGCAAGACCCCTGAAAATAGAAAAATTAGCCAGTTGTGGTGGAACGTGAGCCTGTAGTCCCGGCTACTCAGGAGGCTGAGGCAGGAGGATTGCTTGAGCCCAGGAGTTTGAGGTTGTAGCAAGCTATAATGGTGCCAATGCACTCTAGTCTTGGTGACAGAGCAAAACCCTGTCTCAAAAAAAAAAAAAAAAAAAAGACTGGTAGGAGAGGAATTAGAGGTAGCAAATACATTATAGTTCTACAGAATGAAAAGCAGAGAATTGGTGCAGTAGCCAGGGGAACAAAGAGGACAAGAGAGAATTTTTTTTTCCTAGTATGTTAATGGTAATAATATTCAAAAGAGGGAAAAATGATGATGCAGGAGAGAGAAATGTGAGTAATATGAAGAGAATATAGAAAAACAAAAGCAATTATTTCAATCCAATAAAACCCCGGATTGAGGTATGGGGGAGATAAGTGTATCAGGGCAGATCTACCAGAATTACCTCAGAGTAGATCTTTGAGAGACTTCTCAAAGATGATTTGGCTAGATGATGGGTGTGGGTATTTCCAGACACATGGAAAAAAGAAGTGTTAAGGATAAAAATCTTTATGGCAATTACCTATTTCTCTCTCTTTCCAGTAGGCCATCATATTTTGTTCCCACTACTTGATGTGCATAGCTATGAAGTTATATTCGTTCTTAATCTATTAAGGCTAGTAATAATTTGATACTGTAATTATATAACCTAACTATTATATAAACCAATAAAATGAATACAAAAAGAAAGGTTACTTCCCTGAAAATTAAATGTTTCAGAAAAACTTGATAAAAGCAGGTTTTCATTATAGTTACTGTTAAATTCAATGTCAGTAAGACAACTATAAAATACTGGCAGAAAACATCATAAAAATGTACAAGGACTTTGCACCCATGAAGTTTTGTGTCTAAGTTCTTACTCCACTTTAAAGAATCTGATATGAAATTTCTATTTTGGAGGTGTACCTACAAGATATACAATGATTTCCAATTAGGAAATCCATCCTCAAAGAAAAAATACTGACTGTCCCCACCCCTGCCACAGACATACCAAAAAAATATGGCAAATGCATGTGAAAGTTTTATTTAATGTTTATATTTATATGCATTTTTTTATGATTTCCCATTTTGATCTTTTCGATTAAATGAAGCTCCAACTGCACTGGATAAGAAGTTTGTCACTGTAAATTTTACAAATAACGGTTAGAAGTTATTTTTTAAAATGTTAAGTATCCATACCAGAAATATTCTAAATAAAATTGTTAACATACTGTCCCTTCTTCCTTAAACAACAGTCATTTTTCTGATATTCAGAATCATCTAATAAAATCAGCTAGATATTTCCTATGTATTAGTTTTACAGCTGTAATATAGTGATGCTCTTATTAAATGACCCGGACTTTGTTCCTATGCTAAATGGCGCCAAACAGGCTGCTTTCAAGTTTTTCAGTTTCCTCTCTTATTAGGAGGCTTGCCAGCTGTGACCCGTTTGCTGCCTGAATGGTTACTTTAAAATAATCTTTTCAACATTATTGACTTAAATTAATGCCTTTTTTCTTTATATGTCACCTTATGTCTTATTTTTGGAAAACATCATTTTACATTGCTAATTCAGAAACTTTATCTTAAATATAAGTAAGACAGATTTAATTCTCAGAATTTAAATATAATAGGCCATTTTATATGTGCTAAAGATGCAGATTATTGTTTTTATACTAATTATTTATTTCAGCTTTAACTTTAAAATTTTACACTGAATCTAAAAATCCATGACTATTTAATTGTTAATTTATTGATGAGCTATATTTTGTGGTAATGATATTATGAATAGAATTTACATCTGGCACAACAAAAAAGGATTTGAGAGGATCTTAAGACTAAAAGTTATTACTTAACCCTTGAAAATATCTGCTTTTATTTTGTGACCCAAATAGTTTTATTTTGATTTTATGTGGAAGGTTCTAGGCTATACATATAAATCTGCTGAGTAGAAATAATCAAGTCACCTAATTCTATTTAACATCCTCAGTTTTTCTTGCAAATTACTACTAAGCTTGCTACCAAACCACCTAAAAGTGTTATCAAGTAATCTCCAGTTGAAACAGTTTATCAACTTTGGGATAATAAATTTTGTACTTCAAAAAAACAAAAAATTTAAGCAGGACCACTAATTATTTTCCCTGTTCTATATCCAAACAACACTACTGACATGAATGAATTGTTCATTTTGAACGTTAAAAAACTTAATCAGGTATCATTAAAGAATAACTAAAACTGCAATGAAAAATTAAAATTATTCAATATAGAATATATGTAGGCTTGTGCAATATAAACCCTAAAAGTAAAATAATATAAATTAATGCATAAAAGCTTAAATTTAGATTTTCTGTTAACATTTTGATCCTACAAGGTCTTACGTGGGTATGAAGATCACTACTATGAAATGATAACATCTCTCTCTCCTCCCTCAACTACATCATTCCCAATATCTTTTAAAGATACCCTTCTAAAACCTAAATCTCACCAAATCGAATCATGTATGTCTTCCCCTTTCTAATAACTTAGTGTTAAAAAAAACCCACAAAATTTTAATGATATCCCATTCACCTGCAAGTTTCTTCATTGCCTGTCTAAATCTCATTTTCCAACATTATTTGCTAGCACTTCATGCAATAACTGAACTTTAAGCCTTCCTGTCCTTTCCCACTTTGCCCACCTACATACATTTCAATTCACTCATCAAAAATCTGCTAAGATATCAACTCTCTTTATCAACTAATATTTACTGACTACATTACCAGGTTTAAGACCCACTGCTATGTGTTGTAAATGCGTAACTCAAGATACAGTCCTTGCCCTCAAAGAGTTTAATAATCTGGTGACTTTCTCCCTAAAAACCTTACCCCTTTTAGAGCTACCACTTTACATTAAATCTAATTCTCCTGATGTACTTATCACACTGAATAGCAATTATTTACATGACTGTTTTCCTCTGCTACCCTATGAACAGGAGGAAGAGTAACTGTGTTATTTATCTCTGTAGTCACAGCATCTAGCCAAGTGAATTACCAACAGCAGTTGCTCAACACTGCAATGAATTGTACTCAGTATAGCATGAGCGTGAAAAAAAAAGTTTTGCTAAATGAAAATATTTTTACAGCAACACCTTGCTATTATATAATCATGAGCTTCCATTATAATATATAATATAAAAATATATGAGATATATTTATGAATTAATAGTAAATCATCTTAGCAAATAGTAACTCCAAAATATGACTTTAGTCCAGTGTTTCACAGGCACCACAGCTGGACAGGACAATTCTTCATGGGGGTGAGGCTGCCCCAAACCTTGCAGATGCTTAGCATTGCTGGCCCTGCCCTCTCAATGTCAGAAGCTTTCAGTCATTGTGACAAATCAAAACATACTACACATTTGAAAATGCTGCCTAGGTGAATAATCAACCCCTGAAATGAGAACCTCTGCTTAGTTTGTGATTTTGTTCAAATTTATTTACGAATAAATCACATATTACACAGAAAATAGTTGCTGTACATCTCTAAAACTAAACAATTAAAATATAATAAAATGAAAATTTAAATATGAAGCCATTTCTTCAAATACTAGGAAACAGATTTAATAAAGTTAGCCACCCAACTTTAGGGTAATATATTACACATAAACTGATAAACTGTAGAGCACCAAAAGGAAATGTTTATGAGAATCTAAAATCCACATGCAGATGCCAGAATTAAAATAATTTCTTCAAAAGTGAGATATTCAAGATGAGCTCTTTAAGTGCGAGAAGAAATCATAAACAGTCCAATTTTTATTGAGAGAAGAAAAAATTTTGCTAACTACTAACACTAATTAATATTTAATATATATGGATTGAGACTGCTGCCACCCATAGGGTTGAATGTTAGGCACTTTATACATAACATATATACCTAAGCTGGGAAGTGTATGAATTCTACACTGTAGAGGAGTTCACAGTGGTATCCTTACTATGTGGTCAGCATTTTGCCCACATTCACAATTTATGGGTATAATGAAGTGGATTTATAAATTATATTAACTACTTTATGGGTCGGGCATGGTAGCTCATGTCTGTAATTTTAGCACTTTGCAAGGCTGAGGCTGGAGGATTGCTTCAAACCAGGAATTTGAGACTAGCCTGGGCAACACAGTGAGACTCCATCTCTACAAAAAAATAAAAACATTAGCTGGGTGTGGTGGTACATGCATGTACTACTAGCAAGTCAGGAGGCTGCGGCAAGAGGATCACTTAAGCTCAGGAGTTTGAGGTTGCAGTAAACGATAATCTCACCATTGCACTCTAAACTGGGCAACAGATCAAGACTCTGTCTCAAAAAAATAAGTAAATAATAAATTAATTAATTAATTAATCATGATAATTTTAATATAATTTTCATAAAAATTAGGGCCTTTAAAAAGATTCCTTCTAAAAATAATCATGGATTAAACATAACAGTAATTTATAGAATCACAAGAAACAACATGAAGTGCCACAGATGATGCTTCTGCTCCTAGTTATCAGCTACATTGTGATGAAAAAACAATGATGATCTCAGCCAAAAACTGATTATAAATTTAAGAATAAATTATTTGAATTACAGTATCTATTACTGTTAATAACAATCACTCTAAATTTCTAATACACTTTGAGAAACTGGCTAATAAGAATATAAAGCCTTAAAAAAAAAAAAAGAATATAAAGCCTTCACAATTAGCAAAATATCTTAAGATACTGTTTATGTTATCTCCATCTCATCCTAATTTCACTTATATTTATTGGTATATTGCTTGTCCTACATAAAATGCTAGAATATTAGTAAATTTATATAATTCATAAACAAATACACAAATATTGGTGATCCATGCTCCAAAGCATTTTTACTGATAGAGAAGCATAATCAAAATAGTTAAAAAACCCATCATTATTGAAGACTGGAGTCTAAAAATAATTTCCCAAACCTTAGAGTGAACCAGTTTTAAAGACCATACTAAAAGACATCCGGCAAGAAGTGGCTATTGTTAATTACCTACTCAAAGGAAAACCAAGTAAAAGCTCTTTGAAAACAAATAAAGAGGGAGCAATAGCTCATGTCTGTAATCCTAGCACTTTCGGAAGCAAGGTGGGAGGATTGCGTGAGGCCAGGAGTTCAAGATCAGCCTAGGTAACATAGAGAAACCCCTCTTTACAAAAAATAAGAAAAATTAGTCAGGCATGGTGGTAAACACCTGTGGTACCAACTACTCAGGAGACTGAGGCAGGAGAATTGCTTAAGCCCAGGAATTCATTTCAAGGCTGAAGTAAGCTATGATTGCGCCTCTGTACTCCAGCCTGGGCAACACAGTGAGACCACATCTCAAACAAAAGAAAAGAAATCCAAAAAAAAACCAAACTGTACTTGAACTTTTTAAAATTCTGAATCCACTCCAACTATGGGTGGCCAAAAACCAAAACTGAAAATCACCAAGTGTCCAGATTCACTTTCTAGTGAAAATCACAGTACTAGAAGTAAGGCATTTAAAATATTCTACAATATTTTAGGATAATAATTAAAATTTTGTTTAAAGTCTGACTTCCTTTGCAATAGTTGATTCTAATATAACCTTTTACGCTGAGCTGATATTAAATTGAGTTAAATAATTATTGGATGCCTAGATAATTTATAAGTAAGATAAATACTGAAACATTGATTACTATGCATTGTTTTAAACTTATTTTTGCTTCTTATTTTTATATCCTATTGACAAACTACGGTTTGGGTCATGTTAATGAGGATTAATTTTTGCCACTTTAAGAAGGCACAAGACCAGTGTGGTGGCTCATACCTGTAATCATGGCACTTTGGGAGGCCAAGGTGGGAGGATGGTTTGAAGTTGCAGTGAGCTATGATTGACTCCACTGCACTCTGGCATGGGCCACACACACACAAAAAAGGTATAAAAGAAATGAGTGGCTGTAAAAATTGTGTTGTGTACGCTCATGAGCTCTTACTAGTCTGCTAAAATGACAGTTCTCAATTATCCATCTTCAACTTTTCTCTGTAAAACAGAAGTTAGTTACTTTGGCTAAAAGTTACAATTAATATGAGTGGTTGAGACTATACCCAGGAATAAAAGTGACAAAGTATAACTGGGTATGTGCATTTATTTTTTAAAGAAACTGAGTAGTATTGTCCTAAAGGAAGGATTCTTCGGCTTTTATGTCTCCTGACCGACATCTTTACACTCCTAGGATTTACTGAAGACGCCAAAAGAGTTTTTATTTTATATGAGTTATAACTATTGATGTTACCATATTGGAAATTAAGATTGAGAAATCTTTTTAATGCTTATTATTGATTCATTTGAAGACAATTATTAATGCATTGAATATTAACACAATGACAAACTTGAGTATTGTTATGAAAATAGCTGTGACCTCACAGATCCTCTTAGAGAGAACCACTGACCTAAAGTAAAATGTCTGTCTGTTCTAGAATATGAAAGATAAGAATGAAAGACCTAACCTGGAAAGTGAATTTTATTTGCCTTAATTTATAACACCCAACTGTGAAAAGAAGCTATGAAACATTTTATTTTTTATTTATTTTTTTATTTTTTTGAGACAGAGTCTTACTCTGTTGCCCGGGCTAGAGTGCCGTG
>VBSM01001562.1:8227678-8249250 GCA_008086735.1 Cheirogaleus medius
GGTCTCGCTCTTGCTCAGGCTGGTCTTGAACTCCTGAGCTCAAAAGATCCACCCTCCTCGGCCTCCCAGAGTGCGGGGATTACAGGTGTGGGCTGCTACACCTGGCCTGCATATACACTTTTATCATAAACAAGCAAGTGACACAAATATATAAGATGATATGAGAATTTATTTTTTAAATATATAATATGTAAGATGATATGAAAATTTATTTTTTTAAATTCCAAGTTATACTCTCAAATAGCTTTTATTTTCCTTTCTTATTTTTCATTTTTATTGACACACAATAACACATAATTGTATTTATTTATGGGGTACAATATGACATTTTGATATTCAAATAGTTTTAATTCAGGCATCTAAAAGGTAATAGAATTACTTACCAGGATGATACCCCTGCCTCATCAAGGAAAATGTATTTTTAGTATTCTCAGTGTATTTAGTAAAATTAATATTTTTTAGAAAGATTCCTATCACAAGAGGTTAAAACAAAACTACAACAAAAAAAGATGATGCTTTAAAAAGCTGACCTTTAGTTATCTAGTTCAATATTGTCTATAATAGAAATTTTAGCATATATAATATAATACAGAAATGTGATATAGATAAGTTGATGGAAAGTTGGGTCTTAACATGGGCATAAAAGGACAGTTTTAGTAGCAGAAAGAAATGCAGAAGAATTAAATGTCAAAAAATAAAATCAAATAATATGAGAAATAACTACAAAAACTTTGGCGAGGAGGTGATTTTTAAACTTAAAAATGGAAAAAATTACTTAAAAATCTAAATAATTGACACGTTAATTTATTACATTTCTCTACATAAAAAATGTTAAAAAGCAAAAGGACTATTATAAATATAAGTATAGTATCATTAATACTTAAAACAATTTACAAGCAGCTAATAATAAATATACTAAAATCCCAGTGCAGTAACAGGCAAATGTCAAAGATAAATCACAAAAGAGAAATTGAAATACAATAGGTTAAGAAACTGAAAAGTACCCACTCTAGTGATAGAAATGCAAATTAAATAAGATACAATATTTCTGCAATGGAATTGGCAAGTGATAAAAATGATGAAAATAATCCAGTGAAAGGTGGTAAAATAGATACAGCTATACATTGCTGTAAGATATAAATTCATAAAATCCTTTCAAAAGCCAAGTTGGCAATACATATATCAAGAGCCTTAAAGTACTTCCAGCTCTTGACTCAGTAATTACATTTTTTGGAATTCTATGAAAATAATGTCAAACAACAACAAATAAAAGCATTATGAATAAAAATGTTCACTGAAGCATTATTTACAACAGAAGGAGGCAAGGAAAGAAGGAAGCAAGGAATCTATACAAACAACCACATGCTCTACCATTAGCACACAGAACTATTGGGGAAGAATCAGATAATCCTGCAGAGAGGTAGAAGGTTCGGAAAATTTCACAAAAGTGAAGAGTATTAGAAAATAAGCAGATTTTACCAAGCAAAAAGAGAGAAAATAAGAATTGCAAACAGGGAACATCATATGCAAAATCATGAAGTCACGAAAGGCTATACTCCGGGATCCATAACAAGTATGGTACACCTGTAATCCATTTACAACATGCTGCCTCCTATCGCCCAGTGGTTTTCAGAAACCGATGCTATTTGGCAATGGTATGAACACACACACATACACAGAGCAATAAACACAAATGCAAATGAAAAATATTAGGCTAGGTTGGTGTGATTATTCATCTGTATATAATGTGATATACCAGGAGGGAAGTAGAAGGGTTTACAAAACAGATGAGAGTTTGTCTTAAGCAAACTAACTCATCATGAAACTGTATGACATATTAGAAAGAATGCCTAACCACTGGCAAGTGGTAAGCCACAGCCAATAGTTCCAGTTCTCATTTTAATCATCTGAAAAGAGGAAATAAAGTTTGCAACTCCATCAAATTATTACTATGATTGTATAAAACGGACTTGAATGTAAAGTAATACAATCTCCTACCTCCCCAAATCAGCCAATCCCATTACTTTAAATTATTATGTCCCTCATATTTATCCTTCTGCCCATTCACATTGCTATTAGTCTAGTCATTACCACCTGTCACTGTAATTTATTCAATAAATCAATGGTCTTTATTTTAATAGCTTCTTCTTACTATATAATACATTCAATAGATTTCTTCCAAACCTATCTTTCTTTTCTTTTTTTAAATTTTATTTTATTTCAGAGTATTATGGGGGTACAAACGTTTTGGTTACATAAATTGCTTTTGTACAGTCTGAGTCAAAGTTGTAAGTGTGCCCATCACCCAGATAGTATGCATTGTACCTGTCCAGACCTATCTTTCCAAAACAACTTTTCAATCACGTCACCTCTCTACTTAAATCTATTCATTAAACCAAATTCCCCTTTCTAACTTTATCTCAACTATTTTCTTTTCTTTTCTTTCTTTCTTTTTCCCCTGACAGAGTCTCACTCTGTCACCCAGGCTAGAGTGCAGTACAGTGGCGTGATCATAGCTCACTGCAACTTGAAACTCCTGGGCTCAAATGATCCTCCTGTCTCAGCCTCCCAAATAGCAGGGATTACAGACAGGCACATGCCATCAATTTTTTGGTGGCTATTTTTTTTCTATTTTTAGTAGAGATGGGGTCTCACTCTTGCTAAGGGTGGTCTCAAACTCCTAACCTCAAGCCATGCTTCCATCTCGCCTCCCAGAATGCTAGAATTATAGGCATGAGCTACAACGCCTGGCCTACTTCCCACTATTTTCAAACAAATTTTAGGTGGATAGATTTCCCTATATCCTCTCCTTTGTTCAGGTTGCCATTCTACGCTAAAATATTTACTTCCTTCAAGGCCCAGCTCAAGTTCCATCATCCTTTTAATTGTTTGAACCCTTTTAATTGCAAACTAACTTTTAAAAAATATTTTTGGGATACCAATAGCAATAATTAGGTACATAAACTATCCTGAAACATGTTGTGTTCCTATACAGTAGAGGCTTATCTTATTAGGTTTGGGGTGGTCGAGTAGGTTCTAGTCAGTAGGTCATATTAAAATATAGCAAATATTATCTTTAACATGGTACCACACTGGACACCTAAATATTGTCTCTCAGTAAGTCCAACACAGCCAGTTTAATCACAAGCATTGAAATAGACATCATTTATGTAGTTGAGCTCCAGATACCTATAGCTGGGGGGCATTTAGTAGTTATAATTAAAAAATTCATACAAAAAATATTTATATTAAGACGAGTGTCAGACTTAGTGTAAGAAGCTCACACTAAGAGAACTGTAAGAGGAAAAATAATCCTTTTCCTCTCCCTTTCAGGTTCTATATCTGGGGACCTACAAATTAAACCAACAAAAGATGGAGTAACAGGAGAAAATCCTTATTCTTTTTTACTGATGTTAATATTTTTGCATTTCATGGGGATTTCACGGAAAAGAAATAAAAACCCAAAGAAGCAGTTAGACTCAGAGGCTTATAGACCATATTAACAAAGGGTAATAAATTTTGAAGGGACTGGACAAAGAAAAGGAGTGGGGGTTGGGACTTTAAGGGTCAGTAAATTGTGGAAAGGTAAATAGTATGGGGAAACTAATGAAGGATAAAGGTTATGTTAGAAATGTTTGTGTAGACTCATCTCAGTACTGACTTTCTGTCTTCTTCATAGTCATAAAATTCCCCTGGAGAAGGGATTTATGGCAGTCCTCATTTCTCAGAAGTTTTTGCTTCTAGTCAGATAAAAGAAGCTCCAAGGCTTCTTTCTGCATCTGTTGATTCTAATTGCCTTCAGCTCAAAATAATTCATATGCCAAAGGGGCATATTTTGGGGTGATATATTCCGATCCCCTTCACCACCCAGGAACAGACAGCACCTGACTCATGTATCCTGCCTGGAGCATAATAAACTCATTGAGTGAATGATGGCTATTGAAATTGCTTTCCTTCTCCATCCCTAAGTTTTTCCTAATATAAATAATTGAATTTTTGTGAGTTAAAAAAAATCACAAAAGATGAAACTTTACTCTATGTATACCCTTTCTCTCTATGTAAATTATGAACTCCTTGAACATATGAGCCATGTATTTTACTTTTGGTCACTTTGAATTGTTTCTAGTTATTAGGAATAGATGCTGACTTAATTCTTATTCTCAATTTAATGATAAATTTATTTAACTAATTACTAATACCTAATAAGGGACTGTTAGCATATCACAATGGTACTAAACATGAGAAACTGATAAGTGATTTTTATTTGTTTCCACGGGTAACCATAGGATTATTTTTGGTTCATTTGTTAAATGTTAAGATTATAAATACACAAACATACATTTTTGCCCAGATACATGTAATTAATTTAGTTGGCATCTGCCAAACTTCAGCTGTGACATATTAAATGCTACATGGAAAGAATAAAATATTTGCAAAAAAGTTGCCAAAAAAATCTATTTCACAAAAGGGGTCTCATAGTAAAATTAAAAATACAAGATACTACGTCATAGAATACTTAATTAAAAAAAAAAACAAACAGCCGGGTACAGTGGCTCACGCCTGTAGTCCCAGCTATTTGGGAGGCTGAGGCAAGAGTATCATTTGAGCCCAGGAGTTCGAGTATAGCCTGGGTAACATAATGAGACCACATATATAGAAAAAAGAAGAAAAAAACTTCAATTAAAAAATTAAAAAACAGTGAAATTCTGGTCATTTTCAGTTTAGCTATTCTTTCCCCCCAAGCATGCCTTGTTCCTACCTTCCCATTTCATACATAATACAAAAACATTTACACATTGTTTAAAACAATTCTTCACTTTTGCAAGTTTTGGCAAGTATACCTATGAACAGGCTTTCTGGAGGGGAAAGGGTAGAGAGCTTTATCTAACTGTCCAAAGTTATCACATGTTCTTCCTGGACCAACTGTTTACTGTTTACACTGCCCTTCCCTAACCCTTCAACTTCTATCAAAATCTCAAGGTATGATTACAGATAAGAGTTATTTTCTCAACAAGCTGCTGAAAAATATTAATAATAATGCACAGGAATTTAATGCTAAAATACTTAGATCACCATGGGCAAAATCTTGATACTTTCCTATAACAATGTTTCACTCCTAACTGCATTTAAAAACCTTCTCTAAAGTCGTTTGTCTCCTTTTTTTGTTGTTACTGCCCACTCCCTCCCCCTAAGGATAATTCCTTTATCTCTGTAGTAACCCCTCTTTTTTTTTTTTTTTTTGAGACAGAGTCTCACTCTGTTGCCCAGGCTAGAGTGAGTGCCTTGGCGTCAGCCTAGCTCACAGCAACCTCAAACTTCTGGGCTCAAGCAATCCCCGTGCCTCAGCCTCCCTAGTAGCTGGGACTACAGGCATGCGCCACCATGCCCGGCTAATTTTTTCTATATATTTTTAGTTGTCTATTTTTAGTAGAGACAGGGTCTCGCTCTTGCCCAGGCTGGTTTCGAACTCCTGACCTTGAGCGATCTGCCCGCCTTGGCCTCCCAGAGTGCTAGGATTACAGGCATGAGCCACCACGCCCAGCCCCCTCTTTTAAAATAAAGAGGTTTGACCCACACCTCAGTCAGTTACTACTGCCTTACAGATCCTATTTCCTTCAGCAAGCTGCACTAACAACTCATAAAGGGAGTAGAATGTCATCCTGTGACTTATAGGCTGCCCCTGACTTTCCAAATGCTCAAGATGGGTTTTGCAGTTTCTTATGTCACCATAATGGTTTCTTCTGGATCCTTGAGTGTGGTCTTTTCACTTAATCCAAATTTTACAGAACAAATCCTTTTAATAAAGGGATTTGTTCTGTGAAGTTTGGATTCAGCTGAGGGGCTGCACTTGGGGATCCAGAGGGCCACATTGTGGCCTTGAGGCCACAGGTTCCCCACTCCTGGTTTATGTTAACAATAATACTTTTCCTGAGAAGATCAGAAGTACGTTTCAACAACCATGTCATCATGGAAACCAGAAAAGATAGTACCTGTGGCTTCTATCTAAACTTAGACACTAGATAGCCTTTTATTTTCACTATTTTCCACCTTTAATTTACCTCAAAACTCATTTGTATGTGATTATGTAAAAGTTTTAAGTGACAAGTCTTTCACAAGTAAGTGTTCATCACAATATTGCAAATAAAGAAAAGGAAACAAATCTCATTATATTATGCAGTAATAATAAATTTCATTATTACTATGTGATAATAATGAAGTTAGGAAAGCCTAATCACTGAAATGTATTGTCCTTGGCCAAGACATTATGTAAAAGACCTTTTGTGCATTTGTGTTTTGAACAATTTTTGAATCTTTCCTTTTTAGTACTCTCTATTTTTAGGGAAATCCAGTACTGGTGTTATTGAAAATAGGGACTATGAGTTTTGTTGCTTTTTGTCCTTATCGATATGGCTATTACTGGTAGTCCAACAGTCTCTCTGTATTCTCCATTCATCCAAAGGAACTAAAAGAAGTAAAAGTGGTTTTTTTTGAGTCAGAGCCATCATTGAGAAATGGGATACAGAGGTGATATCCCCTCTGCTTTCTACTCAATGTTCTTAGCAGGTGTGATCATGCATTAGGTTTCAAGAAAAACCATTCACAAAAGCGTAAGAAAAGAACCAAGAATAAAGGAGAGGTTCTGGTTAATCTCACATAAAACAGATTTGAATATCTCTGACCAGAAAGAGCAGTTTTGTCGGTTTTAACCTGGCCTCCACAAACAAGTCTATCATTGAAATAGATGATTTGAAACTGATTAACCCACCTTCTACAGAGAAATTCAGTCAGTCAATTTTGAAAGTAATGGAGGAAGAGACAGGTCCCAGGACATTTTCTTTTGGAAGAGGTATGGGTTGGGGTGACCACAAAAAGGTTGCAGAGGCCGACACAGTGGCTCATGCCTGTAATCCTAGCACTCTGGGAGGCAGAGGCAGAGGCAGGATGATCCCTTGAGGCCAGGAGTTCAAGACCAGACTGAACAGGAGTGAGACCCCATCTCTACTAAAAATAGAAAAAAATAGCTGGGTGTGGTGGCATGAGCCTGTAGTCCCAGCTACTCAGGAGGCTGAGGCAGGAGGATTGCTTGAGCCAAGGAGTTTGAGGTTGCAGTGAGCTATGATCATGCCACTGCACTCTAGCTGGGGTGACAGAGTGAGACTCTGTCTCAAAATTAAATAAATAAATAAAAATAATAGGTTGCAGAACCATCCCAGATGCCCAATGGACTAGCTTTAATCTATTTGTTCTATATGGGGCTCATGCTGTCTTTCTTTTGAATCTTTTCTTCCTGATCTCTGAATATTCAAAGTTTACTCATTCTTTTTTTTTTTTTTTTTTTGCTTAGGTTGATCTCTAACTCCTGACCTTAAACCATCCTCCTGCCTCAGCCTCCCAGAGTGCTAGGATTAAAGGTGTGAGCCACTGAGCACAGCAAAGTTTACTCATTCTTGATGTAGTTTAATGCTACCTAAACCAAAGAGGATTTCCTAATTATTCCAAGCAGAAGCCATCTTTCCCTAATTCTGAACTTTCATAAACTTTTACCCATGTGTGCTTGGAAATAGCATTCAATATAAACATGAAGAATGAAGGCAGCTGCTTTTTTTCCCATTATTAATACAAGACCAATAAAAGTGTATCAAATACCTGTGTTTCTCCTGTGACTGGTATTATTGAATCATTTTATTTTTCAAACAATGACCAAATATTTTCTATTTTACTAATCCAGTATATAAAACACTCAGCCCATTAACTCATCCTTTTTCTTTTCTAAATATAATTATCTGTTGTAATGAGAACCAGAAAAGGCAGATAAATAAAATCTCAAACTTTCATTTTAGCAAAAAAACTAAGAAATTCTCTCCATCTGACTTATCAAGAAGTAGGGAATATGGGGAAAACTAGATTTATTTGAATTTTACTTCTTTTTATTTCCTCTGCTTATTCTGTGATGAGATGCTAAAGAGCAAGGAAATAACTGAAAAGACAACAGTTAAAAGGGAGAGAAGAAAAGAACACAGAATCATTCACAACATGACTGACGTAACCTCAAGTAATGGCAAATTAACTGTATATAAAGTTATGATTCTAAGCAACTCAAAACTAATATGCAACACATCCTCCTTTAATAACCTTTTGAATTTATTATGTAAAAAAAAGTACAGCCTAGTATCAGCTAGATTAAATTTGGCCATATATTCTGTTATATTACCAACATATCCAGCCATTTGTGAAGCTAAGAAAGAGTAAAATGCACTCTTAGGACTGGTACTCAACCTTGAAATGTTGAGAGCTACTTCATCATCTAGTGTGGAGCCAAACACATACAAGCACATGTGAACCTAACACCACGTGTGGAAAGCTGGGTATAAACCCATCATCATAAATCACTCAGGTATCCACTTATTTTAACATACACAAATCAAGGTATAGATCCCTGTGATTCTTAAAAGGATATCTGAAATAGTATTTAACATTTACTCCTTGCACTCTTCTCACTGAAAGCTTAGAATATAGACATTTTTCTCCTTTCTCCTTAGTCATTATTGACAACATGCAGGAAACTATTATAACTAGACTAACTCATATGTACCATTTAAATATTATAAGAGCACAGCTGTACTTACTATTCCAGAAGTGACCCAAAAGCAAAGGAGATTCCTCATTAGATTCCTTCTTAAAAATTACTCTAATCCATTTATGAAGTCCTGTCAATTTTCCTTTCTATCTTGCTTTACACCACTCATAAGCTAAAAGTATTACCACTTTTTTACATATCAGATGACACTGTTTTACAGACTAATTAATCACAGTTTAGTGTTAATGTTGTTTCCCAAAACTATTAATATATATATAACTAGTAAAATATAATTACCAATATTTTAAAATCAAAGATAGTTAATTTATGTATCTATGGACAAAATCATAAAACGTATTTTCAAAAAATTACAATGTTTGTGTAATATAGGTTTGTTTGGTTGGTTGGTTGGTTCTGGCCAAGATTAAATATGATAGGAAGACATGACCTCTTACACTTAATTTCCTTCAAAGCTTCTTCTTTTATTCAGCATTAAGTTTAAATTAAATATTTAAAATTGAAGCTGTTCTGTGTTGCAAACACAGCTAAAATGAAGAGCTTCTGCAGCAGTAGTGACCAGATTTTAAATGCAGGTAGATCAACAAAAAAATAAAAAATCACCAAGCACAGGCTCCATGTGTGAGTGGAATGGTTTATAATAGCTTGCAAATGACTATGTGCTTGCTGTAACCAGCTGTTCTTAAATTATGAATATGCAACCAATTCATGTTAAAGCCAAATCCCAGCACTATTTCTACAGAGAAATCCCAGTAGTTTTGCTTGTTCTACATGTTAGCTCTGTTAAGGATACAAATAGCAGTAAGCTTCAGAACAAATAGGACCAAACTATTGGCATTTCATGCACTAGGTCCATTATCACAGCAGGGAATGTCAATCATTGGTACATTCCTATAACAGCTCAGGCAATATGACAATGATCCTGTAAGAAAAAAAATCAAAATCTCTGCAGCATACTCAAAGTCCTTCTGACAACCCTAATGCTTTCTTACTACAGCCAATCAGATTGTCAGACCTGACCTACTAGAGGACTTGCAGCAAGCTTGAAACATTTAAAAACATCAATCATAAAAACAAAGACAGGACATTGAATTATACAGTATTAACCTCCAGGGTTTGCATACAAAGACCTTAGATTTATTTATGTCCTAGTGAGTTAAGAGCTTCAGTACACCGTTCTTTACACCAAACTGACTGCCAATTTGATGAACCTCTCTGCCCTCAGCAGGAGTGCACTGTCTTTGATTAATGAGTGCATGTTTGTGGAAAAGTGTTAAGACGAGAAAACAGGAAAAACACACAATTATGTCTACACATAGCTGAAGTACCAATGCAATAATTATCTTCAAACCAAATGTTCCTTTCTCTTATATACCCATGCACACATGTGCACATAAAAAATTAGTAAAAGTTAATATTTATATATTACCTTTATTATTATTTATCTCCAATACTCAAAATTTTATATGAATGAAAGGTATTGAAAAGCCAAAGTATAAACCAGATTTTATAAATTATAAAAACTATTTTAAAACCATTAATGTTTTAAAAACAAATTGAAATACTCTTATACAGTAAAAATTTAAATATGTGGGATTAAAACTGTATTTCACCTCATATTCTTATAAAAGCCTATTAACTTTAAAAACCCAATGTTTAACTTACAAATATCCAGACTATTAAATGTTTTACATTTCAAACTCAATTATGACTTACCACAAATCAAATAGCACTCAAAATACATTTAAAAGTCATGTAAATTCATTTAATTTTCCTGCTTTCAGCAAAGATGTTGCCAATATTTATAACTCCATATGCAGTTGTAAATAAATTAAGTATATTTATCACTCACAATTTCAAAGGTAGTATGATCAACAGGAAAACTTATGACTCAAAATTTAAACTTTTTATGACCCTTCTGTTCAGAATTACCTTCCTTTAAAAAACCCAATGCCTGAAAATTCCTACTTAAATTATAGGATGCTTATCTGCACTACAATTAAGGGTATATTATCTCTTAAAATGGACTAAGCATTGAGATTCCTTTATAAAAAATAGTTTACATTTAACACACAACTCAATTTACCATAATTTGATTTATATCAACATCTGCCTTCAAACAAATATCAGTAAACATATTTCTTAAAAATTGAGTCACAGTCTAAAGTAATAGAATGATTTTCTTTTTAAGGAGTTGTATGTAAAAAGGGTTGAGAAAGCATATTACCTGATTATAAATCTTACCTTTAATCACAGTAATGTAGGACTTATTTACAAGGAAAGTATCTATATAAACTTATAATTTCAGGAAACCATAATTCTGGAATCACTCAAAAATATATCATTGGGCTAACAATTTGTTCATATGGTACAGGCAGTCTTGAGCAAATTATATGTTCTGATCAATTTTACATATTAGGTATTTTTTTAATGGCCAACTATTTTAAATATGTTATAAATTTTATGTTCTTTTAAGAATTGTTTAATGGCTAATATATTTACGTATCTAAAAGTTAAAAATCAATAAATATTGGGACTAGAAGTCTTTTAACATAGTAACAATAAACTACATGATATTGTTAAATCTTATCATCCTAAAGTTTTTTACACGAACTTTTTAAAAATGTGTTTTTCTTTGCCGGTTATCACTCTTTATTCTTCCTCTTTCCTCCTTTCCATCTCCCTTCTCACCAAAAAACCCATGTAAATAGTTAGAAAAACTAGAAAAACTTAGGCACCAATGAGACACCATTTTAGTACCACAGTGTGATAGCTGAAACTATCGATAAAAGTTATTATAACAATACAAATATAATTTCAAATTTAAAAATCATTAAATAGCTACTAGTAAACTATTTTAGGTCATAGTTTTTGTGAATTTTGCCTCATTATAAAGGAAAATTAAACACAAAACTGCCTACTTCCCCAACAATTATTTTTCTCTTCTGATTACTTCCTGCAACAAAAGTTTAAAGAAACATTTAACCAAATGAGTCAGTATTTATTAAATGAAGCACAATATTGTTAAAATATCATGGTACAAATATTTAATTTTATGTAATCAAAAAATTTAAAATACCAAACTAGGTAATTTAATTAATACCTCAGGAAATCAAGTATATTAAAAATAATTAAAACTTAATGATATAATTTCATTTTAAGAGTCCATATTACTTTGTGCTAAGTCACATTTTTTTTTTTTGGTAATTCTGACTATGACTAGTTAAAAAACTCAGAAACTACAACATAAAATCTCTTCTTTGAGAAATCTTTAAACCTAAAAGTAATCAAGTTCCAACGTACACCTTCACTAATTCAAGGAGGTAAGACAGAAATCTTGAACTTTCACGCAACTGTGAAATCCTACATCTTGTATAGTAACACAAAAGTAGCAACAAAGACATTAACAATTGCAGTTCAAGCTGGGAGTGACTGTTCTGTTTCAATTCAATGACACCACTAATGGCTTCTTAGCAGCTCCATGAAATCAACCAGCTGTCAAGTTGATGCATCAGAAGGAACAGTTATACACTCCCATAAGAAAAAGCAACACATCAGGATGTTTGGCAAAACATCTGCTCCTTTACACTGCAGTTCTATAATAAACATGCAAACAAAGAAATGGGAGAAAGGGCAACAGAATTAAAAATCCAAGGTTTCCATTACAGTCTTATATGCATTTTAAATGAATGGCTTTAAAAAATAAAAACAAATTTCTACCAAGTTGAATACTTTGTTATTCTAAATTTTTGAAAATGTTAAATATAATAAAATATGAGATTCTCTCAAAAAGGCAAAAACTACATAAAAATCATTACATTTAAAAAACTCAGAGTAAATTATGTTCATCAAGTAAAATCAGTATCATAATGTTATATATAAAGCTCAAAAATTAAAACTAAAATATATCCTTCCTTTATTTAATAAGTATTTAGTAAATGATGCCAACAGTTTTCTAATGAATGCATTTCTAAAACTGAGCAGTCAAAAATATTTTTTCACTAGTACTTGAAAGAGTAAATGTTACTATAGTTCAGCACTAGTTTAACATATGAGAACAGTAAAGATACTATTATCTGGATTCTAAAATGTGTCCCCACTCCTGTTTCTCTCCAAACCATTATATGAACACAACGATATTAAGTTCTCATAAATAACTTCCTGTTTTTAAAGCATACAATCTGATTTTCTTTAAAAAATAGATTCATTCATCAAATAGGCTTAAAATAATTTTACATTCAAACACTGATTTCAAATATTCATAAAATCTTACTTTTTTCTATCTGAAGCATACAAGTATCTTAATATTGTCTAAATTATTGATTAAGCAGCAGTGACAATAATATGTACAGTGTTTACAATAGGTGTGAGACATCAAATGTACTTAACTACCATTTTCTTAAACTGCTTATCCTCTGTTGCTTGCCATTTATAATCTGCCAAATCTTCTAGTCCTTTGTTGCATGTATAATTTAGAACCATCTGTTCTATGTGCTTTTAACTATTTAAACATTTTTCACCTACCTACAATTCACACAAATGGCAGACATTCAATTCAGTCAAGCTTTCTATATAGCATTTTACAAAAAGCAAATTCCTAGATAAATAGCAGATAAGACCAAAGAAGACTGCTACAGAAATAAAAACATACCACATACAACTTAAGTTTTTGTGTGTTAGACAAACCTTTTCAACGTATTCAGAATTGTTTCTATTAGTTTTTTTTTTAAGGTAATTGTAGTCAATGTTTTTCCCCAAACCAGAAGACAAAGAGAATGCAAATTAAATACAGACAGTTTCATGTCCTTGTTAGAAGAGATGTAAATATGCTGACTGAAAATGACTACAGGAGACAGAATTTCACTTTCCCACTCAATTTACAGTGCTTCTTATTTATATACTAGTCAGTGTATCATTAAGTTTGGTCATGTGACCAGACCAACTTTTGTGAGGTTAAAAACTATTTTAGAGAAGCAAATTAAAACACTAGGGTGTTTTTTTGTTTGTTCGTTTATCTTTTCATAATGGCTGACACAAAGTTTATAGCTAGAGATTATAAAATAGCTTTAAAATCAATTCTGCCCTTTAAATACTCTACATTCTTGCTAATTGTTTGACTTAATATCTGCTACTAAATTCTAAAAGTATCCAGTATCTGAGGTATTTCCAATAGTTATATCTTTTCAAAATGTAAAAAAATAAATAAAAAAAATACAAAAAACAGAACATCTAATTACAAAAGAGAACTAGGTAATGTAAAATAAGCGTACCTAAATATTAACCAAGCTAATTAAAGAAAAATCCACAGGGGAGAGTTGAGCAAATAAGAAAAGGAATATTATGATTGCAAATAACACTTGAAACCTTTAAAGAATAAAAGACACGTACACAAAAACTAGGAAAATACCAAATGGCACAAAAAGTTTATACCATTTTTTGCACATAATTTTCCACCTGTTACCAAAACATAAAATGTGCAGACTTTGTCGATTCATTTTGAGAGCAAACCATAAAAATAAGCCACATAACTTAATCGTTAAGCTATCGATCCTTTAAAACGAGGAGGGGAATTAAGCGAAAAATTTACTCTTGGGAAAATTTCTCGGTAAAGTTTACATGACGTCACTGGGCCCCTGAACAATCCCTAAACTTCGAACCTCATCCAGACACACTTTTTGCCTTTCTAAGGCTTTTTTCCCTTCCTAAAAAATAAAAAAGAGAGAGACTTGGGAATTAAAACTGCCCAAGATGGCGAAACGCTTGTTGTTTAGAGGACAGGGAAAAAATGGAGGATATTGTAATATACACAAAGGGATAAATTTCAACAACTCGGCCAAGGACTGCAGCTGCTTCCCTCTTTATAAGGAAGCAACACACAAAAGATAAATACAGAGGGAGAAAGAAAAGAAGAGAAAATCTCCCAAACAGCAGGGCCAGCTCTGACGCTTCAAACACTTCCTTCTCTTCCCAAATCCCAATTCTGGGGTTCGTGGAACTAGTTTAGAGGGAGGGGAGCCGCGAAAGGGAACGGGGGGAGGGGGAGCGACAAGATTACAGGAGGGAAGCAGGAGAGTTGCGAGCTGGCGGCCGCTCCCGGGGAGGAAGTGCTGGGAGCTGAGGCCAATTCGCAGACGTTACAGTGTGAGAAGCACCGTCCCTCGACCCTTCGGCGTTCTGACACAGACCTTCCCCAGTATCCAGGTCTTTCCCAGTCCCACCTGCCCCACCCCCCACCTCCGCTCATTTTCAGCGAACTCTGGAGCCTCAAGCTACACACGCAAAGCAAAAGAGGCCCGAATTGGGGAGCAGGGGTGGCAGACGCAGCTCATCAGTCCAGGAGGGGAGAGGGGGCGGAGGCAAAAAAGGGCAGCAGTAGGCGGACGGGGGTGGGGTGGGGGGAGCAAGCTTGAAACTACCCCAGCAGGGAGTGGGGGAGCAGCGGATATTCCAGAATAGGAACGGCGATCGCGACGCGGACAGAGGTTGTTTTTTAAGAAGCAAAACTGTTGGCGGCGACCTGAGCGCTGGAAGCCGAAGGGGAGGAGGAAGGAGACGCGAAGCCGGCGGCCGAGAAAGGCGGCCGGCACAAAGGCGGCGGAGCGGCGGCGGCAGCGCCTGCCCAGGCCGGGGAGCATGGCCCACGGCCCTGCTAGACCGAAGTCCCGCGCCGGCTGCCAGGAATAAAGTTTACGTTCTCCTGAGACCGCACCCCCCGCCTCCCACCCAGGACCGCACATCTCTGCATCCTCCTCCCTCAAACTCCGCTCGGGACCCCAAGAAGCACCTCAGCCTTCCAGCCAGCACAACAAAGAGACGCCGGCCGGCGAGGGTAAACACGGCGGCAGGGCAGGCAGGGCGAGCAGGGCAGGCAGGGCGGGCAGGGCGGGCGCCTCCAGATAAGCAACTCCGGAGTCCTCCGTTCGCAGGAACGTAGTTTAGCCTTTTCTGTTTCAACCGGCATTGTAACATTTGGGATTTTCTTCACCCACACCCCTCACACCCGAGGATTTTAAACTCACCTTTACTTTCGAACTGAGAGTTGCGGTGGATAGGATTTTTGCCTTCCCCAGATGGTTGAAGGTTAAGATTTTTGGAAACCCCACCACCTCCTTATTTCTATTATTATTTCTGCAAGAAAAGTATAAAGAGAGTTGGAGTGGAGGTGAGATTTGTGATCGGGAAAGCCCTCGACTCCCTCCTTCTCCGTCTTCCGCCTCTCTCTCTCTGATTAGTTCCTATCCAGCAGCAGATTGAAGCAGGAGATGATTCTTCTCAAGGTTTGTTCAGCAGCTTCACTTCTAGGCGAAGGCTTCATGAACCAAGTGACGTCAACCAACAAGGCTTCTCTCTCTCTCCTCTCTCTAACAATGAAAGTTGCTGTTAACAAGGAAAAAAGGAGAGAGAATTGTTTATACCATTTCAGTTCCAATAATAAATGACCTATCAGCTACTTAAAGGAGCCAAGGGAGGGGGTTGCTTCTTTCCAAGAATTCTGTAGCTTTGAGTTTGTCCCGTTCCTTGTCCCAGGAAAAAGTTAAGAAACTTAAAATGTTTTGTTTTGCTTTTAAAAGAAGAGAGGACGGAAAACAAGATAACTTAATTTTTAAAAAACGAAAACTGGAAAATAGGGAGCATAGGTTAACCATCTCCACCTAAACTTTTTTGTTCCTAAACTCAATTCTGTTGAAGTCTACAAACAAACTAAATTACTATGCCCGGAATTTGTGGATATTAGGACTCAAAATTTAAAAAGCAGGACGCAAAGTAGGCCCGGGATAAAATGCTGCTGCCCTTCCACGCTCAAGTTAAACTAGCTGTAATGTTTATGCATTGAGTTTAAAATAAAATTTTAATGAAAGACGTTAAAATAGTAAATCGTTTAGACTTGTAAGTACAAACTGTAAAAGGTAATCTCCATAGTCCCCCCACTCGCCCCCCCCCGTTTCTGAGAGGTTAGAAAAAAACACAGTTAATTGTAGGAATTGAACACTTCTTAAAAAATAAAGTTATGAGTAAGACTAGTAGCCCATCGCTCCATCTTTAAACTACACACGAGGTTATGCTATTTGTCTACCCCCAGAATCTCTTCCAACTTTCTGTTTTCACTCGTCCACTCCCCTAACCCCAATTCCCACATCCTGCAACAAATCAAGTTAAACTAAAGGTAAAGTACACTCCATTCCTCACCGGCACCCCTATAGCTTCCTAAAAACGATTTTTTTAAAAAAGCCCTAACCTTGATAACACTTTATTACCCATGCATATAGGTAATTTTTTAAAAGTTCATTGAGGTAGCATTTTTTCCTCCTGAAGCCAACAAAG
This sequence comes from Cheirogaleus medius, assembly GCA_008086735.1. Lineage (NCBI taxonomy): Eukaryota > Metazoa > Chordata > Mammalia > Primates > Cheirogaleidae > Cheirogaleus > Cheirogaleus medius. The sequence continues at coordinate 8,244,597 of VBSM01001562.1, forward strand.
TATCAAAATTCATATAATTAAAAATTACATAATTTAATTTACAGGATGAAGAGCAAGTAAAAATTAAGCTATAGGAGAATAATTTGACCATATATGTATATTTTATACATACATATTTGGATAAATGTATCATAAAAGATGCTATTGTTTTATGTTTCCTCTTCAGCCACTGGCTGTGATTTTAATTGTGCTGGAGAATCTTCATTAGTATTAACACATGGGGAGATTTCACAAAGCTGCTTCATTAGGAAAAAAAAAGCTTGGCAGACTAGGTCTTTTTGCATGCACTGAGAATGTCAGCCTTACCTCGGTCATTTGTAACATAATAAGTGCAAGTACAATGATTGCAATGCATGAGCACTGGGGGAAGGGCAGAAATACTGCCTGTCTAATAGGGATATCTGAAAAGAAGGCTGCTCATTACATAGTAAAATGTATGCTAAAAATTAGTGAAGATGATGTCTCAGGAGACTGATGCTAAATAAATTAATGTGCTGATATGTTTTTAATTATTATTTTTGTAGTAGTTTATTTCATTCTCAGGATTCACATTGAGCAGCAGAGCTGTGCTAGCACTTATTGATTTTTTTTCCCTGCCACATTCCCGGAATACAGATTTTAATCATTTCACTACACCACACTCAGTAATTTCATTAAAAACTGGAATCTTCCACCCCCAGAAAAGCATTTAATTTCAATGACATACAATTTCTCTTTTAGCAGCAAACTGTCTCTACAGTAAAAACTGGCCTAAGGTTCAAATGCATAATTTAATCCTCAGTTTTCCATGCTCTGCATTCCTTTTAAGCTATAATTTGAGTAACTACCTAATAACTGTAATAAGGACAATAATTTCCTTATAATATATTATTAACTCATATTTAATTAACTCATAGTCCAACCTCTGTACATGTATGACTGGGTCAAAAGTACTACAATCTCAAAATTTACTAATAATGTTCCAGAAGAAAAATATAGATTAAAATATAAATAGGAATGCTAGCATTTAGACTTTCATCCCAAGTCACATACAAAAAAGTTTATGCATTGTTCTGTAATAGTGGTCATTATTCAAATAAGTAATATTTTTAAATATTTGGAACTAAACAATAGAATTCACTGATATTTCTATTACATTTCTATACATAAAGTATTGAATATTAATATTTTAAAAACCCATTACTGATACTCTATAATTATTGGCATTATTGTTGAAAGTATTTAATTTTAAAAGAATAAGAAAAAAGAGTTGGATTCAAGTTGTCTCAATTTTCATAATAAAGAATTCTCGTTTACTACAATGTAATATATCAGTGTAGCAAAACTGCATTTACACTCCATGAATATATAAAAATTTAAAAAAATAAAGAATTCTCTTAAAACATATTTCTCTTGAAATGAAGGGTGGCACACTGTAACTTGAATAATTAAGAACATATATTTTACTTAAACATTTCAAAGCATGGTTCAGTTTTTGGTTCCAATAATATTTGAAATGATATTGAGTTTGCAGATGGCACATTGGTTTCTCAAACAATGGGTTGCATGCAGATATATAATTTACATTGCCTGGTTTTTAAAAAAGAAACGTATGGGGGGAAAAATTGACATAATAAAATATATTAATTTAAATTGCAGAAATATGCCTGGACAATGGAAAAATGGTACATATGTAATGAAAATTATTAACTACTATATGTAGTAAAAACATCATTCTGATTGATTTTAGAACCATAATTCAAAAACTTTTTGTAATAATATGTATATATAATTTCAATTTGAAGCCACATACAACACAATTTTGCCTTTTCCTTGATTGTATGATGAAGTAACTAATGAGAAATTAAACCTTATCATCATTAAAAAGTTGGAGTAAAGGAGAGAGTAGTGATTGTGAAAAACTTGATTTTAATTTCTTTTAAAAACAATTAAAAACCATATTTTTATCATTGTCAAGGGCTCTTTATATAGTTTGGGAAATGTTTTTATGAAATTTTGAAAGTTGAAATGAAGTTAGATGGAAATCAATAATTTAAAAAATAGTTGGTAAATGAAAAATAGATATCTAAAACTCATAAAATGAATTTCCATATTTTAATAACTCAATAATAAAAGCCTTAATTTTATAATAAAATATATCTTTAAAATAAGTTTGTGTTATTTGGTAATTCAAATATATTAATTGTCCAATTTAATCTATACTTTTAAACTGATTTTTAAAATAACAGTGTGTTAGAAATTTTAAACTGAATTAGTCCAAATATTTGATATCCTTTTACTAAGAAGTTGTGCTTAAATGTTTCTTAAATATGATTGCTTTCCTTTTTTCATATTATCACATTTGATCATTTCAGAGATTGCAACATAATCATAGAGTTAAAGGGGGAAAATCAGAGAAAATAATTACTATACTTATAAAATAATATAACTCCCATAGCACTTAGTCTTCTACCCAAGATCATCATCTAAATTAGTACTTCATCATGTATATAATTGTGAAAGAATTTAATGATGAAGCAGATCTTTTCCAATTTTAATGAGAATTAACTCTATATATATTAATTCTCTATATATTTACCTATCCTACAGACTAATTGGTCTACCACTATGGACTAAATTGTTGCACTTTCTTCTATAAAGTAGCATCTGCTTTCAGGACCAAGACAAACCTTCTTAAATAGGTAGATACAGAGATAGAGATGGATAGACATCTAATTTACTGTGGGTCTTGTACATGGTTCCTCAAAGAATAAATTGCCACGTACAGAGAACGAAGTCTAGGAAGGCTGACAACAAAGAAAAACAAACGAGATCTCAACAGTATAACAAGCTGGCCACGGTCATATCTTGTTTCTGTTTCAATCATTACAGACTAATGAAGCTTTATTTGTTTTCATTCATTGAACAAACAAATTTGAGTGCTTGCTATATGCTATGCACTGTGCTAGAGGCTGGAAAAACATGAAAAGCTCACATTCTGGCTGATGTTGAAAGTGTGAAATTCCTGGGAGATTAGAGACTCAAATAAATCACATTATAAACATACAAATAATAATGTTTTTTGAGAATAGAGGATGAGGCAACTAATACACTCTGGGAGACTAAAAAAGGCTTTATCAAAGAGCTGCCATTTGAACTGCATCTCAAACACTGAGAACTTATCAGGTAAAGAAGTTAGGGTGTTGGGAGGAGGTATTCTAAATGAAAGAAACCATAAGTGTACATATGTAGAGCTACTAGGTCTGGTGTCCATCTACTACTGTGAAATTTGGTGTAGCAGGAATATTCAGTGTGAGGAATGTCAGGAATGAAGGGATGACAGGGATGTCATGACAGGGATGAAGGCCATAAAAGGAGCCTGGGACCTGAGAGTGAAAGACCTAATGCACCATGGTAAGATAGTTGAATTTATCTTGAGAGCCAACAAAAGTTAGCAAAGGAGTGACATGATAGACCTTGTTTTGAGGGAACAGTAACTGTATAGGCAGTGCAAATGATAGACTATAGTATGAAGACACTGCTTAACAGTCCATGAGAAAAATGATAAAAGACAGTGGCATTGGAGATTTAGAGCCAGATATTTTGAGGTAAAATTTCAAATTGGTAACCAATTGAAAAGGAGAGGAAAGGGAGAAGAATGAGCGAAGGGAGACTAGAGAAATTTCTGGCTTAAGAAATTGGGTAGATGATAGAATTATTAATTATGGTCCCGAGTAAATAAATCATAAAGTAGTCTGGAATTAGAACTAATGAATATTATGCTCTATAAGCCTCTTTTAAAACTGGGATTATCAGAATCAACTCTAGAACTTTTTAAAAATGTATATTCCCACTCCCCATGTCCAGAGATTCACTGGGTCTGGGTGGGTGAAGTATTTCTTTTCTTTTCTTTTTTAACTCTAAAGGTCCTTCTGATAAACAGCTCTGATTAGAACATGGCTATAAGCACAAATTGATTATAAAATTCATTTGGAAACAGAAATAAGAAAAGCACAGAAATCCTTGAAAAAGAAGAGCTTTGACGGGAGCAATCATATCAGTTATTAAAATGTTATAAAACCTTTATAATTTAACAGTTGGCATTGGCACATGAATAAAAGACCAATAAAACACAATAGGAAATTGAAAAATTGGCCCAAGTACATACAGAAGTTTAATATAGATAAAAGCTGTATCTCAAAGCAGTGAGGAAGAGACAGACTTTTTAATAAGTAGTGTTTAGATAACTGGGTATTCATAAGGAAAAGCATAAATTTAGATGTGTTACAAGAATAAATCTGAAAAAGATCAGACATTTTAATATAAAAAAATTGAACCTTATAGAAGTACTAGAAGAAATTGTGGGTGAATTCCTCAATAATTGAAGAATACACTTTGCTAGCAATTGTCAAAAGCAGATGGAACAAAGTAAAATATTGGTATATCTCACTACATAAAATTAAAAGCTTTTGTATGGCAAAAAAGAAAAGTAAAAAACACCACAAGCAAAGAATAAAGACAAATGACACACTGTAAAAAAATACTTGCAACTTAGTAAGAGACAATTTAATCACCTTTTATATAAAGAGTATCTAAAAATAGAGAAGAAAAAGACCAACCTGATGGCAAAATGGCAAGAGATATAAACAGGCATTTTACAGAAAAAAAAAAAAAG
>VBSM01001562.1:8249350-8266398 GCA_008086735.1 Cheirogaleus medius
CTGGGCAACAGAGTGAGACTCTGTCTCAAAAAAAAAAAATAAATAAATAAATAAGAATCACTGAGATACTAGTATTCATCCATCAGGCTGGCAAAAATCTAAAAGTTTCACAACACAGCCCATAACTGAACATTTTGTGTGGGAAAGGAGCACTTTTTTTTTCTTTTTTGGCTTGTTGGAGTACAAAATGGAAAAACTCCAACAAGGGAGAATTTGGCAGTATGCAACAAAATTACATAGGTATTTATTTATTTATTTAAGCTCCAGGCTTCCGGGGAGGTATTTATTTTTTGACTAGCAAATCTCACTGCCAAGAATCTGACCAACACTCATAAAAATATGAAAACAGTTATACAGGATATAGGTATGTGTGTGTGTATATATATATGTATATAGGTATATATAGGTATATAAGTGTGTGTGTGTGTGTGTGTGTGTGTTCACTGAAGCACTTTTGTTATAGCAAAAGCCTGGAAATAATCCAAATGTCTATCATAGTGAAATGATTGAATTAATTATGATATATCCACAAGGTGAAGTACTACGCATTTTTAAAAAGGAATGAGGGACATATGTGGTATGAAGTACTTCACAGCATAGTATTCTACCATTCATCTATGTATTTACCTATATTTTTTACTGAAAGGATAAATTAAAACTTTCAAAAAATAAATAGAAAAAGGAAAGGAGCAGGGTAGTAAAGCTAGGAATAGAATGTGGATTGCACATAAAACCTGTTTTATAGATGTGATTTTGGAACCATTTGAAATAGCTTACATTATTATAAAACAAAAACAAAGTTACAGTTAAAAAGCAATCCAATAAAAATGAAAGCTAAATTAAATAAATTAAATGAACTTAATTGTACATGGAGTTGGTAGCATAACCATACAGAGAAGAACAATTTCAAATGAGTTTAAAACACAATAATTAAACACATAAACATGTGTGCATGTTTATACACACACACAATAATTTAACAGTATAAAGTAATCCTTAAAGGCCGTAACCTAAGAAAAAGAACTTCAAAGCAATAGCAACAAAACAGAAACTTAAATTGGTATCAGTAATCATATTTTAAGCTATTATTGATGGTATTATTGTAACATTGTTGCAAAAATAGTCTAAGAAAAAGCAAATGAATAAATTGGTGTTTTGGGGAAATTAATTTTTGAGTTACATAAAAACTCTATGATCCTGAATTTGAAATAGATGTATTAGAATAAACTCATTACATATTTTATATTTAAAAACACACATTTCTTAGTTCTTCCCACTGTAAATGCCTAGAAAAAGGGACCAGTGCAATAGCGACAAGCACATACCTGCAGTACTCAGATTATGGTTTCTAAACACCATCTGCACCTGAAAAGAATTCCTTGAAGCAATGGCTGATTCCAAATTTGGGACAGGAAATATTCAAAATGAGCTTAAAAAATACCCTGTCATACCATTAACCATGGAAATTATCAAAGATTATTGGTGTTATGTCAAAGAATTTGGGAGCCAATTTATGGAATCAAACATGAAGTGGCTCCCAATGGCCAAAGATGAGACAATTTGAACATCATTAACAACTGCAATGGATTGAAACATAAATATATTTTAATATGTGAGTTCATAATTATATTTTCATTTGGTTTTTTTTGGTTTTATTTTTTGAGACAGAGTCTTACTCTGTTGCCCAGGCTAGAGTGCCGTCGTGGCGTCAGCCTAGCTCACAGCAACCTCAAACTCCTGGGCTCAAGCAATCCTTCTGCCTCAGCCTTCTGAGTAGCTGGGACTACAGGCATGCACCACCATGCCCAGCTAATTTTTTCTATATATTTTTAGTTGGCCAATTAATTTCTTTCTATTTTTAGTAGAGACGGGGTCTCACTCTTGCTCAGGCTGATTTTGAACTCCTGACCTTGGGTGATCCTCCTGCCTTGGCCTCCCAGAGAGCTAGGATTACAGGCGTGAGCCACCACGCCCGGCCCACTACTATATTTTATTATTATGCATATATTTGAGGTTATTTATGTCCATTGTAGCATGATAAAAAATTAATTAATTAATTAAACAAAATAAAAAACTATATAGTGGTATGCTACTGCCCATCTCTTCCTAACTGTTCAGTGATGTCACCTCGGTAGCCTGACATCAGCCATCGTGGAAATGCTTATACCATCGAAATGTTAATGTTGTGTTGATAGTCTAGACTTAAGAAATTGATGGAAAATTTAAATGATGCAAATTAAAGTGTTACATTGTCAATAGAACAAGAAATGGGGAAATAATCTTCCAATATTTGCAAACTATCAACAATTTAGTAAGCTGTTGCTCAGATCATTTATGAAAAAGTAAAGTTCCAATATACACTTTTTTTTTTGAGACAGGATCTCACTCTGTTATGTGGGCTAGAGTGCAAGTGGCATCATCACAGCTCACTGTAACCTCAAATTCTTGGGCTCAAGAGATCCTCCTGCCTCAGCCTCCAGAGTAGCTGGGACTACAGGTGCACCACCATGCCTGGCTAACTTTTCTATTTTTTGTAGGTCTCATTCTAGCTCAGGCTGTTCTCGAACTCCTGACCTCAAGCAATCCTTCCTCCTCAGCCTCCCAGAGTGCTAGGATTACAGGTGTGAGCCACATCATCTGGCCTAACTTTCTTCTTGACAGCCAGATTATTGCACATTAGAAACCAGAGTTTTATATTCACTGCCCACTTATTTTCAAAGCATTCTAAAAAATACATACTCAAAGACCAAAATTCAATCATGAGTACAATTTAAACTACTTTCTTTAACAAGTGAATCAAGGTCAGAGTTCGTATTGTTTACAGTTATGCTCTGGGAATAGCACAGTGTGAGAATTAATATTCAAGTGTAATTTCTTTAGTGTAGAGATGTTCTTTCTTGTCCTATAGCTGCTACTCTGTGAATACTAACACCAACATACAATTTTCAGAAAACGTTTTGACTCACAAAATAATCACAAACCAATTTTTAAAAATCTCTTCCCATTTTTGCACAGATTTTCAATGATTCAATAGGAACAAGAAATTGTCAAGCACTTCTCCCCACTATATGAACTACATATAGATCAAAGGTTCTTTCATACTCTTCACATAGGTTTGCAGCCAACTGTAAAGTTGATTATCTATTAGCATGCACATGTTAGAGTAACTGAGCTTTCATATTGTATATTACTGATATTATACTGTCCAAAATTATGACATGTTAAGGAACTTTTGCCAACTTGATGTTGCCTTCATTGGAGACAAAAATATTTATTATTTTGATGCTGGTTTAATACACTTAGCAACTGTGTGGTTATATATTTGTTTTTACTCTGAGGAGTGTAACACTGAATGATACTCCTTAGCTTTAGTGTCTTCTCCACCTTTGGAGACGAATATACTGGAAAGCATTATTTTGTGCTTATTCTGGAAAGCTTTTTCTCTTATACCAGAACAGTTTACCAAAAATGTCATTGGGTTTTATTTAAAAGACAATGACTTGAAAATATCCCTAGCCTGAATGAACTCAAATTACTTTTTATCATGTCTCTTTCTCCCTCCATATATTTAATGAAGAGAGATAATCCAGGGAGACAAATTATCTTCTGAGAAGCAAAACAAATGACAGAAATCACCTGGCAACAAGGTGACACACGGTGGATTTTGTGAAATGGCAAAGAAAAATGGTTGTTCATACTGTGAGCAACCGAGTATGGATAAAGTATAAAAGGGAATACAATTCAGCTAGAATTTTGTGGCAACCTTTATGTGCAGCTTCTGTTGGAGGAATTGGGCTCAGTTCTTTGAGATTTTCTGGGAGGTTTACCCTATCTACTCAGGGGAAAGAACATACTTCTTTCCATAGGGAGAAGGCCCTTGACATTTAGATCATTCCTCCAATTCAGGAATCTTGAAGCTTCTGCTTCTGCCAAGAAATCAGCCCTAATGCTTCAATTTTCAGCTTTTAGTCATCTTTTCTCAGGTGTTTCTACTTTCACACAGTAAGAAAAACAAAAATGTAAAAAGACCCCATACATTTATTCCCCTACTATTTTAGGTGTATTAATGATGAATCTCGAGATCATAGCTTTTGGGGAGTAGGATGTGGGGCAGGGCACTATATTATGATTCAGCAAATTTTCTATTTCTTCCCTTGGCTATCATCTTTTGAAATTTACGAAATGAGATTATATCCTGTTTGTTATTTCTAGCTGATGCTGGGGAATATTTTGTTCTTTTTTCCTTCTGGTTTTGCTGTTCTTACCTTTTTTCCCTTCTGCTTTCTTAGATTGTTAGAGCTCGTATCAGTAGGTATCAAAGGAGGAACATTCTGTAGCTTCTTTTTACCAGCTTTAAGCAGGAGTATCTTAATTGAAAACATGCTTAATTGAAAGCATGTTAATAGTTATTATTTAGATGATAATGGCACATAATAGCAAAATTTATAATCTACTGGGATTTTGTCTTTAATACTTAAACACTTTTAATATATTACTACACCATACCCATATCATTTCTATCTTTTAGTCATTTATTTGTTCCAGAAATATTTACTGAGCACCTATTATGTACTAGGTACATTTCTAGGTGCTAGGGACACGGCAGTGAAAAAAAAAAAATAACCTGCCCTCATAGGCCTTACTTTCTAGGGGAACAGGCTGTAAACACATAGGAAATATACAATATATATCAGGGTCAGCAAACTTTTTCTTTAAAGGGCCAAATACTAAATATTTTAGGTTTTGTGGGCCTTGTGTATTTGTTACAACTACTTAATGCTGCCATTATAGTGAGAAAGCAGCAATGCACAACATGTAAAGTGGGCATAAATGTGTTTGAAGAAAATTTTATTTACAAAAATAGGTGGTGGGCGAGATTTAGCCCACTGGCCATAGTTTGCAAACTTCTGTTATGATTATAACAAGTCTTACAGAGAAAAACAGTGGAGCCAAGGAGTACAAAAAGTTCCAGAGATAGTGAAAAGGGCTTCACTGATAAGAGTATATCTTAGTAAAGATTTTTAAAAAGTAAAGGAATAAGGCTGGGCGCCGTGGCTCACGCCTGTAATCCTAGCACTCTGGGAGGCTGAGGTGGGAGGATCACTTGAGGTCAGGAGTCCGAGACCAGCTCTGAGCAAGAGCGAGACCCCATCTCTACTAAAAATAGAAAAAAAATTAGCCAGTCAACTAAAAATAGAAACAAAAAATTAGCCGGGCATGGCTGTAGTCCTAGCTACTCAGGAGGCTGAGGCATGAGGATGGCTTGAGACCAGGAGTTTGAGGTTGCTGTGAGCTAGGCTGACGCCATGGCACTCTCCCTAGCCCGAGCAACAAAGTGAGACTCTGTCTCAAAAAAAAAGTAAAGGAATAAGGTATGTAGACACAAAGGGAAGAGCTTCCCAGACAGAAGGAACAGGATGGGCAAAGGTATGACAGAAGGAGCATGATTATAGTTTGTTCACAGAACAGCAAATAGGCTGATAAGGTCAAGAAGAAAAGCAGCAAGAGATAAGGTCAGAGAGTGCCATAGATAGTGCCATATTGTGTTGGGCCTTTTAAGCCATTATAAAGACTTCAAATTTTTACCCTGAGTAGGAAACCAGTGAGTGGTTTTGAGCAAAGAAATGATATGATCTGACTTACCTATGAAAGAGATTTCTGACTTCGGTGTGAGGAATGGACTATTGCAGAACAAGAATGGAAGTTAGACCATATTGGAGTTGCTGAAAAATCCAAACAAGAGATGATGTGTGCTTAGAACTGCATGAAAGTTGCTATGGTCTGAATGTTTGTGTCCCCCCAAATTCTTATGTTGAAATCCTAACCACCAAGGTAATAATATTAAGAGGTAGACCTAATCACCTCTCCAGGGGAGGTGATTAGGTCATAAGGGCAGAGCCCTCATAAATAGGATTAGCATCCTTATAAAATAAGCCTAAGAGAGCTCCTTTGCCCTACACAGTGAGAAGGCACCATCTGTGAACCAGGAAACAGGCCCTTACCAGACAAGAAATCTACCTGTGCTTTGATCCTGGACTTCCCCACCTCCAGAACTGTGAGAAAGAAATGTCCCTTGTTTACAAGCCACCCAATCTATAGTTTAGTGTTATCCCAAACCAAACGAACTAAAACAATAATAATGAAAGTAGTAGAAAGCAGTCAGATTCTGAATATATTTTGAAGGTAGGACTAAATGATCAGCTGTTGGAATGGATATATGCATAAGAGAAAGAAAGGAGTGATTCCATAGTTTTTGGGAGGAGGAGTTGGGATCTGGTGTAAATCAATAGCTTGGTTTGACATGTTAAGTTAAAGATGCCAACATTCAGGTAGAGGTGTTAAGCACAGACAGTTTTAGTCTATATAATTTGGTTCAAATTGGTCCATACTAGAGATATAAATTTAGGAGTTACCAGTTTATAGTATTTAAAGCCACAAAATGGCTGAGATCACCAAAGAGTAAGGGCAGAAAGACTAAATCCTTTGGTGCTCCAATATTTAAAAGTTGGAGCTATAAGGAAAAAACAGGAAGAGAAATGGAGAAGGAGTGGCCAGTCAAGTAAGTAAAAAATGAAGAATAATGTATTAGAAATTAAATTTAAAAATATATTCAAGAGGGATGAAGTAATATATTGTTTCAACTGCCATTGATAAGCTGAGTAAAATGAAAATTGAAAATTGGATTTGGCAACATAGTAGGCACAGCTGTTTTAATTAAGTCGTTAAAGAAAGTTAAAAAATCTTTCCTTTATGGAGTATGTCTTCATAAACTCTTTTCTACGTGAGTCTGAGAAGATTTATTTTCTGAACCCTTGAAAATTGTTCCTTTCATATGTGAGAATCAGTTGAGGAAAAACATTTTTTAATGTTTTTATACATTTTTTAAAACTTTTATTTTTAATCGTAAATTTAAAAAATTGTTATGCATATTTAGGGGGTACAAAATAATCTTATGATTTATGAATATAATTATTAAATAATTATATCAAAGTAACATATATCCATCACCTCAAATACTTATTTTTTTGTGGTAAGAACATTTGAAATTTACTCTCAGAGACTTAAAAGTGTACAATACATTTATTATTTACTATAATATATTCAGCATGCTGTGCAATATACCTAAAAGCTAAAAGGAAAAAAAAAGAAGCAAATTATTCATTCTATCTAATTGAGGGTTTATATCCTTCAACCATCACCTCCCCATTTCCCCATCCCCATCCCTTGGTAACCAGCATTCTTTGAGTTTGTTTGTTTTAGATTCCACATATAACTAACATGTAGTATTTGTCTCTCTCAGCCTGGCCTATTTCACATAGCATAATGTTCTCCAATTCTATTTGTGTTGTCACAAATGACACAATTTCTTTCTTTTTTAAGGCTGAATAGTATTCCATTGTGTATATATAGCACATTTTCTTTATCCATTTATCTGTCAATAACACTAAGGTTGATTCCATATCTTAGCTATTGTGACTAGTGCTGCAATGAACATAAAAGTGCAGACATCTCTTCAACATACTAATTTCAAATCTTCTGAGTAAATACCCAGAAGGGGGATTGCTGGATCATATGGTAATTCTATTTCTAGGTTTTTAAGAAATCTCCATACAGTTTTCCAAAATGGCTATACAAATTTATGTTCTCGCCAACAGTATATAAACATCCTCTTTACTCCACACCCTTACCAAGACTTATGTTTTATCTTTTTAATAAAAGCTATTCTGACAGGTCTGAGGTAATATCTCATGGCAGTCTTAATTTGCATTTCCCTGATGATCAGTGATGTTGAGCATCTTTTCATATATCTCCTAGCCATCTGTATTTCTTCTTTTGAGAAATGTCTATTCAGGTCCCATGCCCATTTCTTTTTTTTAAAAATTATTATGGGTACATAATAGTTGTATATCTTTATACAGTACATGTGATTTTTTGATACAGGCATACAATGTGGATTAATCAAATCAGAGTAATTTGAGTATCCATCACCTAAGGCATTTATCATTTCTTTGTGTTAAGAACATTCTACTTCCACTCTCTTAGTTATTTTACAGTATACACTAACTTATTGTTGATTATACTCATTTTGAGGCACTATCAAATATTGTTCATTCTCTTGTCCATTTTTTAATCAGATCATTTGTTTGTGCTCTATAGATAAGAGGTGTTAAGCACAAAGACAAATATTTTCTCTTAATAGTTTCAAAGTTTCAGGTCTTATGTTTAAGTCTTTAACCTATTTTGAGTTATTTTTTATGTTGTGTGAGATCACTATTCAATACCATTCTATGCGTATGGATATGCAGTTTTCCTAATACCATTTCTGGAAGAGATTGTCTGTTTCCCAATGTGTATACTTAGCACCTTTGTTGAAAATCAATTCAACATACATACATGGGTTCATTATTAAGCTCTCTATTCTGTTTCATTGGTTGATGAGTCTATTTTTATGTCAGTACCATGGTGTTTTAATTACTATTGTTTTGCATAATAGTATAGGTCATTGAAATCAGGTAATGGTGATACCTCCAGCATTGTTCTTTTTGGTGATGATTACCTCAGCTGTTGGTGTTTTTTTGTAATTTCCATATGAATTTTAGGATGATTTTTTTCTATTTCTATAAAAAATGTCATTGGAATTTTGATATAGATTGCAATAAATTTTATAGATTTTGGTAGTATTAACTTTGGTAGTATGAATATTTTAACTATCAATTCTTCCAATTTATGAACACAAGATATCTTTCCATTTACTTGTGTCTTCAATTTCTTTCATTAATGTTTTATATTTTTCAGTGTATAAGTCTTTCACTTCCTTGGTTATATTTATTCCTAAGTATTTTATTTATTTATTTTTTATAGATGTTGCAAACAGGATTGTTCTTTTTCAGTTTGTTGTTTATAGAAATGGTACTAATTTTTGTGTGCTGATTTTTGTATCCTGTAACTTTATTGTATTCATTCATTAATTCTAATAGTTGTGTTGGTAGAATATTTAGGGTTTTCTATATATAAGATCATGTCACTCAAAAATAACAATTTCACTTTTTCCTTTCCTATCTGGATGCCTTTTATTTCTTTCTTTTGCCAGACTGTTCTAGCAAGGACTTTCAATACTATGTTGAATAGAAGTAGTGAGAATGGGCATTGTTGACTTGTTCCAGATCTCAGAGGAAAGGGTGTTAATTTTTAACTGTTCAGCATTATGTTAGCTGTGGACTTATAATATATGGCCATTATTGTGTTGAGGTACTTTTCTTCTACACCTAATTTATTGATCGTTTTAATCATGAAAGAACATTGAGTTTTGTCAAATGCTTTTTCTGCATCTAATGTGATGATCATATGAATTTTGTCCTTGGTTCTATTAATGTGATATATCATATTTATTGATTTGTGTATGTTGAACCATCCTTACATTCCAAGGATAAATTCTACTTGGTCATCATGAATGATCCTTTTAATGTGTTATTGAATTTGGTTTGCTAGTATTTTATTAATTTTTGCATCTATGTTCATCGGGGATATTGGCCTGTAATTCTCTTTTCTTGTGATGTCCTTGTCTAGCTTTGATATCAGAGTAATGGTGGCTTCATAATAAGAGTTTGGAAATATTCTCTCCTATTCAATGTTTCAAGAGGTTGTGAAGGATTGGTATTAATTCTTTAAATGTTTGGCAAAATTTAGTAGTGAAGTCATCAGGTCCTAGGCTTTTCTTTTATGGGACACTTTTTATTACTTATTCAATCTCCTCACTTATTACTGGTATGTTCAGATTTTCTATTGAGTCATGATTCAGTCTTGGTAGCTGGTATGTGTCTAGGAATTAATTCATTTCTTCTAAGTTATGCAATTTAATAGCATGTAATTGTTCATAACAATTTCTTATGTTTTTTTCTTCCTCTCTTGTTATCTTCCTTTGTGGTTTGATGGTTTTCTCTAGTGGTGTGCCTTTAATCTTTTCTATTTTTTTAAATTTCTACTATAGATTTCTGTTTTGTGGTTACCATGAGGCTTACAAAAAACTTCTTATAACACTCTATTTCAAGTTGCTAAAAACTTAATTTTGCATATAACAACTGTACCCTTTTATTCCATTCTATATTTTTGATGTGAGAATTCATATCATTTTTAATACGTATCCCATAACAATTTATTTCAGCTATAGTTGTTTTTAATAGTTCTGTCTAACCCTCATACTAGGGATAAAGTTGCTTAACACAATATGGTTCTAGGATTCCCTCAGTGTGGATCTGTATTAATTATACTACTGAGTTTTGTGCTTTCATAATTTTTATCATATAAATGAGCTGCACTTTAACCTTTGTCAGTGTATCTGTCTCTTGAGCTGCCATAACAAAATACCATAGACTAGAAGCCTTAAACAATAGAAATGTATTTCTTACAGTTCCGGATGCTGGTAAGCTCAAGATCAAGGTGATGGCAAGGTAGGTTTCATTCTAAGGTCTCTTGGTTTATATGCAGCTATCATCTCTCTTTCCTCACATGGCAGAGAGAGAAAGTGAGCTCCTTACTGTGTCTTCTTAATAAAAACACTAATCCTATCAGGTCAAGCCCTACCCTTATGACCTCGTTTAACCTTAATTACTTCCTTAGAGGCCCATCTCCAAATATAGTCATATTGGAGTTTAGGGCTTCAACATATGAATTTTGGGGAGACTCAAATATTCAGCCCATAATATTCCACCCTTGGTCTCCCAGAATTCATATTCTTCTCACATGAAAAATACAGGCCCCCAAAATCTTCACTCATTCCAGAATCAACTCAAACATCTAAAGTTCAAAGTCTCATCTAAATATCATCTAACTCAAATATGGGTGAGACATCCTGAGGCAAAATTCCTCTGGCAAAATTCCTCTCCAGCTATGAACTTGTGAGACCAGACAAGTTATATGCTTCAAAAGTACAAAGGTCAGCTAGGCATTGGATGGACATTTCGATTCCAAAAGGGAGTACTAAGAAAGGACAAGGTGTCAGGTCCCCAGAAATCTAAAACCTAGCAAGAAAAACTCCATTAGCTCTTATGTCTTAAGAGTAATTGTGTTTGGCTTGATACTCCACCTTATAGGCCCATTGGAATGGCAGTGTTAGCCAAATGGCTTTTTGGTCTGATCCTGCACCTGTGGCTCTCTGTGAGGGCACCACTCTCTGAAACCAACTAGGAAAACAGTGTTGCCCCTTAGGCCTGTGGTGGAAGTGGCAGCCCTAATGATTCTGGAATCACTGTTGGTATTATCCTTCCCTTTTCTTGAATAGTGCACTTTGCAGCTGAACAGTTGTATGTTCCTGTCCTATAAAATCCAAGAAATCTGAAAGCCTTCCTTTGTTCTGTCCTGCTTTCTCTGTAATCAGCTCAAACTGGCAGTATCTGTGCTGGTATTAAATATTATCACATCTCTATTCCTGGCTTCTGCTGAGATAGGTGAATAAGTACATGAGGTGTACCCATGATTTTCTCATCAAATGGTTCTCCAGCCATCTCAGCAAAAGCCTTCAGAACAAGCTTTCTCATTATGTACAATATGGATAGGCTGAGAATTTTCCAAATCTCCATGTTCTGTTTCCTTTTTGCTTAATAATTCCTTCTCCTTTTTTTGAGACAGAGTCTCACTCTGTTGCCCAGGCTAGAGTGCTGCGGCATCAGCCTAGCTCATAGCAACCTCACACTCCTGGGCTCAAGCAATCCTTCTGCCTCAGCCTCCCGAGTAGCTGGGACTACAGGCATGTGCCACCATGCCCAGCTAATTTTTTCTCTATATATTTTTAGTTGGCCAATTAATTTCTTTCTATTTTTAGTAGAGACGGGGTTCGCTCTTGCTCAGGCTGGTTTCGAACTCCTGACCTTGAGCGATCCACTCACCTCAGCCACCCAGAGTGCTACGATTACAGGCGTGAGCCACCATGCCCAGCCCAATAATTCCTTCTTTAATTCATTTCCGGACTCTCACATTTTACTACAGGCAATAAGGAGGACTTCAGCTTAATTTTCAATACTTGACTTTAAAATCTCCTCTGCTAAATACCCAATTTCATTGCCTTTAATTTCTATCTACCACAAAACATAAGAACACAATTCAGACAAGTTATCTACCACTTTATAACAAGGATCACCTTTCCTCAAGTGTGCAATACCTGTTCCTCATTTACATCTGAGACCTTTCCAGAATGGCCTTTACCATCAATATTTCTACCAAAATTCTCCGCGTGATTATGTATGTTCTTGAAGATGGAAGCTTTATCTCCAGCTCACCTGTTTTCCTTCTAAGCCCTTTCCAGAATCACAATGAGCATCTGTATTTCTAGCATGCACCTCAAAACTCTTCCAACCTCTACCCTTACCCAGTTTCAAAACTACTTCCACATTTTTAGTCATTTGGTACAGCAACATTTCACATCTTAGAACCAAATCTACATTAGTCAGGGCTCTCCAGAGAAACAGAACCAACAGGATGTATGTATACACAGAAAGAGGTTTATTATGACAAATTGGTTCATGCAATTATGTAACAGTCCCAAAATCTGCAGTCATCAAGCTGGAAACCCTCCTGGCATAAACTCAAGTCTGAAAGCTGGTAAACTCAAAGTCCAAGAAGAGCTGATGTTTCAGTTCAAGTCTGAAGGCAGAAAAAGCCAAAAGTCCTAGATCAACATTCAGGCAAGTTATTCCTTCTTACAGGTTATTCCTTCTTACTCATGGTAGGAACATTTTTGGTCTATTCAGGTCTTCAGTTGCTTAGATTAAGATCATTCACATTAGGGAGGGTAATCTGCTTTACTCAGTCTACTAATTCAAATGTAAATTTCATCTACAACAATCCCACAGACACACCCAGAATGGTTGACCAAATACCTAGGCACCTTATAGCCCAGTGAAATTGATACATAAATTAACCATCACAGTCAGCCAATTCCCTCTTATCCATTTTGGCAAACCATCAAACGATTTATCACTGGGAGGCAAGGAGGCAACACAACTTCATTTGCTTTGCCATCTGCATCAACTGAACAATAGATGTGCAGTAAAAAAAAAAAGTAATGTGGCTGGTCACTGATCTTGCTGTGCATCTGTTTATTATAGAGATTTGTGGACTAGCTTATAGCAAAGTTTGTACTTTATGCAATTATTCACAATGAATATTCTGTGGTAAAATTAAGCCATATTTTTAGGGGATGGGTGTGATTTAACTAAACCATGCTGGCTGAAATTTGTGCATAGTAGAATCATGCAAAGTGAGGACTTCTTCTAATTAGCATACAATAAATTGTACATATGTAAAGTGTAAAGTTAGATTATTTTTGTCATACATATAGGCCTTTGACACTATTAACATAATTAAGATTATGAAAAATAGCCTGGGCGCCTGTGGCTTACACATGTAATCCTAGCACTCTGGGAGGTCCAGGCAGGAGGATTGCTTGAGCTCAGGAGTTCAAGACCAGCCTGAGAAAGTGCAAAACCCTGTCTCTACTAAAAATAGAAAAAAATTTGCCAGGCATCGAGACACACGCCTGTAGCTACTTGGGGGCTTGAACCCAGGAATTTGAGGTTGCAGGGAGCTATAATGACACCATTGCATCTACCCAAGGTGACAGAGTGAGACTCTGTCTCAAAAAAAAAGAAAATATCCATTACCCCCAAAGTTTACTCCTGCCCCCCTATAATGCCTCCCTCCTACTTTTCCATGTTACTTAACTCCATGATATGAGGCAACCACTGATTTGCTTTCAAACACAATATGTTAGCTTGTATTTTTTGGAATTTTATATAAATAGAATCATATAGTATCTGTTCTTTTTTGTCTGGCCTCTTATATTCAGTATAATTATTTTCAGATTCATTCATTTTGTTTCATGTTTCAGTTGTTCATTCCCTTTTATTACCAAGTTGTATTCCATTGTACAGATACCAAGTTTTATTTATCTATTCTTCAGTTGATAAATATTTAGATTGTTCCTATCTTTTAGATATCACAAATAATGCTGCAATGAACATTCATAGAAAAATTTTATGTGAATATCTGTCATTACTTTTTTTGGGTATATACCAAGGAGAGTGGAATGGTTGGATCATATAGTAGGAATATATTTAACTTTTTAAGAAACTGCTAAATTGTTTACCAAAGTAGCTATACCATTTTATATTCCCATCAGCAGTGAATGAGCATGCCAGATATTCCATATTACTAGCCAAAATGTGAGGTATTCTGTTTTTTAAAAATTTTATTGATACTAATAGCTGTATAGTATTATCTGATTGTGGGGTTAATTTGCATTTCTATAATTATTAATGATGTTGAGCCTCTTTTTATATGCTTATTTGCCATCTTTTTATTTTTTTGGTGAGGTGTCTGTTCAAATTTTGCCCATTTTTTATTTATTTATCTATTTTTTTTGAGACAGAGTCTCACTCTGTTGCTCCGGCCAGAGTGCCATGGCATCAGCGTAGCTCACAGCAACCTCAAATTCCTGGGCTCAAGCGATCTTACTGCCTCAGCCTTCTGAGTAGTGGGGACTACAGGCATGCGCCATCATGCCCAGCTAATTTTTTCTATATATTTTTAGTTGGCTAATTTCTTTCTTTCTATTTTTAGTAGAGACGGGGTCTCGTTCTTGCTCAGGCTTGTTTTAAACTCCTGAGCTCAAACTATCCACCAGCCTCGGCGTCCCATAGTGCTAGGATTATAGGCGTGAGCCACCTCGCCCGGCCTCATTTTTTAATTGGCTTGTATGTTTTCTTCTTATTGAGTTTAGAGAGTTTTTTATACATTCTGCATACAAGTCCTTTATCTCAGCCTGTGACTTGTCCTTTCATTCTCTTAAGAGTGTATTTGGAGGAACAGAGATTATATTTCATTTTGATGAAAGCTAATTTATTAATTTTTACTTTTATAGATCCAGCTTTTAATGATTTATGTAAGAAACCATTACAGAAAATCATGAAGATTATCTCCTTAATATATAGTTTCTTCTTAGAAATTTTGTATTTGAAGGTTTTACATTTAGATGTATAATCCAATTTGAGTTAATTTTTAAATATCATGTGTATCAGTGAAAATTCACATCTGGCATATGGATATCCATTTTTTTCAGCTCTTCCTACTGAAAAGACTATCCTTTCTCCACTGACTTGACTTTGCAGTTTTGTCAAAAATCAGTTGTATTTTATGTTCTATGTTTGAAAGATTCTTACTGGATATAGCATTCCAATGGTATTTTGCTCTAAGTATTTTAAAGATGTTGGTCCAATGTCTACTCTCTTACATTTTTTCCTGATGATAAATGTGCTGAGATTTTTGTTTGTTTCTCTGTAGGTCATGTGTCTTTTTCCTCAAGCTCTTTTCAAGATTTTCTCTTATCACTGGTTTTGAACAATTTGATGATGTAGTTTTCTTCATGTTTCTTGGTTTGGGGTTCCATTGAGCTTCTTGAGTGTCTGGGTTTAAAGCTTTCATCAAAGATTTACATTATGGCCATGTACAGTGGCTTGTGACTGTAATCCTAGCATTTCGGGAGGCTAAGGCAGGAGAATCACTTGAGGCCAGGAACTTCAGACCAGCCTGACCAACACAGCAAGACCTGACTCTACAAAAAATTAAAAAATTAGCTGGGCATGGCAGCACATGCCTGTAGTCCTAGCTATTCTGGAGGCTGATAAGAGGATTGCTTGAGCCCAGGAATTTGAGGTTGCAGTGTGGTATGATCTAGTGTGGGTGACAGAGTGAAAATCTGCCTTAAAAACAAAAAACAAAATCCCCACAACTGTATACTTTTTATACATAGTGGGATTTGATTTGCTAACATTTAGTTGAAAATGTTTGCATCTCTGTTCATGAGAGATAATGATATCTACTTTTCCTTTCTTGTAATGTCTTTGCCTGGTTTGGGTATCGGGATAATTCTGGCCTCACAGAATGTGTTAGGAAGCATTCCCTCTGTTTATATTTTCTGGAAGACAGTGTAGAGAATTAGTATAATTTCTCCATTGAATGTCTATGCTCAGTTTTTTATTCCTACTTACTTTGTAATCTGGCTTCTAGAATTGGCCTTATTTCAACATAACTTAGTGTTCAGCCAATGATTTGGGTGGAGGTTGTGCTCAAATACCTTGAGATTATAGGACTTGAACCCTTTGTCAACTATCTGTGACTTACAGAACACGTCTGAGTCAACTGTTTAGTCTCCTTTACCTTTTCACTTTTTTTCCAGGTACTCTTGGGTATTCTTTGAACATGTGTAGTTTACTAGTTAGCCAGGGATGTGTGGAAAGCTGACCTGAGCCCCTATATAGCTATCTCATTTCCAGGATCTCCCATCAAGTATCTGCAGTTTCAACTGGAACTGCAACCTGTGCTTAACAAAGCTGGAGGTTTTCCCCATCACTTCTAACCCAATTTAACAATTTTAGCTGGCAAAGACATGAATTTTCACTCTCCATCCTTAACCGAGTACCCCTCTGACATCAAATGTAATAGTTTCCCTGGCCAGTCTACAGCTAGTAAAACTACCATTCTTGTCCATCAAGTTCCCTAATGTAGAAAGTATAGGAACAGCTCCAGAGGAGGGCACAGACTCCCATTATTCTTACTCAAAATTGTAACAGTTTTTCAAGAATAAATGTTTCTCATGTGTTGTCTGCTTTATGTTGATTTCCACTGTAAAGAAATAGTTGCTTTTGACAAATTTCTCCACTTTTGTACTTATGTTTTTATGGAGAGGAATCGCCAACTGTTTTCAACTACCATAACTGGAAGTCTCTCTTACTCATTTGAGTATAATAATTTCATGCGTTACTTCTTTTTATTATAGTAAAATAAACATAACATCAATTTACCATTTTAACTATTTTTAAGTGTACAATTCAGTGGCATTAAACACATTCACAATGTTGTGCAACCATCACCACTTTCCATTTCCAGAACTTTTTCATCATCCCCAAACAGAAACTCTGTACCCATTGAACAATAACTCCCCATTCTCTCCCCCTCCCAGCACTTGGTAAGTACTTTTCTACTTTTTTTTTTTTTTT
>VBSM01001562.1:8266498-8276668 GCA_008086735.1 Cheirogaleus medius
CCTCCCAGAGTGCTAGGATTACAGGCGTGAGCCACCGCGCCCGGCCAGTACTTTTCTACTTTTAATCTCTATGAATTTGCCTATACTAGGTATCACAATATTACCTATAAGTGAAATCATACAATATTTATCATTTTGTTTCTGGCTTATTTTACTTAGCATAATATTTTGAAGAGTCAACCAGGCTGTACCATGGATCATCCCTTTTCATGGATGAATAATATCCCATTGTATGAATATATTACATTTTTTTATACTTTCTTCATTCGATAGAATTTGGATTGTTTCCACCTTTTGGTTATTGTGAAAGATGCTGTGAACACAGGTGTGCAATGACTTCTGTGGACATATGTTTTCATTTCTCTTGAGCATATACCTAGTTGCAGAATTTATCGATTTAACAGTAACTCTATGTTTAACCTTTCAAAGAACTGCAAAACTGTTTTTGCAAAGCAACTGCACATTTTTCTTGCCCACCAGAAGTATAGAAGGGTTCCAGTTTCTTCACATCTTCACCAATACTTGTTGTTTTAAAAATAGCATTCCTGAAGTATACTTGACATACAATAAAATTCACATTTCTAAAGTGTATAATTTGATAAATTTTGACATATGAATATACTTATGAAATAGCACCATAATCAAGATACTGAAATATCCATCACCCCAAAAAGTATTCTCAATCCTTTTGTAATCTTCTCCCTCCCTATGACCTCTCTCTGCCCACAGGCAGAGTTTTATATAAATTAAATCACACAGTAGGTATTCCTTTTTTGTCTGGGTTCCTTCACTCAGTAAAATTACTTTGAGCTTCAGCTGTATTGTAATGCACGTATACGTAGTTCATCCTTCTATACTGGTGAGTAGTATTCCATTGTATGGACATACCACAATCTCTTTATTCATTAACCTGTTGGTGGAAATTTCAGATGTTTTCAATTTTTAGCCTATTACAAATAACACTGCTATGAATATTCCAGTACAAGGGTTTATGTAGACACATGCTGTTTTTTCTTGAGTAATTTCCTAAGAGTAGAATGACTGAATCATGTAGTTGGTATATGTTTAGTTTTGTTTTTTTTTTTTTTGAGACAGGGTGCCTCTCTGTCACTGGAGCTAGAGTGCAGTGGCATCATCATAGCTCACTCAACCTCAACTCCTGGGCTCAAGTGATCCTCCTGCCTCAGCCTCCCGAGAGAGTAGCTGGGACTATAAGTGTGAGCCACCATATCCAACTAATTTTTCTATTTTTTATAGACACAGGGTCTCACTCTTGCTAAGGCTGGTCTTGAATTCCTGGGTTCAAGCAATCCTCCTGCCTTGGCCTCCCAGAGTGCTAGGATTATAGGAATGAGCCACTGTGTCCAGACTGTTTAGCTTTTTAAGCAACTGTCAAACTGCTTTCCAAAGTGGTTTTATGATTTTTTATTCCCATGAGCACTGAATGAGTGTTCTAATTTCTCTACAATCATGTCAAAACTTGGTACAGTTTTTAAAAATTTTATTCATTCTATTTGGTGTGTAGAGATATCTCAATGTGTGAGTGTGTGTCTGAGTGTGTTTTATTGTAAGTATTCACGTAACAGAAAATTAACCATTTTAAAGGAAACAATTCAGTGGCATTTAGTACATTCACATTATAAAACGACCATCTAATTGCAAAACACTTTTATTATCCCCAAATAAAACCCCATACCCATAAGACAGGTATTCTTTATTCCCTCTTTACCCTAGATACTGGCAATCACCAATTTACTTTCTGTCTCTGGATTTACCTATTCTGAATATTTTATTTAAATGGAATCATTCATGTAGACTTTTGTGTCTAGCTTTTTTCACTTAGCATAATGTTATCAAGGCTAATCTGCACTGTAGTATGCATCACTACATTCTTTCTTTTTGTTGTCTGAATAATATTCCACTGTATAGATACACCATAGTTTATTCTTCTCTTGATGGACATTTAGTTGTTTTCACTTTTTGGCTACTGTGAATAGTGCTCCTATAAACATTTGTGTACAAATGTTTGTTTGAGTATCATTTTAATTCTTTAAGGTAGATACCTAGGTGTAGAATTGTTGGGTTATATGGTAATTCTATGTCTAACATTTTCAGGAACTACCAAACTATTCCATACTGGATGAACCATTTTACATTTCCGCCAGTGACATATTAGAGATTCTAATTTCTCCACATTCTCACCAATGTTTGTTTCTTACTTTTTTGTTTGTTTGAGACAGAGTCTCTCTCTGTTGCCTGGGCTAGAGTATAGAGGCATCATCATAGCTCACTGCAACCTCAAACTCCTAGGCTCAAGAGATTCTCCTGTCTCCTCCCAAGTAGCTTAGACTACAGGTGCATACCACCATGCCTGGCCAGTTTTTTTCCTATTTTCTGTAGAGATGGGGTCTTGCTCTTGCTCAGGCTGGTCTCAAACACCTGGCCTCAAGCAATCCTCCCACTTTGGCCTCCCAGAGTGTTAGGATTACAGGCGTGAGCCACCAAGCATGGCCAACTTTTTTTTTTAATGGCCATCCTAATGAGTGTGAAGTGATATCTTCTTGTCATTTTGATATGCGTTTCCCTGAAGGCTAATGATATTAAGCATCATTTCATGTTCTTATGGACCATTTGTATATTTTCTTTATATAAATGGCTATTCTCATGCTTTGTCCATTTTTAATGGGTTTTCTTTTTATTGTAAGTGGTTTTAAATGTAAAGGATTTTCATTTTAAGTGGTTTAAGATACAAATTTATCATTAGATATATGACTTGCAAACATTTTCTCACATTCTGTTGGTTGTCTTTTCATATTTTTTTTTTTTTTTGAGACAAGGTCTTACTCTGTTGCCTGGGTGTCTTACTCTGTTGCAGTGGTGTCATCATAGCCCACTGCAACCTCATAGCTCACTATGGCCTTGACCTCCTGGGCTGAAGTGATCCTCCAGCCTCAGCCTCCTGAGTAGCTAGGTTTATAGGTGTGTGCCACTACACTTGGCTATTTTTTTTTCCAGAAATGGGATCTCACTATGTTGTCCAGGCTGGTCTCAAACTCCTGGCCTCAAGCAATCTTCCTGCCTTGGCCTCTCAAAGTCCTGGGATTACAGGTATGGACCACTGTACCCAGCCTTGCTTTTTCTTTTATCTTGATCAATTAGTTAGGTGCATGTCAATTTTGATTATCTTTTCAAAAAAATCAGATTTTGGTTTTGCCAATATTCTCTACTGTTTGTTTTTTGTGTGGTTGATTTCTTTAATTTATCTTTAATTTTTCTTCTATTTACTTTAGGTTCAATTTACTTTTCTTAATCTAGTTTCTTAAGGTGAAATCGTAGGATATTAAGTTTAGAATTTTGCTATTTTCTAATTTAAGAAATTATTGCTATGTTACCCTGTAAGCACTGCTTTATCTGCATCCTCCAAATTTTGTTACATTGTATTTTCATTGTCATTCACTTCAAAGTATTTTCTAGTTTCCCTTTTGACTTCTTCTTTGTCCTATGGTTTATTTAGGAGGGTGTTGTTAAGTTTCAATATATTTGGTATTTTTCTTTCTTATTGTTACTGACTTTTATTTTAATTCTGTTGTGGTAAGAGAACATACTCTGTATAATTTCATCCCTTTTAAACTTGTTGACTGATTTTGTTTTACTGTCCATAATACAGTCTCTCTTTGGGAATATTCCAAGTGGATATGAAAAGAATATGTATTTGGCAGTTGAGTGTAATGTCTAAAAATATCCATTAGATTAAGGCAGTTTATAGTGTAATTCACATCTTCTAATCTTCACTGATTATTTTTAAGTTGTTCTATCAATTACTGAGAAGGGAGTGTTAAAATCTACCATTGTCTCAATTTTTGCTTCATGTATTTTTAAGCTGCTGTTACACAGACATTTATAACTGTCTTCCCAAAATGTGTCTTTTATCATTATGAAATATCACTCTTTATCACCAATAATATCTTCAGTCTTAAATGCTATTTCAGCTGATATTAATATAGCAATTCCATACTTTTTATGCCGTCTAGTATCGTTTTGTCTATTCACTTTCAAAATATTTGTATTTTTATGCCCAAACTGTATCTCTAACAGGCACTGTAGTTGTTCTTTTCTCTTTGACTTTTAATTGCAGTATTTAGACCTTATCACTGGATTTTATTCAACAATTTTATTATCCGGTTCTATTTGTTGCCTCTATTGGTTGTTGTAGTAGTTCCTTGTGTTCCTTCCTTTCTACCTTTCAAAAAAGATAATTTAAATATTCTGTAGCATTCCATTTTAAGATTTCTATTGGCTCATGAGCTGTACCTCTTTTTATTTTATTTTTTGGTGGCTTCTCTAAGGATCAATATATATCTCTAATCTTTCAAAGTTCAACTATAACACTATACCTCTTCATGTGAAATACAGACATCTTACAAGCATATAGGTCCCATTAATCATCCCCTCCCCACACCATACTTTATTATAGTTTTATATATTACTTTTATTATATATGTGCAATGTAAATATGTATTACATCTGCATATATTGAAAACTCCAAAACACAATGTTATAATTTTTGCTTTAAACATTCATAGATCTTTTTAAAGAACTTAAGAGGGTACACATAGTCTTTTATTTTTATCCACATATTTATCATTTCTGATGTTTTTCACTTGCTCCTGAATATCCAAGTGTTGTCTTATTATCATTTTTCACTTGAAGAATTTCCATTATCATTTCTTGTATTAGTACAGGTCTGCTGGAGACAAATTTTTCCTAGTTTTCCATTTATAAAAGTGTCTTAATTTTGCCATCATTCCTGAAAGATACTTCCACTGGACAAAGAATTCTGGGTGGACTGATTTATTGTTTCAGCTTTTAAGATGATGTTATACAGTCTTCTGGCTTCTACATTTGCTGATGAAAAAATGCTGGCATTCAAATTATTGTTCTTTTGTATGTAAAGCATCCTCTTTTCTGTCTGCTTTCAAGACTTTATCTTAGGTTTCAGATTGTATGTGTTGAGGACTGCTTTTCCGAGAATAGTCCTCATGGTTCCAAACTGCACCTAAATATGCCTCGTCCCTTGATTTTTTTTGTCATATCCAATATATTACTCTTTAGATCTGGCCCTCCTTTACTTTCTTCACTCATAAGTTGTTATATTAATGGTCAGAACTACGATTTACAAGTTAATGTTTTATAATTCAATTGGGTCATCAGAGCTCCTTGCAATACTTTAATTCTCCCAAAGGATCATTTCAAATTTTAAAAAACATATAAAAGAGAGATACGCACTAAGACAGAAAATAATTAGTAGCTAAACAGGACATAGGACATCAAAAACTAACTCTTTCTAGAAGGCCCTACCTCAAATCCTTAATTAATTAATTAATTAATTTAGAGATAGTGTCTTGCTCTATTGCCTGGGCCAGAGTGCAGTGACATCATCATAGCTCACTGCAACCTAAAACTCCTGGGCTCAAGGTATTCTCCTGCCTCAGCCTCCAAAGTAGCTGGGACTACAGATGTATTTCACCATATTTGGATAATTTTGTTGTTGTTGTTATTGTTCTTTTTTTTGAGACAGGATCTCACTCTGTTTCCCAGGCTAGAGTGCCGTGGCATCATCATAGCTCACTGCAACTTCAAACTCCTGGGATCAAGCGATCCTCCTGACTTAGCCTCTTGAATAGCTGGGACAACCAGCACATACCACCATTCCCAGCTAATTTTTCTATTTTTTCATAGAGACAGGGTCTCACCATGTTGCTCATGCTGGTCTTGAACTTCTGGCCTCAAGTGATCTTCCTGCCTCAGCCTCCCAAAGTGTTAGGATTACAGATGTGAGACACTGAGTCCAGCCTCTCAAATCTTTTTAAAGGTGAATCCAGAGAGGTAATATTTTAAAAATGAGTTTAGAGATAAAAGTTCCAATGTTAAAAAGAAGAGAACAGATCAGATACAGTATTATCATTTAAGGGATAATTTCACCAATTAGATAAAATTAACAATTGTCCAGTTCTGTCCAGTTGCTCAATCAGTGAACATGAACTCTCTCTGCTCAGGGATACTCAGGATATTAGTCAAACTAACAGAAACAAAAGTTCAGAAAGTCTTAGCAAATAATCCAATATATTTATGTTATGAAG
The DNA here is from genome assembly GCA_008086735.1 of Cheirogaleus medius. Lineage (NCBI taxonomy): Eukaryota > Metazoa > Chordata > Mammalia > Primates > Cheirogaleidae > Cheirogaleus > Cheirogaleus medius. Next base: position 8,272,639 of record VBSM01001562.1, read on the forward strand.
ATGAAACACTAGACAGGCTTATGCTAATAGCCTTTCAGATTTGGAGAACATGTTGTTTTTCTTTCTAATGGCCATTTCTCATGGATATACAGTTTGTGATCATATCAATAATTTCTTTTATAAAACTAATCCTAATATAATTATTGTTCCACAACTCTTAGAATGGTTCTCTTGGGAGTGTCTAAGGATATAACCATGTTGTCAACCATGAATTTAGAGTGACCTGAATATTCCCCACATCATTTTTATCCCAGGGACCCTACGCCTCTGTTTTTCTTTTTGTATATATTGTTTTTGTGTTGTATTAGACATTACTAGTTCATTTTCCATATAGTCTAAATTTTGTATATAAGAATAGTTCTCTAGAGGCAACAAAATGGCAATTTTGCTTTAAAATATAAGACTGTTCATACTCAGCTGAGAAAGTCAAGATTTATGGTACACATTTCAAAAATGTTCAAGAGGAAATGTTGTAACCAATGTGAATGTACCTAAGGATTATAATTTAGCTGATTTATACCATTCTACCACATAGACACAAAAATTGTAACCTTACAATTGCTAAATCCAAAGAATCTCACCCTACATAAACATTCTTCAACAATTGTCAATATTGTCTTTTTCCTTTCCTATAAATCTCCCAAGTAAGAAGGATTATTACAAAAAGACAGAACTATATAATTTTCATTAACATAGAAATTAGACAACACTGCAAGCTGTACAGAATCCCAGGGCTTTAGAATCCTCATGGGAATATAGTTGCCAGTTCTATTAATGAGAGTGAATGTTTTTCCAGGGATAACCAGCATGTACTTTATTCTTCTGGAGGGAGTGATGTGTTATAGCTTCCTGACTCCTGTTTTTGGGACTCTGGGGAGTGCTTGCCAACTAACCTGGTATAAGTATACAACATATATCTAGCATATTTTAGGAAGTTTACTGAGAGGGAGGTGAGTTATATTTCAAATCACAAGTTTTCCTGAGCATTTGTCCAGAATTAGGACCCACACTTTCTTGAAGATTCCCTCAAAATATCTGCAAACACACTTGTATTTGGGAGGTTCTTTCAATGAACACCTAAGGACCACGGTCACAAATCTTTTGTCCACAGTCCACTATCTGAGCCTTGGTGAGTGATCATTTGGCCAGTAACTACAAGGTATATATTTTTTGTATTTTTTGTAACTGGGAATCAATTGATTGATGCACATAGGTAGGTATGACTTTACTGAGCACAAAATTTGGCTTGAATTAAAACATGCTACATAGGCTCACTGTTCCCATGAAACTAACCACAACAGATCAACAATATAATAAGTTCTCATTTTGTGTGTCAAGTTATTATCTGGGCTGCGCGCGGTGGCTCACGCCTGTAATCCTAGCACTCTGGGAGGCCGAGGTGGGTGGATAGCTCAAGGTCAGGAGTTCGAAACCAGCCTGACCAAGAGCGAGACCCCGTCTCTACTAAAAATAGAAACAAATTAATTGGCCAACTAAAAATATATAGAAAAAATTAGCCAGGCATGGCAGTGTATGCCTATAGTCCCAGCTACTTGGGAGACTGAGGCAGGAGGATCGCTGGAGCCAAGGAGTTTGAGGTTGCTGTGAGCTAGGCTGACGCCACCGCACTCTAGCCAGGGCAACAGAGTGAGACTCTGTCTCAAAAAAAAAGTTGTTATCTGTATTCAGTCAGGAAGATGTGTTGCCAGACTCTTTGGTAACTGCGGTAGAGGGGTCAGAAAGATATAGCATAAAGTTGTTCAAAATATCCTCTTATTTTAATGTCTGTGAGATCTGTAATGATGTCTCTTTCTTTATTTTGCATAATAATATAATAATTTGTGCCATCTCTTCTTTTCCTTACAATTCTTCCTGGGGATTTATCAGTTTTAATAATCTTTCCAATGAATGGACTTATAATTTCATTTTTCCAATATATGCTTATCTTCTATTTTTATTAACTTCTTCTTTAGCCTTTATTATTTCCACCTTTTATTTTCCTGGAATGTATCTTGCCATTATTTTTCTAACATCTTACAATAGATTTTTAGATTTTTTTTTGGCTTTCTTCTTTTGTTATATGCATGTAAGTTTCTAAATTTCACTGTGAACACAGCTTTCAATGCATCCCACAAGTTTGGATATGTTTTATTTTTGTTATCATTCACTTAAATATTTTCTAATTTCCACTGTAGTTCATTCTTTGATCCCCAGGCACTTGAAAAGCATATGGCTTAATCTCCAAAGGTGTAGACCTCATCTTTTGTTAGACCTTTGTACTGTGTCCCATATGGCTCTTAAGCTCTTTTCTGTATTTTCCATCCTTATTTCTGTCTGTACTTAAGTACAGATTCTGAACTATTCTCAAATAAATCAGATAAAGTATAGAATGTTATATAGTTTTCTGAACTTCACTTTTTTTAACTTAACAAAATATCCTAGAAACCACTCCAATAGTATATAGTAATATTTCTTATAGCCTGTGTTTCACAATTGTGGGGATGTACTATGGTTTAGTCAACCATTCTCCCTAGATAGATATTTGCATTGTTTCCAGTCTGTTGCTACTAAAAATAGGATTATAATAAATACCCTTGTGAACGAATCATTATGCATTTTTTCCAATTAAATTTTGGGACATACTCTCAGAAATAAAAATGTTGCTTGAAATGGTAAATGTATCTGATATAGCAAGCTAATGCCAAATCCCTGTCCATAGGATGATTTGTATACCTATAAGTAGCATATAAGAATGTCTGACTCCTCACAGTCTTACCAACAGTTGAAAACTCATGGGTTTTTGCCAATTTGATGAGAAAAAATTTGTATATTAGTGTACTTTTAATTCTCAGCTCTTTTATCATGAATAACTTTCAGCATTTATTCTTTTCTTTAAAAGCATTTTACTTTTTTATTTGAAGTCTGTTCATAGTTCTGGTTCCTTTTTCCATAAAGTTATTGTGCATTTTTTTCACTCTTTTCAGCAGCTCTTAACATATTATAGATAGTAAACCTGTTTCTGGGATATATGTTACAAATATTTCTCAGTTTTTCCTTTGTCTTTTTACTTTGCTTACTGTGCATTTATTATGTGAAACTTCTTTATTTTTCATATAATATCAATAATTATAAGATATAATAGAATATAAAACCCCATTTAAATAGCAATAAAAAGGATAAAATATCTAGAATTAAAAATAAACATGCAGGGTCTACAAGGAAAACTTTAAAACACTCCAAAAAATAATAAATATTGATTTGAATGAATGTAAAGACATCCCTTGTTCATCAATAAAATGATTCAATATTACAAAGACATTAATTCTGCTGAAATTAATTTATAAATTTAGTGTGGCCTGCAACTGAACAAGTTGATATTAAAGCCCACACAAAAAAGTATGCAAGTATAGCAGAACAACTCTGAAAAATAAGAGGAAAGACTAGATCTTTCAGTTATTGAAATATATTAGAAATCTATCATAATTAAATTAGTATGGTGTTGACATACAAGTAGGCAGAAGAACAGTGAATGAGAACAGTCTAGAAACTGAAACAAGTACACATTTAAAAATTTAGTATGCAATGAAGGTATTATCATAAAAGACTAGGAAAAAATGGACTTTTTAATAAATAATGATGGGATAACTAGATAGCTATTTGGAAAAGATACATTTGGATTCATCCAGCACAGGGTCCATAAGTATAAACCCCAAGTGGACTTGAGATTTAAATGTAAAATATGAAATGATACAATGAATAAAAGACATATTTATATGTTAATTTCTTTTTAACTTAGGTATTAAGACTTCATAACTATGACTCAAAATCCAGATGTAATAAAAGACTGATACATTGGACAAATAAAAATAAAAAACTACTGCATGGCAAAAAACCCACGAGTCCAAAGTCCAAAGACAAATGACAAACAGGGAGGAAATATTTGCAACATAAACCATGGGTGAAGGGCTAACATAGCTAATACTGTGTTTCTCCGAAAATAAGACAGGGTCTTATATTTATTTTTCCTCAA